>CM019721.1:5206851-5211851 GCA_009760885.1 Achatina immaculata | reverse complement strand
TCTTCAGAAAGTAAAACAACTAAAGAATCTGTGGAGAGGAACAGACAGAAATACAAATATAAGATTTTAAGGGCATGCATCTTTCCCATCGCAACATATGCCTGTGAGACCTGGACACTTAACAAAACAAGTGAGAAACACATAAATGCTTTTGAATGTAAATGCTACAGAAGAGTTCTTCAAATATCATGGACGCAAAGAAGAACAAATATATCCATACTACAAGAACTTAATACTGAAGAAGACTGGCTAGTAAAGAGGATTAAAGAGAGAAAACTTAAATATTTTGGACACATTAAACGTCATGATAATCTAGAGAAAACTGTCTTGGAAGGGTACATAATGGGAAAAAGAAAGAAAGGAAGACCAAGGCGAAGATGGCTGCAAGACATCGTTGATGATCTGCAAATGGATGCATCAGCAGCAGGCCATCTTGCTCACAACCGAGAGGCTTACAGGAGTGTTGTTCGGGAAGCAAAGTTCCGCAAGAGACATGCAAATGAAATGAAAAAAAAGAAACGCTTTTGTAGGCTGGATACAGGTAAGAATTATGATGTAATCCAAAAACATCAATCAGTGTGCCTTCATTAGACACTTGAAATCTTGAAAAAAAAATGGAAAGAAGGCTACGTTGTCTCGTGGTTAGACGTTCGCTTCAGGTGTTCGAAGCTGGGGGTTCGAATCCCACCAGAAGCGACATGGATTTTTCTAAACCTCTCTCTCTCTCTCTCTCTCTCTCTCTCTCTCTCTCTCGGAACCTTAAGTGTCCAGGTCAAATAGGGCTTCCGCAAGGGTTTTCCACAAATGCCTGTCCTTTGCCTTTTTTTCTGCTCTTGCCCAGGTGAGCCCTCTATTGCTCAACATCCTTTCTGTTGTTTTTCTCCATGTCTCTTTTGGTCTACCCTTACTACTGTTCCCCTGTAGTGTCCATCTTAGTGCTGTTTTTGGTAGTGAGTTGTCAGTCATTCGGAGCACATGTCCCAACATCGCCAGCGTCTTTCCTCAATAATTGTTGTCAGTGGCTTCATCTGCATTTCTGCTAATAAGATGTTATTTCTTATGGTGTTTGGCCAAAATATTTTTCTAATTCTTCGTAAACATTTAATCTGGAAAGAATTCAACTTGTTTTCTATTGTTTTGGTGATTTTCCATCATTCATTTCCATAGAGTATTACACTTAGAACATTACTCTTAAACATCCTGATCTTCGTATTTATGCTTAGTTTTTTAGATTTCCATATAGTCTGCAGCATTGCAAAAGCCTGGTTTGCTCTAGTAAGTCTGCTGTTGATGTCCTCTGTGCTATCTCCATTTTCTACTACTCTACTGGCAGGGTATAAACATATTTGTATATTAAAGTAAATAATGAGCTTGGGCGGGAGGGAAGGAATAGAGTTTGTAAGATCGGGGGGTTGGGGGGGGGGGGGGAAGGCAACTCAAATGAGTTTGGAGAGCCTCTGATACAGACAAAATTAAGTCGTCAAAGAAAAGGACGCGTAAAAGGAAATGAAAGATTACCTATTTCAATCACAAATAGCAGAGGGTGAGAGAACAGAACTTTACTGAGAAAAAACCTGATCCTAACAACTTCTTTCTGTTACCCTTCAATGCCCAGAACAAACGGGGCTGGTCGTAGCAAGAGATTCCCACTTCTGTCGGTCCTCCGCTATCTACTAGCGGCAAATTATTTAATCAGTTCGAGAACGGGACAACAATGTTGGTCCATTTCTGGGCTTTTGATTAAAAAAAAAAGTGGGTGGGGGGGGGGTTGTTTTTATCTTTCATTTTAAATTTCGATTTAATGCAATAAAATAAATGAAAAACACACAGAATTTTATTAAAGTCGTATCCCATCTTCAGAATAATATGGAATTTCCAAACAGAATTTTATTAAAGTTGTATCTCATCTTCAGAATAATATGGAATTTCCACACAGAATTTTATTAAAGTCGTATCTCATCTTCAAAATAATATGGAATTTCCACACAAAATTTTATTAAAGTCGTATCTCATCTTTAGAATAATATGGAATTTCCGCACAAAATTTTATTAAAGTCGTATCTCATCTTCAGAATAATATGGAATTTCCACACAGAATTTTATTAAAGTCGTATCCTATCTTTAGAATAATATGGAATTTCCACACAGAATTTTATTAAAGTCGTATCCTATCTTTAGAATAATATGGAATTTCCACACAGAATTTTATTAAAGTCGTATCCTATCTTTAGAATAATATGGAATTTCCACACAGAATTTTATTAAAGTCGTATCCTATCTTTAGAATAATATGGAATTTCCACACAGAATTTTATTAAAGTCGTATCCTATCTTTAGAATAATATGGAATTTCCACACAGAATTTTATTAAAGTCGTATCCTATCTTTAGAATAATATGGAATTTCCACACAGAATTTTATTAAAGTCGTATCCTATCTTTAGAATAATATGGAATCTAATTTACAGAAAGAAACTACTCGTCTATAGGTTTGGCAAAAAAAAAACAAAAACCTTCAGCAGAATGAGGAAGATCCTTAAATCAAAACAAATATCACAGCAGCTGGGTTTACGCGTCGTAAAATGATACATCTCAGTACTTCTTTATGGTGCAGAAGTCTGGACCTTGAATAAGGCAACAGAAAAGAAAATTGAGGCCCTTGAAATGTGGAGATATAGAAGAATATGGGGTATCCCATGGACAGAAAAGAAAACAAATAACGAAGCGCTGAACCAATTAGAAGTGAGAAAAAAAGAAGTATTAAAAATTATAGAAACAAGACAGCTAAGACACTTTGGGCATGTCAAGAGGTATAATACTATACTGAAGGCCCTTCCTGAGGTCAAGATCGAAGGGAAAAGAACAAGAGAACGACAGCGATATAGATGGGTGGACAACATCAAGAGATGGACAGGGACAAGCTTGGCCGAGTGTTCTAAGAAGATAAGAAACAGAGCAGAGCGGAGATTCATTGCGGTCAACTTTCTGTAGGAAGACGGCACGAAATGATGAAGATGATGAAGATGAATTTACGGAAGTATGTATATATATATACACCTGTCCAAACGAAGAAACACGTAACTACTGATGACCCAATTTAAGCCATAACTTTGATATTTATAGCTTTTTAAATTGAATGAATAAGGATTTCAAATTGCACACAATAATACCTAAGGGTTTAGACACTCACTTGACAGTTTCTTGCATCTGTGTGACGAGAATTTGTTAGTCCCAGGAGTTCTCAACTTAGTATGATGTGTGGCCTCCGCTTGCATCGATCAGCGACTGGCATCTTCTGGGCACAGATGCGATCAGATGTCTGATGTGCGACTGTGGGATGGCTGCCCACTCTTCCTGGAGTGCCTGCCACAGGTCACGATGATTGGCCGGAGAAACGTTTTGGCCACAAACATGTCTTTACAGCTCATCCCATCGGATTCATGTCAGGAAACAGGGATGGCCAGGGAAGGGTGAGAATGTTGCTGGCAGTCAGAAACTGTGTAGTGAAGAGTGTAGAATGGGGTCTGGCGTTGTCCTGTTGAAACACAGACCTTTGCGCAGCCAAAAATGGAAGGACATGGGGTAGAAGAATTTCATTGACGTATCGTTGCACATTCAAGCCTCCTTCAGTCTGCACCAATGGACTCATTCTGTTGAAATTTATCATTCCCCATACCATTAAAGCTCCACCACCGTGCGGCGGAGCTTCATCAACACAACTTTGGGCAAACTGTTCATTTGGCCTACGCTAGACCCTTCTCTGCATATCATGGCGCAGCAACAAAACGGAAGATTCGTCACTAAACCAGACATATCTCCACTGATTGTCAGCTGTTCAGGGCCGATGCTGGTTGGCCCAAACAAGTTGATTTTGGCGATGGCGTCTCGTTAAGACAGGACCTCGCACCGAGGTCGTCGTGCCACCAGTCTAGCTTCATGCAGTCTGTCCCGGACAGTTTGATCAGACACACGACGTCCTGCAAGCAATGACTGGGCACTTGAGGTAGCTGTTGTAAACTTGTTTCTGAGGTGATGAACCAGAATAAAGCGATCATCAGCTGTTGTTGTCACCATGGAAACGGTGCCAAAGTCGACTGATGATACTCTGCTGCACGTTTAAATGCCTGGCAACCTGACTTTGACGTTCGCCTGCTTGCAGGCGACCAATAGCAATGTTTCGTAAATTATGCGATAGACGCGCCATAATCGTCTGCTTGAAAATTAACTGAATATGTTTATGTAACCTCATTCTTTTATAGGGTTTCATTTGCATGGGAAGTGAGTTGTGCTCACTACAAAAATCACGACTTTTCCATAAACGCAACGTGAGTTATGGTAAAAAAAAAATGTGTGATTAGTAAGTGCAGCTACTGCGTTCTGACTATACACGAGAATAGCAAAATTCACGCTAAATCATGGACCTCATATTTTTGGTTTGGGTTGAGATACCCGGGAAAAAATAACATGTAAAATTTTAAAAAGCTTATATAAGCTGTGCGTTTTTTGGAGTCTATCTATCTATCTATCTATCTATCTATCTATCTATCTATCTATCTATCTATCTATCTATCTATCTATCTATCTATCTATCTGCCTATCTGCCTGTCTGTCTGTCTGTCTGTCTAATCTATATGTCTGTCTGCCTAATCTATCTGTCTGTCTAATCTGTCTGTCTGTATAATCTATCTGTCTGTATGTCTGTCTGTTTGTTCGTCTGTCTAATCTATCTGTCTGTATGTCTGTCTGGTTGTTCGTCTGTCTAATCTATCTTCCTGTCTGTATGTCTATTACCGGATCTTAGTTAGTTTTGTTGTGTGCGTGTGTGTGTATTTTATCTGGTAGTGGAGCCATGTTGGTACATGTACAGAAAGTCATCAAACAATCCATTTTTTACAACATTCCTGTTCTCTCTTGCTCTTTTTTTAAAAAAAATATATTATTACTTCCCGTAAATTAGCCATCTTTTAAATTCAAATACAGGACACTCAATCAAGCAAGGGC
>CM019721.1:4774351-5201851 GCA_009760885.1 Achatina immaculata | reverse complement strand
TCGCTGACAACAGGAAAGCTTGGTGAATTACCAGGAGGCCCTACATGACGTTTAACGGCATTTGAAGGACGTAAGACGTAAGATGTAAAACATAATAGGAATACAGTACAGTATGAATCTTTTGTATATCATCAGCGTCCATCACACTCTTTATTTTTCTGAGTTTCTGTTGTTGTTGTTGTAAGTTTCTTTTATTTATAAAAAACAAAAGTACACGACCAAGCTTCCTTCGATAATTTATTGCACAAAACCAAACCTTAAGTTATCTCTTTAAACTGTGAAACCATCTTTCTCGCTCAGTAAAGTGCTTTGTGATAATACGGGCCGTTAAGTTCGTTGATTCTTCGGCAGGAAATAGGTTCGATGTTCCACTAACTTGGCGTTGATCAATGACGTGTTGTTCCAGATTGTACCGACCAGCTTAGATCAACTTCGGCACTGCCTTAATCACGGTCTTTATCGTAGGCAGGGAAGATCCTCAGATAAACGTGAGGAATGCATCCAATCTTCCATCTCCTCCCTGACTCGCAGATTTTCGTGTCGTTGACGCATCGCTGATTGAGGGCAGGCAGCTTTCATTAAAAGTGATTCATCTTTTTTTTTGTATGTGATTATGTATCATGAAACATGTGTTTCTTGTTCTTCTGAAAATTCTGTGAATATATGTCATGAACTTATTTCTCTTGTCTTTTTTTTTAGAATTATGTGAATGTATATCATGAATGTATAGCACTAAGATGGACATCACAGGGGAACAGAAGTAAAGGTAGACCAAAGGAGACATGGAGGAGGACAAAAGAGAATGTTGAGCGATAGAGGTCTCACCTGGGCAAGAGCGGAAAAAAGGCAAAGGGACAGGCGTTTACGGAAAACCCTTGTGGAAGCCCCATGTACATTGGGCACTTAATGTTCTGAGAGAGAGAGAGGGGGGGAGAGAGAAAGAGAGAGAAGGAGAGAGAGAAAAGGGAGGGAAAGAAAGATAACAATAGAGAGGGAGAGAGAGAAAAAGAGAGAAGAGAGAGAAGAGAGAGAGAAAGAGAGAAAGAAAGAAAGAGAGAAAGAAAGAAAGAGAGGGAGAAAGAAAGAGAGAAAGAAAGAAAGAGAGAAAGAGAGAGAACGAGAAAGAGAGAGAGGACGAGAAAGAGAGAGAGAGAGAAAAAGAGAGGAAGAGAAAAAGAGAGAGAGAAAGAAAGAGAGAAAAAAAGAAAGAAAAAGAACAGATGAATGATCTTTATTTTTCAAGGGTAAAGAATTGGGCACGCAGGCCCGTCTTACATTCTGCCCTTCATCACTCCATCTTTCATTCTTCCCACACACTTGATTTAGTACAAAAATACAAATTAAATTAGTAAAAACATATCAAAAGAGTGTAAGATTTAACTACTACATTCAAGGTAAAAGAGAAGAAGTAATTAACCTAATAAAATAGCACTCACGCACACATACACCCGCAGACATATACATAAATAAAAATACATTGTAAATACAGATCTTCTAACATGTTTTTTTTAAACAAACATTAAAATAATTTCTAACAATATCTAACAAGTTGCTTTTCTAACTATGTCACTGAAGTACTTGATGGTTTACGAGCCATGTGTTGAGAGAGTGCTGGCTATTTTATGGAGGCATATAATTACAAGCAAGTAAATAATGAAACAGGTTTCAGTTAAAGGATGAAGTATTACCAATGGATTTTAAATTGTAGGGGAGGGTGTTCCAGAGCTGTACTGCAGAGTATGCAAGGCTTTTCTTGTACATATCAATTCTGGGTTTAGGAAGAAGACAGTTTTTTAAACGCTGGCTATGTTTAGTGTTATACGTAAACAGTGACCACAAGTAAGGCGGAGCATTGTGCGACAGAATTCTGTGAACAAACTTAACTTTGTTAAAAATGATTCTATTTTTGAGGGGTAGAATTCTGAGTTGTTTGTGTTGATCTACAGTCTGTACTGGGTGTTTGTCACAAATAAGATTTAATGCTCGCTTGTGAAGTGAGTGGAGCCTTTTTGTGTTTGAGACTGAGCATCCATCCCAGATTGTGGAACAGTAATCTAAGTGTGTTTGTATGTGTGATATGTAGTATATTTTTCTTGTGTTTTGTCGATAAAGTGTTTAATTTTGGCTAATTGGTAAACTTTCTGTGCAATCAAATTTGTTAGGTTATGTACGTGAGAATTCCAAGTTAAATGCTGATCAATGATGAGTCCTAGGGTTTTATGTTCATGAACATTTTCTATTGCCTTAGTCCCAGCACAAAGCTGTAGTGAAGTTTTAGTTGCGTTTTGCAGTTTCTGTCTTGTAGTGATGAGCATGGATTTTGTTTTGTTGGTGTTTATCAACATACCATTTTATTACTCCATTTAATCAAACTGTTTATATCATTTTGGAGCGTTGTCTGTAGGTTATTGATGTCATATTCACTATTGTAAACAGTACAGTCGTCGGCGAAAAGATCACATGAAGAGTGCTTTAAATGTAGTGGTAGGTCGTTAATATAGATAGCAAAGAGAAGAGGACCAAGAATGGAGCCTTGAGGAATACCGGTATCAACCACAGACGAGCCAGATTTTGTTTCTAAAGCAAACTACTTGTTTTCTACCTGAGAGAAAAGATGTAATACATTTTGTTAGGTCAGGATGTAATCTATAGCCTTCAGCTTTTTTGCAAGAATTTCATGATCAATCATATCGAAGGCTTTCTTAAAATCAACAAAGACAGCACCACACAATTTGTCATCATTTATATTAGACAGCTAGCTTTCTGTCATTTTAGTTAATGCTGTGTGGCAGGAGTAATTTGGTCTAAAACCTGACTGACTGTCTATTAGTAGACTGTTTTCTTGCATGTGGAGCAGAGTTAACTTTTGTATATGTTTTTCAAGAGGTTTAGATAGTGATGACAGAATGGATATGGGTCTATAGTTTGAGAGGTCACTAGTCTGTCCAGATTTAAAAAGAGGAAAAACTTTGGCGAGTTTAAAAGCGTCAGGGAAATATTTTTGTCAATACACAAGTTGTATAAGTATGTTAGTGTGTCTGTGATAACTGGTGCAGCGTAGCGTAGTATCTTGTTACTAATGTCATCACATCCTGCTGAGTTAGTGTTCTTTAAGGACCGGATGTAGTTATAAACCTCACCGACTGTGAGGAAAGGAATATTAATTTGTTTTAGCTTTACACATTTACTGTCGCTGAATGTTTTCAACACGCTCAGGTCGCAATTAGGGGTCGGTAATGAAGATTTTAGAGTACTAATTTCTTCCCTAAAATGTTCACTGAAGTTAGTGCAAGTATGTTCACCATTAAGTGTTTGTGGGTCAGTTTGCTTCCTTTTATTTACAAGAGTATTAATCGCTTTCCAGATTGATTTACTATCAGTTTTGTCTTTCACTAAATTTCTGAAGTAATTTTTCTTTTCCTGCCTAATTAAATACTGCACCTTATTCCTAAGTGAACGATAGCTACTGAAATTTCTGCTTTTGTGAGCTTCATCCCGTTTCCTCATAAGTTGCAATATATCGGGAGTTATCCACGGGGATTTTGTTACGTGTTTTACTCTCATTTCTTTGATGGGGACATGCTTGTCAAAAATATTTCGAAATATCTTGATCCAGTATTCGATAGCCTCATCTGGATTTGTTAACTGGAAAACGTACGCAAGAGGCGAAGCTTTTAGATCAGTTAAAAATAATTCTAAGTTAAAGTTTTTAAAGTTTCTATATTTGATGCTGGTATGTTTGTGTTTTGGTATTTTATACCCCTTATGTGACCACGTACAGCAGACCGGGTAGTGATCACTCAGCGACATATGAGGGACGGTACATTCAGTAATGTTTCCTGGATCAGCTACATAAATATGATCTATTAGTGTTGATGATGATTCAGCAACTCTAGTAGGTTTGTTAACAATTTGGGAGAAGTTGTAAGATGTTAAAATGTTCTTCCATGTAGGATTTGGCTGATTAAGATCTATATTGAAGTCACCTAGAATGATTATGTCCTTGAATTTATGAGTTACAGCATCATCCATCATGGTCGCAAAGTGATCATACCACTCGGCTGAAGCATTTGGATTTCGATATATAAAACTAATTAGAATTGGACTAAGATTTGATATTTTGATTTCTAGCATAATACATTCAACCTCTGATGTTTCCAGGTCTTCTCTTCTACAAAATTTAATTGTGTTAGAAATGTAAACGACTAAACCTGTCTCTAGCTTCCTAGTTGGGTCACGCCTGATCAGATTAAAACCATCTATTCTTATATCATTGTCTGTGATGTTCTTATGTAATCTGCTTTCAGAGAAACCAAAAATATGAAAATGTTGTTGAAGTATATGTGTAACCTCAGGGAGTTTTCCTAACAAATGATAAACATTTAAGTGGCCAACACGTAGGCCATCGTGTCGCAGCCACTCCTCCATTTTCTGAGTCACTATAACAATGTTAGAAATATTATATTTCAGTAAAAATAAAATAACTGGTCAGACTTCAATCATACAATTATAGGTATACGTTTAAGCTAGTAGAGATAATGAATCTAACTAAGTTTATAATATACTGACAAATAATGGAAAAAAGTACAAAAATCAACAATGCAATGAACGTTATGTAAGTGTAAATTGTAAAAGACTTGATAACAATATTAGCTGTAAGCTAGCACTAAGAAATGTCTGTTCTGCTGTAAGAACTTCTGTGGTTTTTTGTTTTTGTTCAGTTAAATTTATCTACAGAAGTTAAAGAGTGCTGGAAGTTTCAAGCTATCTAGTATCTGTATGTGGGTGTTGAGTGTTGACTGTGTAGTAGGGGCATCATATACGCGTGGCTCAGAGCTGCAGGACTAAACTGCATTAGATATTGTAGCTGAAAGTTCCACGGATAATGATTCGAGGTTCTTGTGTTTGTGTCCTGTACAGCTGTTGTGGTATTCCTAAGTGGTGATTGTGCAGGAGTCTCCATGTTGTTTGAAGGGCAGAATGTAAGACGGGCCTGCGTGCCCAATTCTTTACCCTTGAAAAATAAAGAGTATTCATTCATTCATTCATTCATTCATTCATTCGCTGTACTAAGTGTTGATAGAATTTGTTGAGCTTGGCGTGTAGGCAGGGGCGGGAACATGGAATCGTATAGTGGGTCAGTGGATGGAGTGGGCAATGGTAGAGAGGCAGATGGTGATGTTTCTGAGGGTCCTTGGAGTCTTGTAGTTGGTGTAGAGTGTGTGTTTCTGGATCTATGAGATGTGGGTGGCTGTCTAAACTGTTTCTGGCTATTTGAGTGTTTTGTTATATTCTGCTCAGTTCTTGCTGGATATTTTATATTTTTTGCAAGGATGCTACTGCCAGTCTTGTTAATGTGGATGTGGTCCCTGTAAAGGCGTTTTTTGGGAGCACCTGTGGCTGAAGTAAAAAATGGCTTGTTGTTTATAAAAACTACTGTGTTCTGTAGACAGAATGTTTTTAGTATTTTGTTGTTTATATCCACCATGCGACGTCCAGGACCAGAACAAGGTGGAATGATGGATGAAATGTTTATGGAAGTGTTAGGGTATTTTTTCTTGATGGTGGATATCAAGTCTTGTATATCAGAGGGCCGAAGATTCTGGCCGTTCATGCTGTCATTAATGCCAACATGTACAGTCGTTCTCCTCACTCCCTGATCGACGTCAAGTCGTCTCAGTGTCTGCGTTATTTTTATAATACCAGCTCCAGGTACTGGCATGACTGAGACAGTGTCTTCAGAGGTAAGTGACATCGGCTCACCATAGATTCCTTTAAGTAAGGAATCTCCGATTATCAAGTGTGTCGTATATTCTTTGATGTTGTTACTGTGTTGTTGTGTATCTTGTTCTTGTTGATGTTTATGAGACCGTGACTGAGAAGTGGATGTCTTGTTTGAGATATCTGTTTGGGTTCTTTGTGCTTTATGATTATATACAATGGGGCTATCTTGTAAAGCTTGAAACCTATTACTTATCTGCACATCAATAGGGTAAGCTAAATTTTCAGGTGCTACCTTTATAGGTGTTGTGGTGCTGGTGTGTTTCTCTTGTGCAGCTCCTTGCTGTGGCGTGTCTTCTTTGTTGATATCTGGTGAACTTGTGCATGAATTTACAGCCATAGTGTCTGTGTCAGCAGTCACTTCTTGAATATTTGTCAACACTTCCTTGCTGTGTCTGCGTGGCTCACTCTGCCATTCAGATATCATGAGTCTCATTTTAGCATTTTCATCTCTCAGTGACGTAAGTTCAGCCCTGAGACTATCATTCTCCAGCTTGAATGAGTTCTTAATCTCCGTTGCCGTGTCAGTAATAAGGTTTATGACGAGGTCTTTGACTACCTGAAGTATGTTCTGGCTACATAATGTAGCTAATTCTTCCTCGACAACTCTAGGCTGCTGAGATACATGTGGTGAATTAACCACACTAGATGTAGAGAACTCAGGCGCTGGAGTTTCACTGTCGTCTCGGTTTTCCACATCAGCTAAATTGTTGCTGGTGGAGTGTTCAGGCATTGTTTGAACGTCAGTGGGTTCAGCTGAGGTGCTTGCCTGATCTGACAGGGCTTTGTCAGTAAGATCAGCACTGGGGCAGTTGGTGAATTGTTCTTGCATGTCGGTGGTGGTAGCGCCTTGATTGGTATCAGTGGCGACAGTATCATGTCCGTCACTGGTGGTGATGGCTGGTCTGTCACTCATGGCAACAGATGATAGAGATGGCTTCACTGTAGCTGACAGTCGCAGGAAAGGTTTTAAAGCCTCATCCTGGATACGACTGAAGTCATCTGTCAACCAAGAGTCGACATCATGAGCACCGCCTTGAACCAATATTTTATTTCTTGTATGGTACAGGTGGATAGTTACAAGTGGTGTTTTTATAAAGTCCTCCACATTTGCACCATTTTTATCTGCCCTCTCTTCCGTGTGGCCGTAGTAGTACTCCCTGAACACTTTTTTCACACACTCATAATCCAGCGTGTTGTTGAAAAGAACGACCAAGCATTGTCCCTCGTTGGTCCGTGTTACTGTCAGGCCGGGGACTTTGTCGCACCCACGGAGCTTGGTATTTACCGCCTTTCTTTTGTTCAGGGAGTAATTTCTTTACAGCCGCCTGCCGCAGTCCATCCCGTCTTCTTGTCTGGCTAGCTTCTTCTACATCTTCTACATCATCGTCTCTACTACAAGATAACATTGTCAGCTTATGATGCAATACATTATGCCAGCCATTGTAGTCACGCCTGGCCACACGATGACCTAGTTACAATGAGCCGCGTGGTCACGGGCTAGGCCAGTATTGGACAAAGAGCTTATATATGTTATATATACTGTTCTAACATTTTGATAAATATTTAACAAACTACATGGATTTTTTAAATTTCACATATTTCACCACAAGCACAAACACAAGTGAAATCCAGTGGTATCCATTTCACATCACAATCTTATAAAATGACACTGGTAAAAATCCAAAATGTAAGAGCTAAAATAAACACGTCCGATCACATTAGACTATGTCCGATAGAGAGGACACTCGATTTAACACGTTAAGTGCTCTATAGAGAGAGAGAGAGAGAGAGAGAGAGAGAGAGAAAGAGAGAGAGAACAGAAAGAGAGAGAGAGTATCATGAACCTTATGTTTATCGATCTGAGACATCTGTGAATATGTTTATGGACCCTATGTTTTCTTTTCCTTTTGAGACTTCCGTGAACGAATATCATGAAATTTGTGCTTCTAGTCCTTTAGAAAAGTGGCCAAACTTTTTATGCTCTGTTGCAGATGATCTACTGGGGGATTTCTTATCTATCCTGCATTAATTATCTTTATAAAATATTTTAAAATCGGTAAAGATGTCTGGTTGAAGATGATGGCTTGGTTTGGATTGAAGAAGGAGGGAAGAGGCATGAGAGAACAGGGCTGAGGTCTACGAACCAACTCCTTGTCCTGCTTCAAAGGAACAGTCTCCTTCAAACTTGATAAAGAAAATCTATAAATTAACCGACGTTTTGTATCAGTAACATATGGGATTTAGAAATGTTGTACGGACAACAGCCCAAGAGTTTTTTTTTTCAGAAAACGATCTTCCAAAAGAAACTTTACTCATAAAAATTTAACCAAATTTGTATAACATTTTACACGGCACGGTCACGTGCTAACTAGAAACAGAATTCAAGGAAGTTTGTAATTTTCTTGTAGGGTGGGAGCCGATGAAAGGTAAACTGTTTCAGAAGATCAAATAATTTTTCACTCACTCACTCACTCACACACAAACACACAAACTATTAGTTACATTGTAAGGAAGAGTGAACTCCCTTCTTAATCAAACGAGCGATCCAGAATTCTGGGTAAAATTTATAGTTTTGATTGAAAAAGACTGAAGTATTGACGAAAAGATCGCGTGAAATGTTATTTATTATGTCTTGGAACAGATTTTTATTTCTGTCCTGTCCGTGACTACAGCTTTTGGTTTGTCTCGTTAAATCAGCCTTTTTTTTTAGTTAAGGGGCGACAATTTATTACTGTGTCTGCCTGTCTTGTGAAATTACAGCCCTTCCCACTCATTGAAGGGCAGCAACTTTCCTCATTTCCAGCAGTCCCGAAAGGGTTACAGTCCTTACACGGACGCAAAAATTAATACGGCTAGACTGTTCTCAGATGTTAGCTATGGTTTCAGTGATGATAGATTTAAAACCAATTTCCTGATAACAGCTAACATTCAAATTCAATTTTTTAATAAGCCTCTTATTAATTTTCATCTTTAGAACTTTGTTTACAGCGGGACATGAGTATAAAGTTAACGTTTTGTACGCTAACTCAGAAACAGAGCCTGTTTCCAATTCTGCACCTTTAGTCAGGCCACTGTCTTAGGTGTGTTTCAACATAGAGGAAGTAAAATCATGGACTGAGAGAGACAGAGAGGAGAGAGAGAGGGGAGAGAGGAGAGAGAGAGGAGAGAGAGGGAGAGAGAGAGAGATTTTAAAGAAAATAACAAATTTTCATGTACATCCCCGGAGAGAAAGAGAAGGCAAAGCCAAAACAATTTCATGTACATTTCCAGAGTGAGAGGAAGTATGGGAGAGGAAGAAAAATAAAGCACATGAGAGTGAGGGAGAGGGAGAGGGGGAGGGAGAGAGAGAGAGGAAGTGCTGCAAGAAAGTACAATTTTTTGAGATAGGAAGGGAAATATTACCAACTATTTTTTCTTTTTTTTTTTTTTGATTTGGAAGGAAATAAATAAAAATAAATAAAACAAAACAAAAGAAAAAAACAAAACCAAAAAAACACACACATGGAAAAAAAACGCAAAAACACATACACACGTGTCACATGATGACAGCAACAAACATCACTCTTATGAATTTTCAAAGTTTCACAGTGCAGGGTCCTGACAGACCACTCACTGAGTCTGAGACAGACAGACAGACAGACAGACAGACAGACAGACAGACGGACGGACGGACGGACGGACAGACAGACAGACGAACAAAAACTGATCGCGTTATGTATGTGTTCGCGTTGTAATGAGGAACCCTAATACATGTCGTCCGCTATTTATACGACAAGTCCAAAATAAATGCACGGTTGGGCAATGAAACTTACTTTTAGCTACCAGCCTGCAGCTACCGTAGTACTGAATTAAAAAAAAAAGATGGGGAGCTGAAGATGGCAGCAGATGAATGAATGAATGAATGAATGATCTTTATTTTTAAAGGGTAAAGAATTGGGCACGCCGGCCTGTCTTACATTCTGCCCTTCATCATTCCATCTTTCATTCTTCCCACACACTCGATTTAACACGATAAGTGCTCTATACACAAGTATACAAATTACATTAGGAAAAAAAAACCGTACCAAAAGAGTGTAAGATTAAACTATTACATTCACAGTAAAAGATTAAACTATTACATTCAGAGTAAAAGAGAAGAAGATGATATAAATTAAGGTTCACCGGCGATCCGTGTTATAGCACAGAACGTTGTATCGAGTTTGTTTTTAATTTGTTTACGTTATATTAGTTTATGCTGTCTGTGAGCTTCAAAAATATGGTTAGGACAATTAAAATGTTGTACTTTGTTCATGAAATAAAGATTGTTGGCGCGTGGATACTTGATGCTGCAGCGCCTTTTGAAGTGGTGCAGAATATCAAAATGTCTTGTTTCCGAATATTATCTTCTTAGCTCGGAGATAAAAATATTTACATGAAGATAAGAGAAAAGATTCACTGCGTACATGAAGATGATTTGTACTAGTAATAGAAAGGTGCTATCGTTCTCCAGAGCCCGTTAAGATCCTCATCCACCTTCTATGGTGCGCGAAGCAGAGGTACATTCACGAAAAGTCTCAAGTCAAGTCTCAGATCACAAGTCTCAAGTGACTGCAAACAGCTCCAAGCAGAGTCTCAAAGTCTCAAAGTCGTCAAGTCTACCTACAGTCACTACCTACAAGTTTTAAGTCCATGTGAGCTCTAACCCTGAAGTTGGTCTCAAATGTAGTCTTAAATCCCTATAACCAGCTCCAAACCTGGAGTTGGTCTCAAGTCTAGTCTGAAGTACTTGTAACCAGCATCAAACCGAATGTTAAGTCTAGTCTGACTCCATGTAAACAGTTCCAAGTCGAGTCTCAAGTCTAGTCTGAAGTCCCTATAACCAGCTCCAAACCTGGAATTGGTCTCAGGTCTAGTCTGAAGTACTTGTAACCAGCTCCAAACCGAATGTTAAGTCTAGTCTGACTCCATGTAAACAGTTCCAAGTCGAGTCTCAAGTCTAGTCTGAAGTCTCTAAGTCATAGCTCACGGTGACTGTTTATCCCCGTTTATAAGATCAGAAGTGATTACTTATAGAAAGTGCAAGCGGTTGTAGGTTATGTTACTGAGGTAAATTAATTAAAACTGACACAATATATACCTTACTCAGACTTTATCAAGTATATCAGCAGTACTTTAAAGACATTCGGTTATACGCAGTACTAAAACTTATTAGGAATACTGTACTAATCTTCCATATACTATCAGTATACAAACTGGGTTTTAGTTCCTGAGTTTCATTTCCGTTAATTCATTCTGTCTGTAGGGATTGATGCACGTGCGAACTCTTTCTAGATTTTGAAAGTTGTTTACAAATGCGTGCTGAAATGATAGTTTTAAAACTCCTGAAGTATCTTTCTCTCCCTTGACTTTCCTGCGCTGGCAAGACATGTTTACTATATGCATGTACTACATACTGTTGTCTGTGTCTCTCTTGATTATTCTTGTTTTTTTTTCCTTACTATTTTCTGTCCATCTCTTGCTGTATCCTGACTATCTCTTGCTGCTTCTTGTCTAAATATTGCTGCTTCTTGTCTAACTATTGCCATTTCTTGTCTAACTATTGCTGCTTCTTGTCTAACTATTGCTGCTTCTTGTCTAACTATTGCAGCTTCTTGTCTCATTATTGCAACTTCTTGTCTATCTCTTACTGCTTCTTGTCTCTCTCTTGCTGCTTCTTGTCTATCTCTTTTTGCTTCTTGCTGCTTCTTGTCTATCTACTACTGCTTCTTGCTGCTTCTTGTCTATCTCTTGCTGCTTCTTGTCTGTCTCTTACTAGTTCTTGTCTAACTATTGCTGCTTCCTGTCTATGTCTTGCTGCTTCTTGATGCTTCTTGTCTATCTCTTACTGTCTCTTGCTGCTTCTTGTCTATCTACTACTGCTTCTTGCTGCTTCTTGTCTATCTCTTACTGCTTCTTGCTGCTTCTTGTCTATCTCTTGCTGCTTCTTGCTGCTTCTTGTCTATCTCTTACTATCTCTTGCTGCTTCTTGTCTGTCTTTTACTGGTTCTTGTCTAACTATTGCTGCTTCTTGTCTATGTCTTGCTGCTTCTTGATGCTTCTTGTCTATCTCTTACTGCGTCTTGCTGCTTCTTGTCTATCTCTTGCTGCTTCTTGTCTGTCTCTTACACGTTCTTGTCTAAATATTTGGTGGTTCTTTCCTATCTCTTGCTGCTTCTTGTCTAACTGTTGCTGCTTCTTGTATAACTATTGCTGCTTCTTGTCTAACTATTGCTGCTTCTTGTATAACTATTGCTGCTTCTTGTCTAACTATTGCTGCTTCTTGTCTAACTATTGCTGCTTCTTGTATAACTATTGCTACTTATTGTCTATCTATTTTTGCTTCTTGCTGCTTCTTGTCTATCTCTTGGTGCTTCTTGTCTAACTATTGTTGCTTCTTGTCTATCTCTTGGTGCTTCTTGTCTAACTATTGTTGCTTCTTGTCTATCTCTTGGTGCTTCTTGTCTAACTATTGCTGCTTCTTGTCTATCTCTTGCTGCTTCTTGTCTAACTATTGCTGCTTCTTATCTAACTATTGCTGCTTCTTATCTAACTATTGCTGCTTCTTATCTATCTATTTTTGCTTTTTGCTGCTTCTTGTCTAACTATCGCTGCTTCTTGTCTAACTATTGCTGCTTCTTATCTATCTATTTTTGCTTTTTGCTGCTTCTTGTCTAACTATTGCTGCTTCTTGTCTAACTATCGCTGCTTCTTATCTAACTATTGCTGCTTCTTATCTATCTATTTTTGCTTTTTGCTGCTTCTTGCTGCTTCTTGTCTAACTATGCTGCTTCTTATCTATCTATTTTTGCTTTTTGCTGCTTCTTGTCTAACTATTGCTGCTTCTTATCTATCTATTTTTGCTTTTTGCTGCTTCTTGTCTAACTATTGCTGCTTCTTATCTATCTATTTTTGCTTTTTGCTGCTTCTTGTCTAACTTTTGCTGCTTCTTATCTATCTATTTTTGCTTTTTGCTATTTCTTGTCTAACTATTGCTGCTTCTTATCTAACTATTGCTGCTTCTTGTCTAACTATTGCTGCTTCTTGTCTAACTATTGCTGCTTCTTATCTATCTATTTTTGCTTTTTGCTGCTTCTTATCTAACTATTGCTGCTTCTTGTCTAACTATTGCTGCTTCTTATCTAACTATTGCTGCTTCTTGTCTAACTATTGCTGCTTCTTATCTAACTATAGCTGCTTCTTGTCTAACTATTGCTGCTTCTTGTCTAACTATTGCTGATTCTTGTCTAACTATTGCTGCTTCTTATCTATCTATTTTTGCTTTTTGCTGCTTCTTGTCTATCTCTTGCTGCTTCTTGTCTAAATACTGTTGCTTCTTGTCTCACTATTGCTGCTTCTTGTCTATCTCTTTTTTTTTTTTAAGACAACGAAAACAACAGGCCGTGACCCGGTGGTACTGCAAACGGTAACGAGATGTGGACCATACCCCCGGCATTCAATGTGCAGGGCAGGCCTCGGGCATCTCGTTTAGTTAAAAAATAACGACGCTCTTGTTTAACCAAAGGGCATGTTGATCAGGGTACCTGCTAAGAGGACACTTTGACCTCTTAGCCAAAAGGCCGAGAAGCTTCTTGTCTATCTCTTGCTGCTTCTTGTCTAAATACTGTTGCTTCTTGTCTCACTATTGCTGCTTCTTGTCTATCTCTTGCTGCTTCTTGTCTAAATACTGTTGCTTCTTGTCTCACTATTGCTGCTTCTTGTCTATCTCTTGCTGCTTCTTGTCTAAATACTGTTGCTTCTTGTCTCACTATTGCTGCTTCTTGTCTATTTCTTGCTGCTTTCTGTCTGTTTCTTACTGTATCCTGCCTATCCCTTGCTGCTTCTTGTCTATCCGCCGCTGTTGAATTTGTCTCTTGCTGTTTACCTCCTTTTGTTTAGTAGTTATCTTTCGTTCGGTAAATTTGCTCTTGTACTTATTTTCAGGATTGCCTCCCCTGAGCCGTATCTTTTTAACCTGCGCTATTTCAATGTAGTTTTTGCTAAAGAATGTATATATATATATATATATATATATATATATATATATATATATATATATATATATATATATATATCTTCAACACATTTAACACGTTTATTCTCATAATGACTTGTATAGACTATACCAGTGGTTCTCATCCTATGTTCCACGGCCCATGGGTGGGCCGTGACAGGGAGTATTGTGGGCTGCGCAAGTCTCAAAGCAGCAAGAGAGAGAGAGAGAGAGAGAGAGAGATAGAGACAGAGACAGAGAGAGAGAGAGAAGTAGATACAATAATAAGTTATTCCGCATTTTTCTTTAAGGTAAATGAAAAGAACTTTTGTGTAGCAACGAATATGCAGTTAAACATGTAGAGAAAATATTACATAATACTTTATAAAATTAGATTTATATCTTGCAAATATAAAGCACTTCATTAGTGGGCCGCAAAATTGTTTCGCTTTTAAATGTGGGCCGTGCAAGCAAAAAGGTCTGAGAACCGCTGGACTATACAGATAAAAGCTTGTTATACTTCCTTGTTGAATTGACATTAAGGCTTCATTTTATGTGCTCGCCCATTTTTAGACTTCACTTGTGTGGTGTCCAAAGTGTTTGTTTCATCCACTATCTTTAAATAATTGTCTTGGCTTCCTCATCTGCTGATCTCGTGCCTGAGTTATCTTCCCACATTCCCGTGCCTGAGTTATCTTCCCACATTCCCGTGCCTGAGTTATCTTCCCACATTCCCGTGCCAAGTTGTCTACCTCTTCCCACTTCAAGTTACGAAAATCAGATGGGAATTTCAGTTGCTTTTTCCATTCAGATCTGCACTGGTTACGGATTACAGCTTTCGCTTCTTGGTAGTTTACTGGATGATTTGTTTGAATTTGATTGCTGCCAACTTTTGATAGGCTGTCAGCTATTTCATTGGCAGCTATTCCACAGTGGGATGGTACCTTTGGTACCTTTCTCCTAAGAACAGGCCACTGCAGACTACTAAGCCACCTACATCGACTTAAAATGTCTCACACAAACGAGTGTCCATGTGGCAGTTGAGTTTAGACTCCAGAACATATCCTTCAAGAGTGCCAAAACCACGCAGACATGAGGCATGATACATGGCCAGAGGACACAAGCTTGGGACAAAAGCTTTGGGGCTCCTATCTGGATCTGGAGAGGACTGCGGGCTTTGCCGTGTCGACAGGGATCAAGATCTGATTTGACCAACAACCTCTTCGAACGCAGAAGAAGAAGAAGAAGAAGAAGAAGAAGGGAATGGTTAGCCACAAATCTGTTTAAAAAGTTCAGTAATCTGTACATTTCTTCTAAGATCTTTGAGGCTGTATTTTGTCGATGATGTCAGTACTGAAAGAGTAACGATAAAGAACTGACCTTGTCTCTTGCGTTCTTCTCACTATTTTCGGTGTTACTTTTTATGGCATCTTCTGTCTCTGAATCTTTCTGTAATCTTAAATTGACCATGACCTTAGATCTTCTAGCTAACGTGTAGGTAGGACAACAATTCTTAAAGTCAAATCAGTTTGCGTGAGTGACTTTCCTTTCATGTTCAGTACAAATGTTTCGTTTTGTTTTGTTTTCTTCTCTTTTCTTTAGGCTTCAAATAGGGTCTTCTTTTTCCTAGCCCTGTTTTCCTGGCCTCAGTGGCGACCCAAAGTAGGGGCGTGTGAGGTCTCAGGTAGGGTCTGTGTGGGTCTGAGGTAGGGTCGTGTGGGATCGAGGTAGGGTCGTGTGTGGTCTGAGGTAGGGTCGTGTGGAGTCTGAGGTAGGGTCATGTGGGGGGGGGGGTCTGAGGTAGGGTCGTGCTGGGTTTGAGGTAGGGTCGTGTGGGGTCTGAGGTAGGGTCGTGTGGGGTCTGAGGTAGGGTCGTGTGGGGGGGGTCTGAGGTAGGGTCGTGCTGGGTTTGAGGTAGGGTCGTGTGGGGTCTGAGGTAGGGTCGTGTGGGGTCTGAGGTAGGGTCGTGTGGGGGTCTGAGGTAGGGTCGTGTTGGGTTTGAGGTAGGGTCGTGTGGTGTCTGAGGTAGGGTCGTGTGGGGGGGGGGTCTGAGATAGGGTCGTGTAGGTGTCTGAGGTAGGGTCGTGTGGGTCTGAGGTAGGGTCGTGTAGGGTCTGAGGTAGCTGCTGTCGTGTGGGGGGTCTGAGATAGCTACGGTCGTGTGGTGTGGGATCTGATGTAGGGTCGTGTGGGGTTCTGAGTTAGGGTCGTATAGAGGTCTGAAGAAAAGTCATGTAAGTGTCTGAGGTAGGGTCTTGTAGGGGTCTGAGGTAGGGTCTTGTGGGGATCTGAGGTAGGGTCGTGTAGATGTCTGAGGTAGGGTTTTGTGGGAGTCTGAGGTAGGATCTTGTGGGGGTCTAAGGTAGGGTCCTGTGGGTGTCTGAGGTAGGGTCTTGTGGGGGTCTGAGGTAGGGTCTTGTTGGTGTCTGAGGTAGGGTCTTGTTGGTGTCTGAGGTAGGGTAGTGAGAAGATAATATGAAAAGGAAAATCTATTTATTTTTAAATGACGGCAATCAGAAATACTTTACAATTCATTCATTCATTCATTCATTTGCATGTCCCTTGCAGAACTTTTCCTACCTAACAGCACTCCTGTAGGCCTCTCGGTTGTGAGCAAGATGGCCTGCTGCTGATGCACCCATTACTTTACAATTACGAACTTAAATATTAAAACAAACAAGCGCACTCGCTACTGCTCGTTGAAGAACTTTCAAATTTCAGTATTTTCTAAGTATCTTTCGCATGGATCGCAAGTCATGTATCATTTCTGGTTTAGGGTCGCATTCACAACAGAATGGGAACCACCGCGCTGCCCTCTACGTATGCCGCGTAGTGTATTCGTTTTATATCGGTTTCCTATTTTTGTATTTGATTTTCTCTTGTACGTAAATTGCCAAGCGCTTTTCTACAGAATTTCTCTTTGCTACTCAACTCCCTGATCGATAAGAGGATCTCTTATAAACGCTGAGCATCTTCAGGATTTATTTATAATTATAATTAGTTTTAGAATATATAGTATTAAGTTAACATCCGTCGCCGGAGTTGTTTCCCTGGTAACCACTGACTCTGATGTCCTTGCCAACAAAGTAAACTGTACGGTTTCGCCATCTCTCTTTCTTGGAGTCTGATTTTAAAACATTTTGTTTCTTTTGTGTTTTAAAATTTCCTCCTCCTCATCATCATCATCGTTATCGAGAGTGAGAGAGAGTGTGTGTGTGTGTGTGAGAGAGAGAGAGGGAGAGAGAGACTTTGTGTGAGAGAGAATGTGTGTGAGTGTGTGTATGTGAGAGAGAGAGAGAGAGAGAGAGTGTGAGGATGAATGTGAAAGAGAGAGGGAGTGAGAGAGAGAGTGTGTGTGAGAGAGTATGTGTGAGAGAGAGTGTGTGAGAGAGTGTGTGTGTGCGAGAGAGTGTGTGTGAGAGAGAGAAAATGAGAGTGTATGAGAGAGGGAATATGCGTGTGTGAGAGAGAGTACGTGTGATAGAGTGTGAGAGTGAGTGTGTGTGTGCGAGAGTGTGTGTGAGAGAGAGAAAATGAGAGTGTATGAGAGAGGGAATATGCGTGTGTGAGAGAGAGTACGTGTGATAGAGTGTGAGAGTGAGTGTGTGTGTGCGAGAGTGTGTGTGTGAGAGAGAGAAAATGAGAGAGTGTATGAGAGAGAGAGTGTGTGTGTATGTGTGTGTGAGAGAGTTATCATCTGCTTAGTGTAAGCTTACCAGCCCTGGTTTTTTTTTTTAAGATTTGACCTGGAAATCATAATATTTCGATCGTGTGGCCTAAATATCCTCTATTTTACAACACGTGTAATAAACTCCACCGTGTTCTCGTCATGTCTGGAAATAAATAGAACTACAGTGTTTGTGTGCGCACTGCTGAAAATGACATTTTTGTGTTAACCCCCCCCCCCACTTCCTCCTACCACCACCCTCCTTTTAAGTATAGACACACGCCTCAGTTGGTTCAGATGCTCTCTGACCCCCCCCCCTCTCCCCAACCCAAGTGGGAACTACTAGTGTAACGTTTGTAACATGAAGGCCGTTTTAATTGAAAACTTTTCTTTGTCGACTTTGAATCCAGCGAAAACATGTTTAAGCTTCTGCGCTTCCAGCCGTAATCTTGAAACTTGTTGTCTCGGTTTGCGAATATAACAACTGCACCAGCCCAAGATAAATACGGCCAGTTCACATTACAACTTGTAATTTATGTCCGAGATCCGACACCAAAAACAACAACAAAACGAGACTGTACCCCGTATCTTGGAGCAGAGTCCAACCAACGGTCATCATCTTTCACGCTTTCTCTGCTTTCTGAAAATAGTTTGTGCCGTTCACAGAAAAAAAAAACGCACCCGTAAGACGAGCACCCATCACTGTAAGCCTCTGTCAATAGCTGAAAAGTATCCGTCACGGATTTATTCAGTTTCACAAGAAACGTGATGTTAACTAGCTGTTTAGTTTTGCACTCTGCCATTTTCCTACGGAGTGTAAGAATAAATCTCGTATTTGAACACGCCCCCGCTGGTGCTGAGTAAAGCCACGGACTTGAGCCTTGTCTTACGGTGTACAGGTTAGAATATGCCCTGTAACCACCTCTTTGTCTCTCTCCTTCTACTGTCCTTTCCCAAGCTGTATAGTCAGTCTCGGTGTTTTGTTTTTTTTTTTATCTATGTCAGACCTCATATGATTCTGTATTACGATAAATTTGTAGATCTTATTATAAAAGCTCAGAACCTCTTTTTAAATAGCAATAAAAACCAAACTAACGATAATGGGCACCATGAGAAGGTAAGGTAAAGGTAATCCTGTCATGCCTTAGAGGCACATAGGGATACGGTGTTAGTGCCCATATTTTCCTTGACCTGTCAGCACACTAGAGGGTGATATGGTCAGTATCACACCTGACTGCCTTTCCTTCCCCAACTCCATAAGAAATCGAGTACAAAAATAACAATTACAATCAGTGTTGACTGCTACGGGTTTCTGGGCTACAGAAGTAAATCAGAGTTTTTCAGCAAACATATCTATGTTCCCTTTCTCACAAAGACTGTGTTAAGATAAGTGTGTTCTGAACACATTATCATGAGAAGCAAACCCAAAATTGCGTTAGACCAGGAAGAACTGGAAAACCTATATAAACCTGAATATCTGGGTTCAGTCATCACCATCAATGACGACTGCGCAGTGGAACTCAAAAGAAGATTAGCAATTGCATCATAGAAACTAGCGCAAATGAAGAGCACGTGGCAAAGTATCGACAAGGAAACAAAGCTTTCTTTACTAAGAGCTTACATATTCCCAGTGGCAACGTACGGATGTGGAACATGGAAACTTAACAAATCACTAGAAAAAGAATTAACAGCGTTTGAAATGAAATGAAATGTTATAAAATGGTGTTGCAGAATATCATGGTAGAAAGAAAATCAAATAAAGAGATATTGATGGGATTAGGTGTCACAGAAAACTGGCTCGTAAACAAATCAAAATTAGAAATCTGAGATACTTCCCCCACATCAAGGGACACCGCAGCTTGGAGAGATTGATAGTTGAAGATATAATGCCTGGAAAAAGAGAAAAGGGTCGGCCTCGCCGCAGGAGGACTCAGGACACCACGGACAAGACGCTGGTCATCTTGATCAAGACCTCATTGCATTCTGGGAAGCCATGAGATGGACAGTATTCTAGAAAGGCCACGTCAGATGAAGACAGTTATACGTTCATGTGTGGAATTTACAATATTTTTCAGCATAAGTTCATATGACTAGTATTAAGACAATATGATATTTCTGAGTTCCACTTTTTCAGACAATAAACATTAAAGTACTGGGTCGTATCTAGTTCGTTTTTACTTCTTAAAACTTCTTTTTGCTAAGCTTATATTTCTTGCCTTCTGTCCGATCTAGACTTTCTGAAATGTACTGAAAATTGCATGATAAAGGGTGGAATGTCAAACGGATCTATGAGCCCAAATCTTTACTTTTTATAATAAAATTCCTTCTTTTAATCTCTCCCGCTGTCTTCCTCTATCTCCAAATCTGCGTTTCCCTCATACTGACCAATGATTGTCTCTGTCTGCAGTGGCCGCAGATGTCCACCATGAACAGCACCAAGGTCTACGATGGCATGCCGCGAACAAAGGGAGAGAACATGTACACTCACTACGATCCTTTTCGTCAAATGTACGTCAATCCGGATTTCTTCAACAACCCAAAGGTAATGTATATACCTCAGACATCACCTTATAGGTACTACGTTTACCTCGTCAAAAAAACCAAAAAAACTGACAGATAATATGTATACCTAAGTCTTCTTCGTCTTTTTCTTCAGCGTTCAAGTTCTTGATCACCTTAAATCAGAAACCCGGTGGCCAGGATAAAGTCCACAGTCTTCTCCAGGTCCTGGCCAGAGCTTCTCCCTTAGGCTCGAACCCTGTGGCTATGTCTGGTTTGAAAAATCTGTAAAAGTGTGGCGCTCTTAGAGAACATGTCCTGGAGTCTGTACTCCGTCCTTGCAGGGACATTAGCCTGTTATGTGAGATCTTGTATGTGAGATCTTGTATGTGAGATCTTGTATGTGAGATCTTGTATGTGAGATCTTGTATGTGAGATCTTGTATGTGGGATCTTGTATGTGAGATCTTGTATGTGAGATCTTGTATGTGGGATCTTGTATGTGGGATCTTGTATGTGAGATCTTGTATGTGAGATCTTGTATGTGAGATCTTGTATGTGAGATCTTGTATGTGAGATCTTGTATGTGAGATCTTGTATGTGAGATCTTGTATGTGAGATCTTGTATGTGAGATCTTGTATATGAGATCTTGTATGTGAGATCTTGTATGTGAGATCTTGTATGTGAGATCTTGTATGTGGGATCTTGAGTCGGTAGAGATGACTCGCCAGCCTGCAGGATCGTTTGTTGCTTCCTCTGTAACTGGTGGATTGGATCCGGTTCACTGCCTGCGCCTATATTGGATCCAGTTCACTGCCTGCGCCCATATTGGATCCGGTTCACTTGCCTGCGCCCAGCCTCGTGGCCCACAGTTTAGCGGCTTCGAATGATGGTCTTGGCCTCCCTGTAACTGACTTGATGGCAGCTTTATTCCATCTTGCTCCCCTGTTTGGCTAGGGCGTCAGCTTTTTTTCCCCTTCCAATACCTAAGTCTACGAGTGTAGCTCACAGATGAACTGTATATCTAAAATGGCAACTCACATGTGTCATTCACACGTTGAGATGTGGTCAATAAACCCAGAGATAAGAGTGTACAGAAATCATTTAACAGTACTCGAGAATTCATTTATAATAGTTTAACCAACAATCCACAAATGTCCTATATACATCAGTCAACGTATCATGCGCCATACACACGCCAGTCAAGAACTCACAAGTGTCATATCATAATCATCATTATGTGCCCTGCCTGTAGATTAAACTTCTCTACAAATCTCGATTTAGAGGTGCGAGAAAGGGGGATAAAAACGTAGAGTATGAATGAATGAATCAAACTCCCAACTCATGTAGGTCGAACAACGTCTAGACACAAAAGGTCGAACAACGTCTAGACACACAAGGTCGAACAACGTCTAGACACAAAAGATCGAACAACTTCTAGACACGAAAGGTCGAACAACGTCTAGACACGAAAGGTCGAACAACGTCTAGACACAAAAGGTCGAACAACGTCTATACACAAAAGGTCGAACAACCCGATCAAGAAATTCTCACGCCTAAAGTGATTTACCCACAATTCTTTGATTCTAGTTAAGCATATTTTGCTATTTTACTTTGCTTTCAACTGTGCTAAAAATTCTACATGAGTAGAGTTAGGTGAAAGGGCATGATGCAGTTTTATTAAAGTGTAGAAGGAGGAAGGAAGAGCGATAAAAAATGGATGATAAGAACAGTGAAATGATTAGAAAAAAAAACAAACAAACAATAAGCCAATATTGCAGCAAAATGCCTTTATCGAAGACAACAGAGAAGACCAAACAAACATAAATACACGCCAAAAAAAAACCCCACATATCTGACGTCACCTGTTTTAAAATCGGCCAAAAAACATCAACAAAATCATCAAATCCTTACATTGTCAAAAACTGTATTTCTCAGTAACTGCAGTCACAGTGTGTATTAAACTATATCCATCTACCATAGAAGTTTTCAATGGCAATCTTTGACCTTCCTTGAATAGATCTCCCCCCAGCCACGCAGGAAATCTGAGACATCTGCCAGCGAAGGAACAGCGCCTCCTGTCAAGAAACCATTATGTGATAGAACTGGTTGCCGAATTGCCTATACTGTCTTCTTGGTGATCGTTCTGTTGGTTGTCATTGGGGCTGTAGCATACATAGCGCTGATGTGTGAGTATACTTGTACTTGTACTATCTCCCTGTAATTGCGAGCTGTTGTTCTTTGCAGGCGATGCTGTTGGAGGTGTTGGGCTACAGCATCGAATCGGCGTGGGTTACGGCAGCTATTTTTTTTTCATTCCCGTAGTACAGCTAAAAAGCAGGGGATGATGTCAATGCTTCTTTAACAGACTCCACCACCATGGGGACTATGGCGATCCCTGCCTCGTTAGCCAAGCTAGGCCTGTTACTAGGGGTATCTAGGGAGAGGTGCGACAGGGTCCTGGTCAGCTATGGGTCGCTAACCCTGATGCTAGCATATCAGCTATGGTTCGCTAACCCTGATGCTAGCATATCACCTATGGGTCGCTAACCATGACTCTAGCATATCAACTATGGTTCGCTAACACTGACGCTAGCATATCAGCTATGGTTCCCTAACACTGACGCTAGCATATCATCTATGGTTCGCTAACCCTGATGCTAACATATCAGCTAATGTTCGCTAACCCTGACGCTAGCATACCAGCTATGGGTCGTTGATTGCCTAATCCCACAAGGTCTCCACCCCCACCCCCCCCCACCCCCAGTGTGTGAATATAATACAAACATTTTACCGGACACTCTCGTTAATGCACAAGTTATGTTAGTGAACTTCGCTGTTTTACTTAAGCCGACACTGATATAAACACAATATTAATCTTTCCCGCCTCTTATCCGTGATATTTTTTACACACACACATATTGACTTGGGAACTATATGTCGCATTTTTTTTTTGTAGGACAGATGGCCTTAGTCAAAAACAAAATATTTTTAATTCAGAATTCAGAACATGGTATCATCACATTCTAGATAGTCCCGTACATGATTCCCAGTGTACCCCAACATTCATCGAAGCGTTTGTCTGCTAATGGTAGACAAAATGGTATAATACTGGGAAAAGATTATTCAAACTAATTATTATCTGAGACATTAATTTATTTTCCCTAAATGTTTTACTTATATTGTTACCAAAGGGAAGATGAACAAAACGGCCTCCAAATTGAAGCAAAATAAATAACTGAAGGTTATATAATCTGTTAATAAATTGTAATCTTCATAAAAATCCTTGCTTATTTTTAAAACATATATCTGAAAGATTAAGCAATCGTGTAAGCCTTTATTGCATTCATCATCATCATCATCGCTTTCACTCGTATAGACCATAGTTATCCCTGTTCTTTGAATTATTCTCTGCCTCCTTCCATGTGCATCCCTTGTCTCTGAGCACTGTCATAATTTCTCTTCTCCAAGTAAGTCTAGGTCTCCCTCATTTTCTATCTCCTTGAGGATTCCATGTCAGTGCCTGTCTTGCTATGCTGGTGTCGGGTTTCCTCAGAGTGTGGCCAATCCACCTTCACTTCCTAGACATGATTTGTAGGTTCATAGGTTCTTGTCCTGCCCTTTCCCAGACCTTCTCGTTCCTGATCTTGTCCTGCCATTTAATATTTAAAATCCTCCTCGAGTAGTAGTTCATGAATGTTTGTATCCTCTGTTGTATTGCCTTAGTCATAAACCATGTCTCTGTAACGTCCCAGTTTTTTTTTTTTTTTTTTACAGGGAACAGGTCGTTGGCCTATTCCCCCAATCTCCTTACGACATACGTGGAAGGTGGCAGTGGTCCTATTCTTTCTCCCCAGATCTATCCCCTGCTAACACCACTGGAGTTTACTGCATTAACAGTAGCTAATTCAGTTCTTCGCATCTGATCACACAGATTTATATCGATGAATATGCCTGGGACACTTATCACAGATCTAGAATACGTAACCCTACTAAAGAAATACCCAGATCAGTAAGATCAACGCTACTAGTTGTGGCTGGAGAGTCTGGGCTGGATAAATCAAGAAAAATCCGTGGTATTTCTCTGGTGGCATGGCTCACAATTTAGCGCGGTTTAAAATATAGATAAGGTGGCCAAGAGGTAGAGCTACCGACTCAGATACAGATCAGATGACAATAAGCTAGAAATATGAAAGAAGATGTAGATCAGATGACCAGAAGCTAGAACTATGAAAGAGGATATATTTCAGGTGACGATGAGACATTCAAATACCTTGGACCAGTAACAACTTCAAATGGGAAATGCAAAATAGAAATTAGGAACAAAATAAGCCAAGCAAACACTGCATTTCAAAGAATGAGAAACATAATATGCAACACATCCTTATCAACGAATGTTAGAAAATGAGTCATCTGATGATCTGAAGGAGTTGTGTTGTTGTTCCACTCTCTACGGTAGAGAGTTTCCTGCATATGAGTCCTAAAATGCTATCTTGAACCTATCTTGTTATATAGAAGTGAATCAAGAACAATAGGCAGGTCTGTACAAAAGTCATTGGAAGCAGCAGAAATGTGGTTTATTAGAAGAATGTTACGAATCCCTGGACAGCAAAAATAACTAATGGAGAATGTTTGAGAAAAGCTGGAGATACAAAAAAAAATATTGTCAAAACAAAATAAGAGAGAAACACAATATGTCATAGAACATGCAATGAGAAGAGGGGGCATTAAAAATATTATAACAGCAAGAAAAATAGAAGGAAGAGGAGCCGGGGAAGACCAAGAGAAATGATAGTGGACAGTCTGACGGGATGGTGTGAGAGGAGATCACCAACTGAGCTAATGGCCTGCATGAAGGATCGTGTACTCTGGAGAAGCATAATAGTCAACACCAGTCGGCACGGCACATGATGATGGGAGGGATCGCCGTAGCGCAACCCCCTCCTTCCTTCTCTCTCTCTCTCTCTCTCTCTCTCTCTCTCTCTCTCTCTCTCTCTCTCTCTCTCTCTCTTCCCTTAAAATTATTTCTTCCAGTCATTATCAAGTTCTCCACTTTCTGTCTTCTCGCGACGTATCCAAGAAATTTTTAATGTATTTTCTTATTATTAATAAATATCTTTTCTTATCATTATTAAAACTAGTTTTTGTAGTTCCGAAACATCTCTGGGGACATTTTCATTTGTTTTTATGGCTGTGTTGGAGGGCGGGGGGGGGGGGTGGCGTATTTGATGCAATTTCTCCAAAAGAAAAAAAATTCAAAGGCCATAGAAATGATTTATTCAAAACACGAGGAAGAGAAACAAAAGAGAGAGAAAGAGAGAGAGAGAGAGAGAGAGAGAGAGAGAGAGAGATTTGGTGATATGATTAACTGACTTAAAAGAGAGAGAAAGAGAGAGAGAGAGAGATTTGGTGATATGATTAACTGACTTAAAGAGAGAGAAAGAGAGAGAGAGAGAGAGAGAGAGATTTGGTGATATGATTAACTGACTTAAAAGAGAGAGATTTGATGATATGGTTAACTGACTTAAAAGAGAGAGAAAGAGAGAGATTTGGTGATATGGTTAACTGACTTAAATGAGAGAGAAAGATAGAGAGATTTGGTGATATGGTTAACTGACTTAAAAGAGAGAGAAAGATAGAGAGATTTGGTGATATGGTTAACTGACTTAAAAGAGAGAGAAAGAGAGAGATTTGGTGATATGGTGATATGGTTAACTGACTTAAATGAGAGAGAAAGATAGAGAGATTTGGTGATATGGTTAACTGACTTAAAAGAGAGAGAAAGAGAGAGATTTGGTGATATGGTTAACTGACTTAAATGAGAGAGAAAGATAGAGAGATTTGGTGATATGGTTAACTGACTTAAATGAGAGAGAAAGATAGAGAGATTTGGTGATATGGTTAACTGACTTAAAAGAGTGAGATTTGGTGATATGATTAACTGACTTAAAAGAGAGAGAAAGAGAGAGATTTGGTGATACGGTTAACTGACTTAAAAGAGAGAGAAAGATAGAGAGATTTGGTGATACGGTTAACTGACTTAAAAGAGAGAGAAAGAGAGAGATTTGGTGATATGGTTAACTGACTTAAAAGAGAGAGAAAGAGAGAGATTTGGTGATATGGTTAACTGACTTAAAAGAGAGAGAAAGAGAGAGATTTGGTGATATGGTTAACTGACTTAAAAGAGTGAGATTTGGTGATACGGTTAACTGACTTAAAAGAGAGAGAAAGAGAGAGATTTGGTGATACGGTTAACTGACTTAAAAGAGAGAGAAAGAGAGAGATTTGGTGATATGGTTAACTGACTTCTGTCATTTTAAACTTTTTTTGCTCCTAAGCAGCACTGGCAGTGTTGGTAGATAGCAGATCTATGCACATCAAAGCTGAGAGTGATATTTATGCAAAGTCTAAATAAACTGAAAAGTAGTATATTTCTACATCTATCGCTCTTCAGAAAGTAAAACAACTAAAGAATCTGTGGAGAGGAACAGACAGAACTACAAAAATAAGATTTTAAGGGCATGCATCTTTCCCATTGCAACATATGCCTGTGAGACCTGGACACTTAACAAAACATCTGAGAAACACATAAATGCCTTTGAATGTAAATGTTACAGAGGAGTCCTTCAAATATCATGGACACAAAAAAAAGAACAAATATATCCATACTACAAGAACTTAATATTGAAGAAGACTAGCTAGTAAAGAGGATTAAACAAAGAAAACTTAAATATTTTGGACACATTAAACGTTATGATAACCTAGAGAAAAACGTGTTGGAAGAGTACATAATCTGGAAAAGAAAGAGAGGAAGATCAAGGCGAAGATGGCTGCAAGACATCGTTGATGATCTGCAAATGGATGCATCAGCAGCAGGCCATCTTGCTCACAACTGAGAGGCGTACAGGAGTGCTGTCAGGGAGGCAAAGTTCCGCAAAGGACATGCAAATGAATTAATGAATGAATGAAGTATAATTCCAGGTCAAACATTTTTTTTTAAATCATAGAGTAACTTATTTCTTTTTGTCAATATTTCTTATCAAAATGTATTCTGGCCGAGCATGGAATTGAGAGTTAATGGTTTAATAGCATGATTAAACAGAGAAAACGTAAATATTCTGGACACATTAAAAGTAATGATAATCTAGAGAAAACCGTCTTGGAAGGGTACATGATGGGAAAAAGAAAGAGAGGAAGACTTAGATGAAGATGGCTGCAAGATGTCGTTGATAATCTGCAAATAGATGCATCAGCAGCAGGCCATCTTGCTTACAACCGAGAGGCCTATAGAAGAGCTGTTTGGGAGGCAAGTTCCGCAAGGGACAAGCAAAGGAATGAATGAATGAATCACTGTTTTTCGCTATGATTATTGCATTTCTATCTTTGTCCTCAGTTTCTGCTTTGTTTCAAATTTTCTCTTTGTTGGGAATGATGGGCATGTCCCCGAATATGACCGGTCCTTCCAATGGTACAATGGGTAAGGTTAATGTTCTTAGTTTTCTCACTCTGTCTCTCATCGTTTTCATCTGTAATACACTCTGTCTCTCATCATTATTACCTGTAGTACACTCTGTCTCTCATCATTATTATCTGTAATACACTCTGTCTCTCATCATTATTATCTGTAATACACTCTGTCTCTCATCATTATCATCTGTAATACACTCTGTCTCTCATCAATATTATCTGTAATACACTCTGTCTTCATCATTATCATCTGTAATACACTCTGTCTCTCATCATTATCATCTGTAACACACTCTGTCTCTCATCATTATCATCTGTAATACAGTCTGTCTCTTATCATTATTATCTGTAATACATTCTGTCTCTCATCACTGTTATCTGTAGTACAGTCTGTCTCTCATCATTATCATCTGTAATACACTCTGTCTCTCATCATTATTATCTGTAATACACTCTGTCTCTCATCTTTATTATCTGTAATACACTCTGTCTCTCACCACTGTTATCTGTAGTACAGTCTGTCTCTCATCATTATCATCTGTAATACACTCTGTCTCTCATCATTATTATCTGTAATACACTCTGTCTCTCATCATTATTATCTGTAATACACTCTGTCTCTCATCACTGTTATCTGTAGTACAGTCTGTCTCTCATCATTATCATCTGTAATACACTCTGTCTCTCATCATTATTATCTGTAATACACTCTGTCTCTCATCATTATTATCTGTAATACACTCTGTCTCTTATCACTGTTATCTGTAGTACAGTCTGTCTCTCATCATTATCATCTGTAATACACTCTGTCTCTCATCATTATTATCTGTAATACACTCTGTCTCTCATCATTATTATCTGTAATACACTCTGTCTCTCATCACTGTTATCTGTAGTACAGTCTGTCTCTCATCATTATCATCTGTAATACACTCTGTCTCTCATCATTATTATCTGTAATACACTCTGTCTCTCATCATTATTATCTGTAATACACTCTGTCTCTTATCATTATCATCTGTAATACACTCTGTCTCTCATCATTATTATCTGTAATACACTCTGTCTCTCATCATTATCATCTGTAATACACTCTGTCTCTTATCATTATTATCTGTAATACACTCTGTCTCTCATCATTGTTATCTGTAATACAGTCTGTTTCTCATCATTATCATCTGTAATACAGCTCTTTGGTGACATTCTTTCTCCCTTTACTTACTTGCCTTTACTTTCTATTGCCTTTGCCATAACCTACAATAATGCATTATACTGAGTATGTAACAACTTACAGTGTGTTATGTTGAATATGCCAGAAGTTTTTGGTCACTGTGTTGAATATGCCATAATTTGTAGGCCATTATAATGAATATTCCATAATTCTAGATCATTATGTTGAATATGCCACAATTTTTAGGTAATAATGTTGAATATGCTGTAATTTTTTAGGTAACTTCTTCTTCTCTGTTCGCTCAGACATCAACACCAGTCTCTCTCACAAACGCAGCAGTTCATCCCAGTTTTTCAGCATCACCGAAGAGCTTTTCTTATAGCGGGCTGGGATCTGGCCAGGTTCTTTCCCTGGCTGAAATGTCCATAACTTACACTTCATTATATTGAACACGCTAAACGTTACACTACAGTCCAGTGTATTCATTATCGCCGTCAGTTCCTTGTACTCCTAATGGAGCATAAGACATTAACAAAGGTTCTCCAGCCAATCCTTTATTGAGCATGCCAGGATACCTCAAACTATGTCTTTCTGGCTTCTTTTATTAGATCTTCCTGTATTGTGAGTCTCCATGTCCTCCAATGGCCTGCACCTCTTTCTTTTCCCTTGAGCTGTCAAAATCAAGGTGCTATAGGGGTACCTTGTTCTTTCCATTCATAGTATGTGGAGAGAAAGATTAATGCAGGAGAAATGTGGTTCTACAAAAAAAACTAGGTCATATAACGTGGAGAATGAAAAGAACAATTGCACAAGTTTTAGAACTCCTCCAAGTGCAGTATGAACTTCTCAAAGAAATAAAGATGAAGAAAACACAATACTTTGGCCCTATCAAAAAGACGTAAAAACATACTGAAGGCCATACTATAAGGAAAGGTGGAAGGAAAAAGAGCAAGAGGAAGACAGAGATGTAGATGGGAAGAGAATATACGAGAACGGACAGGACACAGCCCAGTGGGTGAGTGCACCATCAATGCGAGGGAGCGAGGGAACTGGAGATTCATTACCGCCAACCTTCATGATGATGATGATGATGATGATGATGATGTGGCCCAGCCATAACCATCTAATTCATTCACTAGAAATGTAACGGCTTGCAAGCCTGAAAGAAAGACTTACCTTTAGCTGAAAATGGGGAATACGTTAAAGAAACTCACAGTTCAGCTAACAAACAGACAAGAGCATGGGTGCAATGTAGCAAGTAGCGAGCAAAGATAGCCCCGACTCTTTGTGTAGGACCATTGTGTTGTTTAGGGTGGAAAAGAGGGTTCAAACTGAAGACATTTTGTTGTTACTACTGTGGCTGAGTGTGTTACCAAGCTATTTTTAGACTCAGACTTGGGAGAAATTTCCCACAAAATGATGCTCAGCAACGTCTGCAAAAACCTAACATTCACATTCTTAAAGCAGAAGAAGAAGAAGAAGAAGAAGAAGGAGGAGGAGGAGGAGGAGGAGGAGGTGTAAAAGGAAATTGAACAAAGAAGAAGAAGAAAGGAAGCAGAAGGAGAAGAAGTAGAAAAAGAATAAGGAAGAAAGAAGAAGAAGAGTAGGAAGAAAAAGAATAAGGAAGAAGAAAAAGAAGGAGGAAGCAGAAGAAGAAGGAAGAAGAAGAAGAAGGAGAAGAAGAAGAAGAAGAAGAAAAATTGTAACGAATGTATTTTCTTGTTTTTCTAGCACCTCAAAGCAGTCCATTTAGATCATTTCTAATACTGGACAACATGACCTACACCAACGAGCTTGCCAACCCAGCTAGTCCGGAATACAAAACTTTGGAGGGACAACTGTGTAGCGAGGTATGCCATTTGGTCATTCTCATCTCATATTCAACACATTTAATGACACAGTTCAGAAAACTGAGAGGTTCTAAGGACTGTTATCGCCGGAGGTGGGGTAGAGAATTCGCTCTCTGCTCCAACGGCGTGCATCTCAAATAGCCTCTGGCAGTCAAGTCCAGCTCCTGGCCTTCTCGTGGCAGAACTGTTTAAACTGACAGGAGAAGGGGCGAAGGCGAATATCTGGCGCCTGAAAACCAGATGCTTCGGGTAGATGAGAGGCACATTTGGTAGCTCATCTACCGCTGCAGGTGAGATTCTTCAGCTGCCGTGCGTGGAGCGGTGCTCCTCTCGGCTAATGAAGAAAGGTGCAAATGGGATTGCCGCGAGGCACCACTGCGGAAAAGGTGGTAGAAAGGATAAAGCGAAACAAACAGTCAAATCACGGCACCTCTGGTCTTGAGGTCGGCCACGTCCCAAATGCACTCATATCGGGTGAAATGCATGAACCGACTTAACACTGCTGGCGAGACTCTTCGAATGCCGCCCGTGGAGTGAAGCTCTTCCCGGTCAAGGAAGAAACTGCAGAAAAGAAGTAAGGGTTGCTGTGAGGTACCGATGTGAAAAGGTGAAGGAAAGGATAAAGTGAAGTTTAATCGATATATCCAGTACTATCGCTGCGAGAGCTACACATACCACGGCGCCTCTGCTCTAGAGGCCGGCTACGTCCGAAATACACCTACACTGGTGAAATATGCCTAAACCGGCACACACCAGGGGTGGAACTTGATGGCTAGGCATGTCACGCCACCTCCGCTCTAGAGGTCGGTCACGTACCAAACACGCCCATACTGGAAGTCACTAGTGGCGAGAATTCGTCCTCCTGGACAAAAGCTCCGTCCTGGTCACAACTAGGAAGGGTAGCGGCCACGACCACAAAATGCTGAAGTCGGGGACACTGGACCAGGGCAGTCAAGATAGGCAACCACCTCTCACCCAGCGGGGATGTATGCGTATCCTAATCACGCTGAGGGTTTCCGGTGAGAAAGTCCAATGCCGGAATGAAAAGGCAACCACCTCTCACCCAGCGAGGATATACTGATATCCAAAACACGTCGAGGTTTTCCGGTGAGAAAGTCTAACTCTAGACTAAACTGGTGCAACGAAAACCACGGTGTCACGCAATCCCGCTTCGGAGACCCATCAAGAATACAGGCTAAAGCCCTGCGATGCTCTGAACCTCTTGTGGTCCTCTCGGGGATCTCGTGTGGTCCTCTCGGGGATCTCGTGTGGTCCGTTCGGGACTTAACGAGGACCCCAGTCGTAAATTCAGTAGGATCACAGAGCGGTCTTGGTGGTAGAAGCGAACGAAGAAGAAGAAGAAGAAAACGGAGAGTTCTAGTGTATCAGTTTCAATAAGGAGATGTTGTAATGGTTGAATTATCGTTGACTTTAGACATCTGTGACTTTGCAAGAGTTTAAAGACCGTTTCACAATATATGAAAGACATTTCCATGACTAACTGATAATCTTGATCATTTTGCTGCAGCAAATGTCATGTCTGAGAGACACAAAGGGATCTCATAGAATGCGTAGCTATATACACACATTGACACAGATCCACACACAAAATAACAGTCACGCAAATGTCATGAAAAAAGAAAGAAAATAGATACAACACAGTCACATTAAAAAAAAAAACACTGAAAACCCAGCCACATACATACATAATCATCATCGTCATCGTCATCATTCGTCATCGCCTTTTACGCCCTTGAGTGCATAGGCCACGGATAAAGGCTCTCCAGTCATCCCTGTTCTTGGAATTATTATCTCCTTCCCTTGTCTCTGAGCACTGTCATAATTTCTCTTCTCCAAGTAAGCTAGATCTTCCTCGTTTTCTATTTCCTTGAGGATTCCATGTCAGTGCCTGTCTAGCTATGCTAGTGTACGGTTTTCTCAGAGTGTGGTCAATCCACCTCCACTTCCTAGAAATGATTTGTAGGTTCATAGGTTCTATTCCTGCCCTTTCCCGGACCTCCTTGTTCCTGATCTTGTCCTGCCATTGAATGTTTAAAATCTTCCTTAAGCAGTAGTTCATGAATGTTTATATCCTCTGTTGTGTAGTATCAGAGTCCCTTCCTTTTCCAAGACAAATTTCCCTGGTTTTCCTCTCCGTGTTTCTGTAACGCTCCAGTTTTTTACAGGTAACAGGTCGTTGGCCTATCCCCCAACCTCTATAGTCGCCTCTTACGACGTGCGTGGAAGGTGGCAGTGGTCCTATTCTTTTCTTCCCAGACCTGGGCCCCTGTAACCACACGGTTACCACATACGCAGACATGTAAAACACATAGTCACATAAGCAAAACACAAATACACACATGCGACCACTTACAAAATAAAATACACAAAGCACATTCACATAGAAAAAAAAAACAACCATACACAAGTTAAGCAACTATTTATATGCAAATGGACTGCAAAGCACATTTTTATGCATGCAGAGCATGTAAGCACAAAACATAGTCACACATACAAAATACAAATGCAGAACACAGTATCCATACTTATACAGACAAAACAGATATTGAAATTACACAGACACGCACGTAAAAAGTACACAGTCATATACAGACAAAAAATCGCTGTCATACAATGACCTCAGATACACATACAGAACATACAGCCACATTCACAACTAAAAAAAATTACATATCTGCATATACAAAAATATACATCCACATAAACACACGCACACACAGAATAGACATCCTTACACACAAAATACAGTCCTCACATACACAAAACACACATTAAACACACACGGTATAAACATAATTACAAAAAGAACTATGAATGCACAAACTGCACATAGAACCTACCTAAACATTCACACAAGGGAGAAAAAAAATGAAGGTTCAGTTTCTTTCCTGAAGCTATATAAAGAGCCGGATGTCACTGTAGTGCTCTTGCCCGGAACGGAGTTCCGTGCCGAACGTCACTACAGTGATACATGCTTTGTTTCATTAAAGAAAAAAACCTGTGTAACTTTTGACTTAAATATTTAGCACGCATGTCCATCGGGCCTTTTCGTCCTCCCCGAAGTATGGTTAGCAACAAGCGTGAAAACCGAAGTTTTGATCGAGAATTTTCAATTTTTGGTGATGTAGATGAGCATATTGACATGCCCAGTGACCAGACCACTGTTCTTAAATGCACCCTAAATAGATCTAGACCTATTATATGGACTTAAGAAGTAGTTAAAAGGAAATTGACTGACAACTCACTACCAGAAATAGCACTAAGATGGACACCACAGGGGAACAGAAGTTAGGGTAGACCAAAAGAGACATGGAGAAGAACAGAAAGGATGTTGAGCAATAGAGGGCTCACCTGGACAAGAGCAGAAAAAAAGGCGAAGGACCGGCATTTTTGGAAAACCCTTGCAGAAGCCCCATGTGCCCTGGGCACTTAAGGTTCAGAGAGAGAGAGAGAGAGAGAGAGAGAGAGAAGAAGAAGAAGAAGAAGAAGTAGTTAGAAGGTTACTTCAGACATTATTTTTGTGAGCATGCCACATATCATTATAAGACGAGATCGCATAGATCTACAACTAGATCCAGACATCGCCGATGGTAATTAGTGTAGATCTAGACCTAGCCGATGATAAGTATGACACAATTATCAGCTAAAATCATCACATTACTTTTTTTTTCTAAAACAACATCTGCATTTATGAAACACTCAACATTTACAGTTATTTTTAAGCATAATAAATACACTTTTAACGTGGAAATACTTTGTTTCATTCACTTTTACTAATATACCCTTATACATATCAAGACCCGCGGTTTTACTCTGGCATGACTGGAAAGTCCTCGTTTCTTCATGTGGCATGGGGAGAGTGTTCGTCCGGTAAAATAAACAAAGAAGTTAACGAAAACAGGAAATAAAAACACAAGTAAAAAATGTAATGTAAGCTTGACGGATAACAAAGCTTTGAAATATTTTCAAAGAGTTTGTTGCTTCTCATCTGACCGAACAAAAAAATGGTACAGATGTTGTCCGTAGCTCGTATGCTTGTATCAGGGCTGGCAAAACAATGCCAACTAAGACCCAAGATGCTGTCCCATGTCTCTGTAGGTGCACACAGCAACAGACCCATTAGCCAGGCGTCACTATAGCCCCATGGTTGTAAAGTCTACTAAAGAATCATTGCGCACCACCTGCTTTTTAGCTCCGTGTAATTAATAAAATTATCTGGAGAACAACTAAAGAAACAGACAAGAAATTAGACTATTGTGAAAACAAATACCTAAGGAAAATATTCGGTATAAAGTGGAACAAATTCAAGAACAACGCAGAGATAAGACAGATGACTGATCAACAATCTGTCTCATGGGTGATCAGAAAAAGGAGATGGACATATGTCTGTCATGTTGTCATGTGATGAAAAGAAACAATCAGAGAATCCTCAAACAAGCTATCACGTGGAACACACACACACACACAAAGAGGCCGACCACGTGAAACTCTAAAGAGGACATTGTTAAGAGAGGTACGACTCGTAAGTTCAGTGGGCATAACATCCTTTGATGAGGCTGGAAAATTCGCCGAAGACAGGATATCTTGGCGAACTACCATGACGTATATCGGCACAGGATGTAAGATGTAGGAAGATTTTAGCCTATCTGGTCAGTGTTAATGATGAAAAACTGGAAGAAGTGGAGAGTTTTGAATATCTTGGATCACTGCTAACTATTAATGGAGATACAATGAGGGAAATTAAAAGGGGGACATCTACCGCTCTTCAGAAAGTAAAACAACTAAAGAATCTGTGGAGAGGAACAACAGAGCTACAAAAATAAGTTTTTTAAGGGCATGCATCTTTTCCATCGCAACATATGCCTGTGAGACCTGGTCGCTTAACAAAACAGCTGAGAAACACATAAATGTCTTTGAATGTAAATGCTACAGAAGAGTTCTTCGAATACCATGGACACAAAAAAGAACAAATATATCCATACTGCAAGAACATAATATTGAAGAAGGCTGGCTAGCAAAGAGGATTAAAGAGAGAAAACTTAAATATTTTGGACACATTAAATGTCATGATAATCTAGATAAGACTGTCTTGGAAGGGTGCATAGTGAGAAAAAGAAAGAGAGGAAGACCAAGGCGAAGATGGCTGCAAGACATCATTGATGATCTGCAAATGGATGGATCAGCAGCAGGGCATCTTGCTTACAACCGAGAGGCGTACAGGAGTGCTGTTAGGGTGGCAAAGTTCCGCAAGGGACATGCAAATGAATGAATGATGGTCAGTGTTATCTATCTAGAGGTTGTCCTATTTTCCATTTTCCAAATGTATACCATCTGATAACTTGCTTTGTGATTATCTGATTGTTTCTTCTCATCACGTGGTCCATATTTGCCATTTTTCTTTTCTTGATAATTTTCCGAGACTTGCCACATGCTCATTTCTCTTATCTCTGCGTTACACATGAATTTGTTTCATTGTGTACAAAGTATTCTTTGAACAACCATGACCAACATGAAATGACAGAACTGTTTACACATATCTTTGTGTTTTGCAGCTACAAGACGAGCTCAAGAGCAGCAATAGCTTTGTGAATGGAACTCAGTGTAGTGTAACCAAATTTCAGTAAGTAGTTGTAAACAATCTTGGAAAACTATCATGCGAGCCCTATGTGACGTTTAAACGGCACGGGAAGGATGTAAATGTAAGAAGCTGTAAACAGTTTTAAGATCAGTCTCAGGAAGTAGCTGCGTTCCCAACAAATGAACTGCCAGTTCGTGCAGAAAGTGGCATTTGAACAATTTATGAGTTTGCTGTTGGAATTAGTAGTACTTCCAACAGTTATAATGTGCTAGTTACTGAAATTAGTGGTACTTCCAGCAGTTATAATATGTTAATTACTAAAAGTAGTATTACTTCCAACAGTTATAATATGTTAGTTACTAAAAGCAATATTACTTCCAACAGTTATAATATGTTAGTTACTAAAAGCAGTATTACTTCCAACAGTTATAATGTGTTAATTACTAAAAGTAGTATTACTTCCAACAGTTATAATATGTTAGTTACTAAAAGCAATATTACTTCCAACAGTTATAATGTGTTAATTACTAAAAGTAGTATTACTTCCAACAGTTATAATATGTTAGTTACTAAAAGCAATATTACTTCTGACAGTTATAATGTGTTAATTACTAAAAGTAGTAATACTTCCAACAGTTATAATATGTTAGTTACTAAAAGCAATATTACTTCCAACAGTTATAATGTGTTAATTACTAAAAGTAGTATTACTTCCAACAGTTATAATATGTTAGTTACTAAAAGCAATATTACTTCCAACAGTTATAATGTGTTAATTACTAAAAGTAGTATTACTTCCAACAGTTATAATATGTTAGTTACTAAAAGCAATATTACTTCCAACAGTTATAATGTATTAGTTACTGAAATTAGTGGTACTTCCAACAGTTATAATGATGTTAGTTATTGAAATTAGTGGTACTTTCAACAGTTATAATGGTGTTAGTTACTGAAATTAGTGGTACTTTCAACAGTTGTAATGGTGTTAGTTATTGAAATTAATGGTACTTCCAACAGTTATAATGGTGTTAGTTACTGAAATTAGTGGTATTTTCAACAGTTATAATGTACTAGTTACTGAAATTAATGGTATTTTCAACAGTTATAATGTACTAGTTACTGAAATTAGTGGTACTTTCAACAGTTACAATGTGTTAGATACTGAAATTAATGATAGTTCCAACAATTATAATGTGTTAGTTACTGAAATTAATGGTACTTCCAACAGTTAATGTTTCAGTTCTTGGAATAACCTCTCTCTCTGAACCTTAAGTGCCCAAGGCAGATGAGATTTCCGCAAAGGTGTTTCACAAACTCCTGTCAATTGTCTTTTTTTTTCCACTCCTGCCCAGGTGAGGCCTCCATTGCTCAACATCCTCTCTGTTGTTCTTTTCCGTACCTCCTTTGGTCTGCTCTTACTCTTGGAATAACGGTATTTCCAAATTCAAGAAGTTAATTCTTTGAACTAGTGGTATTTTCAGCAATTAATGTGCCACTGCCTGGAACTAGTACTACTATAAAGTCAGGTCTTTGAACTAATAATACTTCCAACAGTTTTAATGACAGATTTATTGTTTGAGTATTGCTTACTAGAAACTTGAATCTCAGTCAGTTTTGTTACTTTTTTTGTTCTTTTAAAATTTGTTAATGGATATACTGAGTCAGTTCTCTTAAAAACATTAAAAGAAATCCCAAAGGCCGAACACATATGGGCATGTCCCGAGTGTAATAAGGCTGCCCCCATGTCCAGCAACAGAGCTAGGGCCCTTTTTTAATACAGGATCAATTCTTTGATTTAACTGAATATATCATAACTGAAATTATCCACTTCTGTTTGTAGTTTCCAAAGAAAAGAAAATTCTGTTACAAGTGTGAGCTGTGATATCTGTGTCTCTGCACTGTCAGTTCTTGTGTCATCTGTTGTAACAAAAGAAAGGTTTTGTTTATTTTAGACATAATAGTTCATCACAATACAATAAATAAGATTTTTTGTTATTCCATTGTCAAGTATAAGGGAAATAACAGATTATGTGGTAAGGTGTTGTATTTAAAGTTGATTTTGTGAAGTTTGGATTAAGAAAGAGCTACAGATTAACATGAGGGAAGCAAATAGCTCTGACAGAAATTAAATAATGTGTTGATATCACGTAATATGGTCTGTTGATACCAAGTAAAATAGTGTGCTGATATCACATAAAACAGTTTGTTTATTAAAATAATGTGTTGATACCAAGTAAAACAGTTTGTTGATACCAAGTAAAACAGTGTGTTAATTAAAATAGTGTATTGATATCAAGTAAAATATTGTGTTGGTGTCAAGTAAAATAGTGTGTTGATATCAAGTAAAACAGTGTGTTGATATCAAGTAAAATAATGTGCTAATACCAAGAAAAATAGTGTGTTGATATTAAGTAAAATAGTCTTTTGATATCAAGTAAAATAATGTGCTGATATCAAGCTAAATAGTGCATTGATATAGAGCAAAATAGTGTGTCTATATCATGTAAAAATAGTGTATCAGTTAAAGTGTAAATACCAATTTGAAATTTTAAAGCAGATAGAAATGCATGTCTATAAAATAAATTACCTAGGAACAACAGTAACAACAGATAACAAATGCATGCTTGAGAACAAAGCAGAGGCAAGAAAAGCAAAAACAACCCTTTTTTCATATAATAAATATCTTATATCTTATATCCTTCCCATGCCGTTAAACGTCACATAGGGCTCGCAAAGTAGTTCGCCAATTTTTCCTGTCTTCGACGAGTCTTTCAACCTCATCAAAGGATTTTATGCCTGTTAATTTGGTCTGTCTTAAAAATGTCCTCTTCAGAGTTTCACGTGGTCTGCCTCTTTTTCTTTGGCCTGTTGTGTTCCACTTCATAGCTTGTTTTGGAATTCTCTGATCATTTCTTCTCATCAAGTGACCAACATATGTCCATCTCTTTTTCCTGATCACCCATGAGACTGGTTGTTGTTCAGTCATCTGTCTTATCTCTGCATTGTTCTTGAATTCATTCCACTTGATGCAGAGTATTTTCCTTATGCATTTTTTTCAAAAAAGTCTGATTTCTTTTCCATTTCTTTAGTTGTTTTCCAGCTTTCACAGGCATAAATGAGGGTGGGTATTACATTTGAATTAAATAGTCTTAACTTGGTTTTTGTATTTATAATTTTTGAATTCCATATGTTCTCAAGGTTCTTGAAGATTGATGCTGCTTTTGCAATTCTGATCCACTTCCTTTCTAGTGTCACCATCCTGGTATATGTAGCTGCCAAGGTATGCAAATTGATTGACTTAATAAATAAGGGAGATAAAAAAAATGCTGTTAAAAAATTCTTGCTGTGCAATAAATTTCATTGAATTCGGAGGAAGAAAAAACCTGAGTTCTGTACCCAACCCAGAATATTAAAACTGCTTCAAACAAAAGTAAGGAACAGCTTCAGTAGTTAACAAGTACACAGGTGAAATATTTCAGTTTGTACCTTAATTGTACAAAAAACATACAGGACAAAGAAATAGTTAAAGAAGATAAAATGTAAATTCATATCAACGATATACAACAAATAAGAATGGAAAATGTAGTAGGAAAAACAAAAGAGGAAGAACTTGGCTGTGACTTGCAAGAAGCCGTGTCCAAGAGTGCATTAGGTGAAGGTATGGTACATGTGTATGCGGCGGTTCTCAAGTTATCTTGTCGAAATAATTCAATTGTTTCATTGTCGTGGAAACAGCCATACGCTCCTTGTTAAGTTTTTATGTACATATTTACCATGTTACACCTGATTCTTGAACAAAAGTTACCAGACTGAATTAGCCTTGATGCAACAAGCTGATCAGACAATGACCGTCAGACAAGATTAACCCTTGATGCAACAAGCTGATCAGACAATGACCGTCAGACAGGATTAACCCTTGACACGACAAACTGACCAAAAGTCACCTATACCCTCGGGGGGGGGGGGGAGGGGGTTAAGATAGCATGTAAGCCATGTTTGAAGATGAACCAGACAGAACATGGATACAGAAAGCGACACAACAACAGAGATAACAATAACCTGACCACGCCTTTTATCACAAGCGTTCTGTAGCAGCCACATCCATCAGCTCCACACATTCACTTCTCATCTCTCCTTTCCACTTTGGCCACCCTCTCTTTACTAGCAGCCTAACACAGCTGCCAAGTCTTGATTTAAACATTCACAATACTCCACCACGTGCACTCTTGGACACACCTCCTTGCAAGTCACAGCTGAATGCCTCCCCCCTCCTTTTTTCTCTTTTTTTTTACTACTTTTTCCATTCCTATTTATGGAATACCCTGACAGAGACAGAGGAAATTCTGGAAAGATGGAAGGAATATTGCAAAAGAATGTATGAAACAACCGACTGTGGAAGCAGAAATCAACAGTGTGAATTATTATTGGAGGAGAAAGAACCCGAGCCGACAATGGAAGAAGTTTTATGGGCAATAAAGAGTCTGAAAAATGGTAAATCACCAGGATGTGATGAGATAACCGCTGAATTTATTAAAGCAGGAGGAAAGGAGTGTGCAACAATCTATCATGCACTATGTAAAAAGATATAGCATTCAGGTATTTGGCCAAAAGAATGGAAAAGAACTGTATTCATACCACTGCCAAAAAAGGGTAACCTGAAATTATGCACCAACTACAGAACTGTTGCCCTGATTAGTCATGCCAGTAAAATTCTGTTAAAAATCATAATGGGTAGACTTCGAAAGAAAATAGAAGAAGAAGTCAATATGGTCCAAGCTGGCTTCAGGCAAGGAAGAGGATCAAGAGATCATATATTCAATCTAAGATTAATAATAGAGAAATGCAGGGAGTTTAATGTGAATCTATATTTATCCTTTATAGACTACTCAAAGGCATTTGATTGTGTACAACACCAGAAACTTTGGGAAATAATGGAAAAAATGGGATTTCCAACACATTTGATACAATTAACATCACTGCTGTATTTAGACCAACAAGCAGCAGTCAGAATAAATGGTGAAACAACAAGTTGGTTTGACATAAAACAAGGGGTCCGTCAGGGGTGCATATTGTCACCCTACTTATTTAACTTGTATACTGAAAATATAATGAGGAATGTTAGAGAAGATGTAGACAAAGAATATTACGATGCCATAACAGTTGGAGGTTATGAAATACCAGAGATTAGATATGCTGATGACACAGTATTGCTGTCCACAACACAAGAAGGAATGGAAAAACTAATTATGTCAGTCCGCAAGAACAGCGAAGAGCAGAACCTCTATCTTAATGCAAAGAAAACTAAAGTGATGACAACTGACAAAACAAACAAGGCAACTGAAATATGTATCAATGAGGAAAAACTGGAAGAAGTGGAGAGTTTTGAATATCTTGGATCACTACTAACTAATAATGGAGATACAATGAGGGAAATTAAAAGGAGGACATCTATTGCTCTTCAGAAAGTAAAACAAATAAAGAATCTGTGGAGAGGAGCAGACAGAACCACAAAAATAAGATTTTTAAGGGCATGCATCTTTCCCATCGCAACATATGCCTGTGAGACCTGGACACTTAACAAAACAGCTGAGAAGCACATAAATGCCTTTGAATGTAAATGCTATAGAAGAGTTCTCCAAATATCGTGGACACAAAAAAGAACAAATATATCTATACTACAAGAGCTTAATATTGAAGAAGGCTGGCTAGTAAAGAGGATTAAAGAGAGAAAACTTAAATATTTTGGCCACATTAAACGTCATGATAATTTAGAGAAGACCGTATTGGAAGGATACATAATGGGAAAAAGAAAAAGAGGAAGACCGAAACGAAGATGGCTGCAAGACATCGTTGATGATCTGGAAATGGATGCAGCAGCAGCAGGCCATCTTGCTCACAACCGAGAGGCCTACAGGAGTGCTGTTTGGGAGGCAAAGTTCCGCAAGGGACATGCAAAGGAATGAATGAATGAATTTATGGTGTATTATCCATGTAATATATATATATATATATGTATATATATATACCTTCCCCATTCTTTCCTTATTTATATGTCCTGTATGTTTTTGTATGATTCAGGTTAACTGAAATGTTACAACTGCATGCTCATTAACTAATGTGCCTACTTTCGTTTTAAATAGTTTTAACATTTTGTTATCACAGCTTTAATGCAATGGCTTTGTGTATATTTATATATGTGTCTTATATACGTACACACCCAAAGACTACTTTACGTGTCCCCAACGAGAGCAGCAGTTTGCTGGGGTTATTTTTCTCATGAGAACAGGACATTACAGACTCCTGGCTCATTTATGCTCCCACAGAATATCCATGTTGATAGGGGATTCATTCTAGAACATATTCTGCAAGCAGATCTATGTTCCAGAATCTGGTAAGAAAGGTGAAGATAAGGGTTTTGCAGAGACCTGGATAAAACTGCAGTTTTTGTTTCAAAGAAAGCCAGGAAAAGTATGGAGCATTTGTTGCAGCCCTGCAAAATGACACAAAGGGTGATGGACAGTGGCTGTTTAGTCAGTGAGTGAGCAAGGACATGGATGAGTGGATGGAATATTCGACCTTTCTTTTGCTTCACTTTGAACAACAAACTTAAGATTTTAAGGGCATGCATCTTTCCCATCGCAACATATGCCTGTGAGACTTGGACACTTAACAAAACAGCTGAGAAATACATAAATGCCTTTGAATGTAAATGCTACAGAAGAGTTCTTCAAATATCATGAGCACACAAAAAAGAACAAATATATTCATACTACAAGAATTTAATATTGAAGAAGGCTGGAATAGAGAGGATTAAAGAGCAAAAAATTAAATATTTTTGGACACATTAAACGTCACGATAATCTAGAGAAGACTGTCTTGAAAGGGCACATAATGGGAAAAAGAAAGATAGGAAGACCAAGGCGAAGATGGCTGCAAGACATCGTTGATGATCTGCACATGGATGCGTCAGCAGCAGGCCATCTTGCTTACAACAGAGAGGCCTACAGGAGAGCTGTTACGGAGGCAAAGTTCCGCATGGGACATGCAAATGACTGACTGACTGATTCTGCATTCACTTTATAAACTGAGACATCATTTTTTAACTTCAAATTCAGACACAAAGTCTTTGCAATACAGTATGAATAAAACGATTAGAAAATTAGCTGTGAAGGTACCAAGGATGATTAGAAAATTGTATGTTATTTTTATGGTATCTTAGCTCTTATGGTATCCAGCTACACCATAATACATGAGCATTTCCTGTCATCATTCATCACGGTTGCCATGTTTCACCAAGAAATAACATAATATTTATTTTTAACAAGTTAAAATTACAAACTCCAAACAGAGTAAGCCATGTGATTTTAGTAATTTAAAACAACAACAACAACAGCATTAACAATAATAATAATAATAAGAAGAAGAAGAAGAAGAAGAAAAAGAAGAAGAAGAAGAAGAAGAAGAAGAAAGCTGTTTAAAAAACTTGTGGTAATTTAAAGAGTTAACACTGCCCTTGTACAAGATGAAAGTTTAGCTTCATATTCTTCACAGAAATGGCAGCGTTATTTCCATCTTCCAGCTCATATATCCGCACATTCCAGAAAAAGATCTGAAGCAGCAAAAGGCAAAAACTTTGAAGGTTGTTCAAGCGGCCGTCAAAAGGCGAAAGTTGAAAACAATAACATTGACAGACACCACTGTATGCGAAGTGGACGAATATATATCAGACATTGAAAATGATCACTGTGAGCAAGGTATGACATCTTCAACATCAATGGCACCAGGAACAGCATTCTCAAATGTACCACAGTATGCCTCATCTGATATGGTGTCTTCAAGGTCACAGATATCTCCTTCAATGACATCTTCCATGCCACAAATGTCCATGTCATCTACCATATTTTCGTCAATGCCACAAATGTCTGTAGTTCCTTCTTTGGCATCTTCAACGATGCAGATGTCCATGATGTCTGGTATGACACAAGTATCAAGTGGCATGCCGTCTTCAGTGTCACATATGTCAGCCTCACCTGGCACAACATCATTAATGTTGCACACGCCCATGCCTCCGGATATGACAAATTCAATGTCACAAACGTCAGTGACACCCGTTATAATATCTTCAGTGCCTCCAATGTCCAGTTCATCTGCTATGCCATATTCTTTGACAGTGGTGTCTACGTTACACGATTCACCAAAAACAATGTCGCCAGCGCCCATGCCACATTCAACAATGTTATCAGCGCCCATACAATCTTCAAAAATGATACCAGTGCCCGTGCCTTCTTCAACAATGTTACCAGCGCCCGTGCCTTCTTCAACAATGTTGCCAGCGCCAATGCCACCTTCAACAATGTTGCCAGCGCCCATTCAGCCTTCAACGATCTTGCCAGCGGTCATTCAGCCTTCAACAATGTTACTAGCGGCCATGCCACCTTCAACAATGTTGCCAGCGCCAATGCCACCTTCAACAATGTTGCCAGCGCCAATGCCACCTTCAACAATGTTGCCAGCGCCAATGCCACCTTCAACAATGTTGCCAGCGCCAATGCCACCTTCAACAATGTTGCCAGCGCCAATGCCACCTTCAACAATGTTGCCAGCGCCAATGCCACCTTCAACAATGTTGCCAGCGCCAATGCCACCTTCAGCAATGTTACCAGCGCCCATACCATCTTCAGCAATGTTACCAGCGCCCATGCCATCTTCAACAATGTTACCAGCGCCCATGCCACCCTCAACAATGTTACCAGCGCCATTGCCACCTTCAACAATGTTACCAGCTCCCATGCCACCTTCAACAATGTTACCAATGGCCGTTCAGCCTTCAACAATGTTGCCAGCGACCGTTCAGCCTTCAGCAATGATACCAGCGCCAATGCCACCTTCAACAACGTTGCCAGCGCCAAAGCCACCTTCAACACTGTTGCCAACGCCAATGCCACCTTCAACAACGTTGCTAGCGCCATTGTCACCTTCAACAACGTTGCTAGCGCCAATGCCACCTTCAACAATGTTACCAGCGCCCATCACACCTTCAACAATGTTGCCAGAGCCCTTGGCATCTTCAACAATGTTGCCAGCGGCCGTGGCACCTTCAACAATGTTGCCAGCGGCCGTTCAGCCTTCAACAATGTTGCCAGCGGCCGTGGCACCTTCAACAATGTTGCCAGCAGCCGTTCAGCCGTCAGCAATGTTGCCAGCGGTCGTGGCACCTTCAACAATGTTGCCAGCAGCCGTTCAGCCTTCAACAATGTTGCCAGCGGCCGTGCCACATTCAACAATGTTATCAGCGCCCATACAATCTTCAAAAATGATACCAGCGCCCGTGCCTTCTTCAGCAATGTTACCAGCGCCCGTGCCTTCTTCAACAATGTTGCCAGCGCCAATGCCACCTTCATCAATGTTGCCAGCGCCCGTGCCACCTTCAACAATGTTGCCAGCGCCCATTCAGCCTTCACCGATCTTGCCAGCTGTCATTCAGCCTTCAACAATGTTACTAGCGGCCATGCCACCTTCAACAATGTTGCCAGCGCCAATGCCATCTTCAACAATGTTGCCAGCGCCAATGCCACCTTCAACAATGTTGCCACAGCCCATGCTACCTTCAACAATGTTACCAGCGCCCATCACACCTTCAACAATGTTACTAGCGCCAATGCCACCTTCAACAATGTTACCAGCTCCCATGCCACCTTCAACAATGTTACCAATGGCCGTTAAGCCTTCAACAATGTTGCCAGCGACCGTTCAGCCTTCAGCAATGATGTCAGCGCCAATGCCACCTTCAACAACGTTGCCAGCGCCAAAGCCACCTTCAACACTGTTGCCAGCGCCAATGCCACCTTCAACAACGTTGCTAGCGCCAATGCCACCTTCAACAACGTTGCTAGCACCAATGCCACCTTCAACAATGTTACCAGCGCCCATCACACCTTCAACAATGTTGACAGAGCCCTTGACATCTTCAACAATGTTGCCAGCGGCCGTGGCACCTTCAACAATGTTGCCAGCAGCCGTTCAGACTTCAACAATGTTGCCAGCGGTCGTGGCACCTTCAACAATGTTGCCAGCGGCCGTTCAGCCTTCAACAATGTTACCAGTGCCCATGCCACCTTCAGCAATGTTACCAGCTCCAATGTCAATGTTACCAGCTTCCGTGCCACCTTCAGCAACGCCCATGCCACCTTCAACAATGTTAACAGCGCCCATCCCGCCTTCATCAATGTTACCATCTCCCATGCCACCTTCAACAATGTTACCAACGGCCATGCCACTTTCAACAATGTTACCAGCTCACATGCTACCTTCAACAATGTTACCAGCTCCCATGCCACCTTTAACAATGTTACCAACGGCCGTTCAGCCTTCAACAATGTTGCCAGCACCAATGCCACCTTCAACAATGTTCCCACAACCCATGCCACCTTCAACAATGTTCCCACAACCCATGCCACCTTCAACAATGTTAGAAACGCCCATGCCACCTTCAGCGATGTTGCCAGTGGCCTTTCCACCTTCAACAATGTTGCCAGCGGCCGTTCAGCCTTCAACAATATTGCCAGCGGCCGTTCAGCCTTCAACAATGTTACTAGCGCCAATGCCACCTTCAACAATGTTGCCAGCGCCAATGCCACCTTCAACAATGTTGCCAGCGCCAATGCCACCTTCAACAATGTTGCCAGCGCCAATGCCACCTTCAACAATGTTACCAGCGCCCATCACACCTTCAACAATGTTACTAGCGCCAATGCCACCTTCAACAATGTTACCAGCTCCCATGCCACCTTCAACAATGTTACCAATGGCCGTTAAGCCTTCAACAATGTTGCCAGCGACCGTTCAGCCTTCAGCAATGATGTCAGCGCCAATGCCACCTTCAACAACGTTGCCAGCGCCAAAGCCACCTTCAACACTGTTGCCAGCGCCAATGCCACCTTCAACACTGTTGCCAGCGCCAATGCCACCTTCAACAACGTTGCTAGCACCAATGCCACCTTCAACAATGTTACCAGCGCCCATCACACCTTCAACAATGTTGACAGAGCCCTTGACATCTTCAACAATGTTGCCAGCGGCCGTGGCACCTTCAACAATGTTGCCAGCAGCCGTTCAGACTTCAACAATGTTGCCAGCGGTCGTGGCACCTTCAACAATGTTGCCAGCGGCCGTTCAGCCTTCACAATGTTGCCAGCGCCAATGCCACCTTCAACAATGTTACCAGCTCCAATGTCAATGTTACCAGCTTCCGTGCCACCTTCAGCAACGCCCATGCCACCTTCAACAATGTTAACAGCGCCCATCCCGCCTTCATCAATGTTACCATCTCCCATGCCACCTTCAACAATGTTACCAACGGCCATGCCACTTTCAACAATGTTACCAGCTCACATGCTACCTTCAACAATGTTACCAGCTCCCATGCCACCTTTAACAATGTTACCAACGGCCGTTCAGCCTTCAACAATGTTGCCAGCACCAATGCCACCTTCAACAATGTTCCCACAACCCATGCCACCTTCAACAATGTTCCCACAACCCATGCCACCTTCAACAATGTTAGAAACGCCCATGCCACCTTCAGCGATGTTGCCAGTGGCCTTTCCACCTTCAACAATGTTGCCAGCGGCCGTACCACTTTCAACAATCTTGCCAGCGGCCATGGAACATTCAACAATGTTGCCAGCGACCATACCATCTTCACCAATGTTGCCTGCGGCCGTGGCACCTTCAACAATGTTGCCAGCGGCCGTTCAGCCTTCAACAATGTTGCCAGCGGCCATTCAGTCTTCAACAATGTTGCCAGCGGCCGTGGCACATTCAACAATGTTGCCAGCGGCCGTTCAGCCTTCAACAATGTTGCCAGCGGCCATCCTACCTTCATCAATGTTTCCAGCTCCTATGGCACCTTCAACAATGTTGTCAACGCCCATACCACCTTCAACAATGTTGTCAACGCCCATGCCACCTTCAACAATGTTGCCATCGGCCATGGCACCTTCAACGGTGATGGCAGTCCCCATGCCTTCCACTTCAACTTCTTCGCCATCACTAACGCAAATGTTACTTCGGTCTCTTCGTGGATAACGATAACCATAATCTGACACGTCACCACAGAACTCCTTGGTGTCTATCATTATTTCCACCACACACCCATAGAAAGTCTATGTCATTATATATGACAAGATCGGCTCTACATATGTCAGAATCATCAGAGATGTCATTTTTTGCTAAATTAATCAGTAACATCATTGCCTTTGCTGTTATACAAATGGTTCCAGACTTTACATGTTCGGAATCTTCTTCGTATGATGTGATTTTTGTTTATGTAACCACGACAAATTCATTTTTTTTCCACTATAGCATTGGAATACCACAAACAAAATGTATTTTATTAAAGCAGTCTACCAATCTTCTTTTTTTTTAAAATCAAACGTGACACTGAACCAACGTGACCTGCGACCCATGAAATAGACAACCATTAAAATTCACCAAAAATTAAACTATGAAATATCTCCTCACGACTCTATGCTAAGATCTCCTCGAAACTAATTTGGATCCACAACCTGAGGTTGAGAAATCCTGTATTAAAGGAAAGTCAGTTGTAAATTGCCGTCCATTGTCTTGTCTTGTCTTGTCTTGTCTTGTCTTGTCTTGTCTCCTTACTCATATACCTTTCGATTCTTAGGGGACAAATAGACATCTTGATAGGACTCGACGATTTGCTTCATATAATGGGATATTTAATGTCTGTGTAATTTCCTCTCTCCATCTCCTGCATGGGCGGCCTCTTCCTCTGTTACCTACAAATCTTAGCGTGAATGTTGTCTGTGGTATACTTTCTGGTGGTAACTATGTAACATGGCCAAACCATTTGACTTGCTGTTTCTGGATATAATGTAATACTGGTGTTACTCTAACCTTTGCCCTGATGGTGTCATTTCTTATTTTCTTCTTGTCACATTTAGTATCATCCTTAAACATTTAATTTCTGTCATGATGATCTTTCCCTTGTTCTTGGCTCTTAGTGTCCATGTTTGACATTGATAGCATAGAGCTAGGTGGAAAATTGTGTTGCACAGTTTCTTTTTTCATTTCGTTACTTGAAAAAAAAAACAATGTATACTGATATCGCTGATACCGGTATTTTCCTCTATATATGTAATGTACAGTGCAAGAAGTACATGTCTTTCAAAATGTTAGAACTGGCCGTTATTTTAAATTTGGACATACCGCTCCAGGAGACTTGGTTAATTGGTCCCGTGTCTGTTATGATTCACTTTGATGTTTCATTGCCGAGTAGTCAGAATGTTGCCCCGTCATGACTTCTTCTTCTTCATTCTGGGGTTCTCAATTCTGCCTTCAACCATCTTCTCACTATTTTTCTTTCTTATGCAAGCTCTGCCTCGCCTGTTGGAACAGAAGACGGAGCACAAATAAGAATGCCCAGAGCGCGGTGATGCCAGTCTCTGATTACAGTTTATTTCTCTCATACTTTGAGACCCTTCTAGTGCCGACGACAGTCTTCAGTCTGTGGTTTGTCATTGGTTGCAGAATTTAGAACTTTCTCATTTTCTGAATTTATTTTGAAGTTCACACAGACCTGGCATTTATCTAGTCCAGCCCTAACCCCCCGGTTGGGAACCAGAGAATTGGTTTATATCTTTCCTTTGGCACCTTCAACAATGTTGTCAACGCCCATACCACCTTCAACAATGTTGTCAACGCCCATGCCACCTTCAACAATGTTGCCATCGGCCATGGCACCTTCAACGGTGATGGCAGTCCCCATGCCTTCCACTTCAACTTCTTCGCCATCACTAACGCAAATGTTACTTCGGTCTCTTCGTGGATAACGATAACCATAATCTGACACGTCACCACAGAACTCCTTGGTGTCTATCATTATTTCCACCACACACCCATAGAAAGTCTATGTCATTATATATGACAAGATCGGCTCTACATATGTCAGAATCATCAGAGATGTCATTTTTTGCTAAATTAATCAGTAACATCATTGCCTTTGCTGTTATACAAATGGTTCCAGACTTTACATGTTCGGAATCTTCTTCGTATGATGTGATTTTTGTTTATGTAACCACGACAAATTCATTTTTTTTCCACTATAGCATTGGAATACCACAAACAAAATGTATTTTATTAAAGCAGTCTACCAATCTTCTTTTTTTTTAAAATCAAACGTGACACTGAACCAACGTGACCTGCGACCCATGAAATAGACAACCATTAAAATTCACCAAAAATTAAACTATGAAATATCTCCTCACGACTCTATGCTAAGATCTCCTCGAAACTAATTTGGATCCACAACCTGAGGTTGAGAAATCCTGTATTAAAGGAAAGTCAGTTGTAAATTGCCGTCCATTGTCTTGTCTTGTCTTGTCTTGTCTTGTCTTGTCTTGTCTCCTTACTCATATACCTTTCGATTCTTAGGGGACAAATAGACATCTTGATAGGACTCGACGATTTGCTTCATATAATGGGATATTTAATGTCTGTGTAATTTCCTCTCTCCATCTCCTGCATGGGCGGCCTCTTCCTCTGTTACCTACAAATCTTAGCGTGAATGTTGTCTGTGGTATACTTTCTGGTGGTAACTATGTAACATGGCCAAACCATTTGACTTGCTGTTTCTGGATATAATGTAATACTGGTGTTACTCTAACCTTTGCCCTGATGGTGTCATTTCTTATTTTCTTCTTGTCACATTTAGTATCATCCTTAAACATTTAATTTCTGTCATGATGATCTTTCCCTTGTTCTTGGCTCTTAGTGTCCATGTTTGACATTGATAGCATAGAGCTAGGTGGAAAATTGTGTTGCACAGTTTCTTTTTTCATTTCGTTACTTGAAAAAAAAAACAATGTATACTGATATCGCTGATACCGGTATTTTCCTCTATATATGTAATGTACAGTGCAAGAAGTACATGTCTTTCAAAATGTTAGAACTGGCCGTTATTTTAAATTTGGACATACCGCTCCAGGAGACTTGGTTAATTGGTCCCGTGTCTGTTATGATTCACTTTGATGTTTCATTGCCGAGTAGTCAGAATGTTGCCCCGTCATGACTTCTTCTTCTTCATTCTGGGGTTCTCAATTCTGCCTTCAACCATCTTCTCACTATTTTTCTTTCTTATGCAAGCTCTGCCTCGCCTGTTGGAACAGAAGACGGAGCACAAATAAGAATGCCCAGAGCGCGGTGATGCCAGTCTCTGATTACAGTTTATTTCTCTCATACTTTGAGACCCTTCTAGTGCCGACGACAGTCTTCAGTCTGTGGTTTGTCATTGGTTGCAGAATTTAGAACTTTCTCATTTTCTGAATTTATTTTGAAGTTCACACAGACCTGGCATTTATAACTAGTCCAGCCCTAACCCCCCGGTTGGGAACCAGAGAATTGGTTTATATCTTTCCTTTAATGACATTCGAAATGAAATGGTTTAGTAATAACTCTATCAGTGACAGTCTATGAAACATGTGATGGCCTTTTGCGAAAAGTAAATTTCAGTATAGTGATATAGATATGGTAGTCCTTATATCCTTCCTCCATATCATACAACTTTAGTTGTTTATAATATATTATGTGCTTTAATTTTTAGAGCATATTATGTCAGTCTATGTTATAAATTACAATGCCCTCTTTAGTTAATGAAATATGCCTATTTATTGTTTACATTATATATTTATTGTTAGAAAATATGTCCCTGTACTATCCGTGAATTGGAAGAGGTGGAGAGTTTTAAATATCTTTCATCATTACTAGTAATAGAGATACAATGAGGACATCTATCGCTGTTCAGAAAGTAAAACAATTAAAGACTCTGTGGAGAGGAACAGACAGAACTACAAAAATACGATTTTTAAGGATATGCAGCTTTCCCATCACAACATATGCCTGTGAGACCTGGACAGTTAACAAAACAGCCGAGAAGCACACAAATGCCTTTGAATGTAAATGCTACAGAAGAGTTCTTCAAATATCATGAGCACCCCCCCCCCCAAAAAAAAAAGAAATATATCCCTACTACATGAATTTAATATTGAAAAAGATTGGCTAGTAAGGAAAATTAAACAGAGAAAACTTAAATATTTTGGATACAATAAAAGTCATGATAATCTAGAGAAGACTGTGTAGCAAGGATACATAATGGGATAAAGAAAGAGAGGAAGACGAAGGCGAAGATGGCTGCAAGACATCGTTGATGATCTGCAAATGTATGCATCAGCAGCAGGGCATCTTGCTTACAACAAAGAGGCCTACAGGAGAGGTATTAGGGAGGCAAATTTCAGCAAGGGACATGCAAATGACTGACTGACTGATTTTGCATTCACTTTATAAACTGAGACATCATTTTTGTTTACTTCAAATTTAGACACAAAGTCTTTGCAATACAGTATGAATAAAACGATTAGAAAATTAGCTGTGAAGGTACCAAGGATGATTAGAAAATAATATGTTATTTTTATGGTATCTTAGCTCTTATGGTACCCAGCTACACCATAATACATGAACATTTCCTGTCATCATTCATCACGGTTGCCATGTTTCACCAGGAAATAACATAATATTTATTTTTAACAAGTTAAAATTACAAACTCCAAACAGAGTAACCCATGTGATTTTAGTAATTTAAAACAACAACAATAATAATAATAATAATAATAAGCAGAAGAAGAAAGCTGTTTAAACAAATTGTTGTAATTATAGAGTTAACACTGCCCTTGTATAAGATGAAAGTTTAGCTTCGTATTCTTCACAGAAATGGCAGCGTTATTTCCATCTTCCAGCTCATATATCCGCACATTCCAGAAAAAGATCTGAAGCAGAAAAAGGCAAACACTTTGAAGGCTGTTCAAGCGGCCGTCAACAGGCGAAAGTTGAAAACAATAACACTGAAAGACACCACTGTATGTGAAGTGGACGAATCTACTTCAGACATTGAAAATGATCACTGTGAGCAAGGTATGACATCTTCAACATCAATGGCACCAGGAACAGCATCCTCAAATGTACCACAGTATGCCTCATCTGATATGGTGTCTTCAAGGTCACAGATATCTCCTTCAATGACATCTTCCATGCCACAAATGTCCATGTCATCTACCATATTTTCGTCAATGCCACAAATGTCTGTAGTTCCTTCTTTGGCATCTTCAACGATGCAGATGTCCATGATGTCTGGTATGACACAAGTATCAAGTGGCATGCCGTCTTCAGTGTCACATATGTCAGCCTCACCTGGCACAACATCATTAATGTTGCACACGCCCATGTCTGCGGATATGACAAATTCAATGTCACAGATGTCAGTGACACATGTTATGATATCTTCAGTGCCTCCAATGTCCAGTTCATCTGCTATGCCATATTCATTGACAGCGGTGTCTATGTTACATGATACAGCATCAACAATGTTGCCAGCGGCCATCCCACCTTCAACAATTTTGCCAGCGCCAATGCCACCTTCAGCAATGTTGCCAGCGGCCATCCTACCTTCAACAGCGTTGCCAGCGGCTGTCCCACCTTCAACAATGTTGCCAGCGGCCGTCCCACCTCCAACAATGTTGCCAGCGGCCGTCCCACCTCCAACAATGTTGCCAGCGGCCGTCCCACCTTCAGCAATGTTGCCAGCGGCCGTCCCACCTTCAGCAATGTTGCCAGCGCCAATGCCACCTACAACAATGTTGCCAGCGGCCATCCCACCTTAAACAGTGTAACCAGCGCCCATGCCCCCTTCAGCAATGTAACCAGCACCCATGCCACCTTCAGCAATGTAGCCAGCACCCATGCCACCTTCAACAATGTAGCCAGCACCCATTCCCCTTCAACAATATTGCTAGCACCCATGCCATCTTCAACAATGTTTCCAGCGCCATTGTCACCTTCAACAATGTTTCCAGCGCCAATGCCACCTTCAACAATGTTTCCAGCGCCAATGCCACCTTCAACAATGATGCCATTCTCCATGCCACCTTTAACAATGTTCCCAGCGCTAATGCCACCTTCAACAGTGATGACAGTCCCCATGCCTTCCACTTCAACTTCTCCGTCACCACACAAACGCAACTGACATCTACATTACGGCAGTCGCTTAGTATAACACAATAACCATAGTCTGACACGTCTTGATTATCACAGATGTCCTCGATGCCTATCATTGTTTCCACCACAAAACCATAGAAAGTCTATGTCATTGTATATGACAAGATCAGCTCTACAGGTGTCAGCATCATCAGAGATGACATTTTTGCTAAATTAATCAGTAACATCCTTGCCTTTGCTATTATACAAATGGTTCCAGACTTTACATGTTCGGAATCTTCTTCGTATGTTGTGATTTTTGTTTATGTAACCACGACAAATTCATTTTTTTCCCTGTAGCATTGGAATACTACAAACAAAATGTATTTCACTCGTATTAACTCTTTCAAACCTGGATTAATTTCCAACTTCTGTCGGAATAAAGTTTGATGAGAAAATTTAAGGGACTGAGAAGAAGTTCTTCTGTCATTTAAAAATATTAGTTCAGTTAGACATGTGCTACTTTTCAGTTAGACATGTGCTACTTTTCAGTTAGACATGTGCTACTTTTCACCTTATTTAGACTTTGCCTAAATATAGCTGCGAGCATTGATTCGTATTGACGTGCAAGATCTACCAATACTGCCAGGATTGTTTTGGAGAGCAAGAGTTAAAGCATTGGCTACCAATCTTTTTTTGTTTGTTTGTTTGTTTATCAAACACTGAACCAACGTGACCTGCGACCCATGAAATAGACAACCATTAAAATTCACCAAAAATTAAATTATGAAATATCTTCTTACGACCCTATGCTAAGATCTCCGCGAAACTAATTTGGGTCCGCAACCTGATGTTGAGAAATCCTGTATTAAAGGAAAGTCAGTTGTAAATTGCCCTCCATTTTCTTGTCTTGTCTTGTGTCCTTCCTCGTATACCTTTCGGTGTTGAGGGGACAAATAGACGTCTTGATAGGGCTGGACGATTTGATTTCCTCTCTCCATCTCCTCCTTGGGCGCCCTCTTCCTCTGTTACCTACAAATCTTAGCGTGAATGTTGTCTGTGATATACTGTCTGGTGATAACCGTATAACATGGCCAAACCATTTGACTTGCTGTTTCTAGATATAGTGTAATACTGGTGTTACTCTAACTTTTACTACTGTTGGTGTCATTTCTTATTTTGGTCTCTTCTTGTCACGTTTAGTATTCTACTTAAACATTTAATTTCTGTCATGATGATTTTTCCTTTGTTCTTAGCTCTTAGTGTTCATGTTTGACATTGATAGCATAGAGCTAGGTGGAAAATTGTGTTGCACAGTTTCTTTTTTCATTTCGTTACTTGAAAAAAAAAAAACAATGTATCGCTGATACCGGTATTTTCCTCTATATATGTAATGTACAGTGCAAGAAGTACATGTCTTTCAAAATGTTAGAACTGGCCGTTATTTTAAATTTGGACATACCGCTCCAGGAGACTTGGTTAATTGATCCTATGTCTGTTATGATTCACTTTGATGTTTCATTGTCGAGTAGTCAGAATGTTGCCCCGTCGTGACTCTTTTTCTACATTCTGGGGTTCTCAATTCTGCCTTCAACCATCTTCTCACTATTTTTCTTTCTTATGCAAACTCTGCCTCGCCTGTTGGAACAGAAGACGGAGCACAAATAGGAATGCCCAGAGCGCGGTGATGCCAGTCTCTGATTACAGTTTATTTCTCTCATACTTTGAGACCTCTCTAGTGCTGACGACAGTCTTCAGTCTGTGGTTTGTCATTGGTTGCAGAATTTAGAACTTTCTCATTTTCTGATTTTCTTTTGAAGTTGAAAAATACCTGACGTTTAAGACTAGTCCAGCCCCACTCCCCACTCCCGGTTGCGAACCAGAGAACAAGGTTTATATCTTTCCTTTAATGACATTCGAAATTAAATGGATTAGTGATAACTCTATCAGTGACAGTCTATTCATGTGATGACCTTTTGCGAAAAGTAAATTTCAGTATAGTGATATAGATATGGTATTCCGTACATCCTTCCCGTGTCGTTAAACGTCACATATGGCTCGCATTTTATTTCGGCATGTTTTTCTGTTTTCTGCGAACTTTTCAACCTCATCAAGGGAAGGGATCTTATGCACACTAATTTAGCCTCTCTAAACAATGTTCTCTTTAGAGTTTCAAGTGAGCAACCTCTTTTAGTACAGCTGCTATGTTGAGCTTTATTCCACTGTTCGATAATTTGTATTATCCGAATCTCCATTTCATCTTCATTTTGTACTTTCATTGAAATCATTACGCAGAGTAGATTTATGGTATATCATACAACTTTAATTGCTTAGGAAATATTATGTGCTTTATTTTTTTTATAAAATAGTATGTCAGTCTATGATATAAATTACAATTCTCTCTATAGTTAATGAAATATGCCTATTTGTTGTTTACAATATATATTTATTGTTAGAAAATATGTCCCTGTACTATCCGTGAATTGGAAGAGGTGAAGAGTTTTGAATATCTTTCACCATTACTAGTAATGGAGATACAATTTGGGAAATTAAAAGGAAGACATCTATCGCTGTTCAGAAAGTAAAGAAACTAAAGAAGTTGTGGAGAGGAACTATAAAAATAAGATTTTTAAGGGCATGCATCTTTCCCATCGTAACATATGCCTGTCAGACTTGGACACGTAACAAAACAGAAACACATAAATACCTTTGAATGTAAATGCTACAGAAGAGTTCTTTAAACATCATGGGCACACACACAAAAAAAGAACAAATATATCTATACTACAAGAATTTAATATTGAAGAAGGTTGGCTAGTAAAGAGGATTAAAGAGAGAAAACTTAAATATTTTGGACACATTAAACGATGAGAATTTAGAGAAGACTATCTTGGAAGGATAGATAATATGATAAAGAAAGAGAGGAAGACCAAGGCAAAGATGTCTGCAAGACTTTGTTGAAAATCTGCACATGGATGCTTCACCGGCAGGGCATCGTGCTTACAACCGAGAGAAGCCTGAAGAGAGCTGATGGGAAGACAACGTCCCGCAAAGGACTTGCAAATGACTGACTGACTATCCATGAAATGATGTCCCTTACTGCTTCAATCAATGTTTTGTCATTTCTTTTATTTGCATATGCTTATCACTCATTTCTACCATTAAACTTTTAAAATATATAAATACGCTTTCTACTGTTAAATTTCTCTGCAGCAGAAAACCTGAAACAAAGAAAAAAATCTCACAACAAAGACAGGATTTCTAACAGATTTGGAGTTTTTTTGTGTGTGTGTATTCCAAAATGAAACGGAGATAAAGAGAAGATTAGGAATGACAAGTAAATTCAACAACATGAAGACAATGCTATTGTCCGGGAATCTATCATACAAACAAAAATGAGATTTATTAAATGCTGTATCTATTCCGTACAACTGTACAGAACAGAAACCTGGAAGTTAAAAACTCGGAGAGAATGATAAATGCAGCAGAAACATGGATCTACATGGAAGTAGATCATATATCATGGGAAATGAAAAGAACAAATGCACAAGCATTAGAACAATTACAAGGCAACTTGAACTTCTCAAAGAAATAAGGTTCAAGAAAATAAAATATTTTGGCCACATCTAAAGACATAATAATGTACTGAAAGCTACACCAGAAAGAAAAGTGGAAGGAAAAAGAGCGAGAGGTGGACAGAGGTGTAGACTGAACGACAACAAACGAGGGTGGACAACCTGGATGAGTGCATCGTCAAGGTGAGGGAGCGAGGAAACTAGAGATTCATTACTGCCAACCTTCATACTGCCAACCTTCATACTGCCAACCTTCATACTGCCAACCTGCACCGCACAATGATGATGGTTCCAAGAGCAGAATTGGGTTTCAAACCCAGATCCGCCATTTTGAGAAAATATGTTAGTCTCTTAGTGCAAGTTGTTGCGTCACATCGACATTCTGTAGAACCACATCTTTGAACTTTAGGATCGGATCTTGACAAATTACTGGCTCTGAATCAGTCAGTCAATCAGTCATTTACATATCCCTTGCTGAACTTTGCCTACCTAACAGCTCTCCTGTAGGACTCTCGGTTGTTAGTAAGATGCCCTGCTACTGATGCACTCATTCGTAGATCATCAACGATATCTTGCGCCCATCTTCGCCTTGGTCTTCCTCTCTTTCTTTTTCCCATTATGTACCCTTCCAAGACTGTCTTCTCTAAATTCTCATAACTAGAAAATGTCCAGAATATTTAAGTTTTCTCTGTTTAATCTTCTTTAATAACCAGTTTTCTTCAGTATTAAGTTCTTGTAGTATGGATATATTTGTTCTCCTTTGTGTCTATGATATTTGAAAGAGTCTTCTATAGCATTTACATTCAAGGGCGTTTATGTGTTTCTCAGCTGTTTTGTTAAGTGTCCAGGTCTCACAGGCATATGTTGCCATGGGAAAGATGTATGCCCTTAAAAATCTTATTTCTGTATTTCTGTCTGTTCCTCTCCACAGCTTCTTTCGTTATTTTAATATCTGATGAGCGATAGATGTCCTCCTTTTAATTTCTCTCTTTGTATCTCCAGTATTATTTAGTAATTATCCCAAGATACTGGCTCTGAATAAATCACCATTTATCTCTTTGTTCCTGAAAAGATTTTTGACATAGACTCTATTCTTTTAGATATTGCAAAAAAAAAATGTATTATTAATGTCAAAGAACAATGCTTACTACAAGATAAACATTTCTTTTTTTTTTACTGTACGTTGCAGTAATTGCCTCACTGAAATTAGCGCAAATGAAGAGCATATGGCAAGGTACCAACAAGAAAACAAAACTATGTAAACTGAGAACTTACATATTCCCAGTAGCACCGTACGGTTGTGAAACATGGACACTTAATAGATCATTAGAGAAAGAGAATAACAGCGTTTGAAATGAAATGTTACAGAAAGGCACTTAAAATATCATGGATAGAAAGAAAACCAAATAAAGAGATACTGATGGAAACACCATCAAATTTGGAAACCTGAGATACTTCGGCAACATCACGAGAAAGTGGTGTAGAGATTTTTTATGGTAGAAGATATAGTGCCCGGCGAAAGAGAAAAGAGGTGACCTCGCCGCAGGACATCACAGAAAGTCAAAGAGGTGACCTCGCTGCGGGACATCACAGAAAGTCACAGAGTTGACCTCGTCGCAGGACATCACAGAAAGTCAAAGAGGTGACCTCGCTGCGGGACATCACAGAAAGTCACAGAGTTGACCTCGTCGCAGGACATCACAGAAAGTCAAAGAGGTGACCTCACCGCAGGACATCACAGAAAGTCTGAATATATCCCTGCGAGACACTGGACACTTAGACTGGACCGCAATGCATTCAAGGAGACGATTAGAGGGACAACGTTCTGGAAAGGACACGTCATATCGAAGAAGACGTTAAAAGATTTTTTGAAATTAAAAACGTAAATCTCATCTATTGTTGAAAGAAATGATAAAAAATCTCATCTATTGTTGAAAGAAATTATAAAAAATCTCATCTATTGTTGAAAGAAATTATAAAAAATCTCATCTATTGTTGAAAGAAATGATAAAAATCTCACCTATTGTTGAAAGAAATGATAAAAAATCTCATTTATTGTTGAAAGAAATGATACAAAATCTCATCTATTGTTGAAAGAAATGATAAAACATTCCAGGTCTTTATCTCACCATGACATTAACCGTTTTCTTTATTGTTATCTGTATGTTAGTGTTCTGTATTTGTATAAAATTTGTATTCAGCTGCTCCAAGGACTGAAAGATTGTGTTTGTGTATATAAAACAGCTCAGTTATGGATTGGGCTGTTTGTTTGTAAGGAACTCCCCATTTTGGGTGTCATAAACCTAGTTACTGAACCAGTTGTTTGTGTAGTAAATTAATCTTACACATTTCGGTGCTCTGGCAACGGCTATTCAAGCGTGACTTAGAAACTGTTCATCTTCTTCCTTTTTATTTATTTTTTTTCAGATTTCGACTTTGAGCTCAGATGCAAACTTTGTTTTTGTTTCTAAGCTTGTGATGTTCCCCTGGATGTGCTGATAGACGCAGCTGTTTCGTCAAGTTCTTCATAGTCTTGTAGAAATTTTCGCTGTCATTTCTGACTCTCTCTCTCTCTCTCTCTCTCTCTCTCTCTCTCACGGTCCCTGCTGACAGGCGCAGGATATCATGTCCTTCCACTACCTCTATTCCTTGTGCATCTCAGCGGGCTTGTCACTGAGCATTTCCCACACCAGGATGCCAAACTATCAAATATCTTTTCTTTCTTTCTCTTTCTCTTCTACCTTCGAATTTTCCTTTTGCCCTTGGGTAATCCAGACCGCCTCTCCTCCAAACATGCCCCAGAATCTGGATTGTCGTTTTCTGATCTTCGTTATAGTTTTCCTTGTTTCTTGTGCCGTTCCTAGTCTGATTTTCCGGCTGTCCATGGTACTTTCTACTGGAACACTATGGGTATCACAGCCAAGATAACAAAGCTCATAAAGACGATATATGAAGGGGCATCTTGTAGAATCGTGCATGAAGGAACTCTCACAGAAAGTTTTAAAATGGAAACAGGCGTGCGGCAGGGATGTTTGCTATCACCATTCCTATTTCTTATAGCAACTGATTGTATCATGAAAGCTACCACAGGAAAAAAAAAACCTAAATGGGATACAATGGACATTGTGGAACCAATTGGAAGATCTTGACTTCGCATATGATATGACACTTCTGGCACACAGCCACACACAAATGCAAGAGAAACTTCAGATCTTACGCAAGAATTCAGCTAAATTGGGATTGTATGTTAACAGACAAAAAACAAAGATAATGAAAAGTAGTAGTCTCATGGTATTTGAGGGAGTGCCAATTGAGGAAGTAGAGTATTTCACATATTTAGGCAGCATAGTGGATAAATACAGGTGATCGGAAATGGATGTTAAAGCTAGAATAACCAAGGCCAGGCCAGCATTTATCCAACTTTACAGAATATGGTTATCTAAGAACATCAACACAAAAACAAAACTTAGGCTTTTCAATACAAATGTAAAGACTGTCCTGCTATATGGTTCAGAGTCACTGGTTATGACCAAGACAATACAACAGAGGATACAGACATTCATGAACTACTGCTTGAGGAAGATTTTAAACATTAAATGGCAGGAGGGCCCTATGAACCTACAAATCATGTCTAGGAGGTATATGTGGATTGGCCACACTCAGAGGAAACCCAACACCAGCACAGCAAGACAAGCACTGACATGGAATCCTCAAGGAAATAGAAAACGAGGAAGACCTAGACTTAACTGGAGAAGAGAAATTATGACGGTGCTCGGAGACAAGGGTACACATGGAAGGAAGCAGAGAATAATTTCAAGAACAGGGATGACTGGAGAGCCTTTATCCGTGGGCCTATGCTCTCAAGGGAGTGAAAGGCGATGATGATGATGATGATGATGATGATGATGCTGATGGTGGTGGTGGTGATGGCATTCTTCTTAAGAATCACATTTCACCTGATCCCAAGCCTTCTTTGTATCTCTTTGTCCAAGCTTCGCGCCAATGGAACAGGTTTGATTAAATGTAACACTGTAGCACTCTCCGATTCTCATGGACAGTGACTTGTTGCAAAGAACGGATTTCAACTTTTGAAAGTAGGGTCTTGGCTTGTAGAGTTATGCTTTTTTTTTTACTTCGGTGATACATCTTCCTTCTGATGTTAGCAAGGTAACTGACTAACTCCAGAGACAGACTGGACTGTGTCTTGTGTTACATTTATTATATAGATGAATTTTTAGTTTGCAGTGTCATATTTTTAGTATAACAATGATTATTTGTTCATTTCTCTATACATTCTCTGGTGCGCCATTATCATTGTAGTGTTGATGTTCATTCATCATTAGAAATGTGTATTAGTAGCTTTATAATATTCAGATTGTTGTGTTTTTTTTTTACATTTGTCCACTAGAATCTGGCGTATTCCCATCTTTACGGCTTTATTTATTTTTTTTACATATTTTCCATACAAACAGCCATGTGCAAGTTTTATGTAGCTTGCCTCGCCATGCTGCCATATGTTATCCATTTTCAGAGGCGGTTTTACACAGCACAAGCGTGTCAGGTGCTCATTTGTACAGCTAGGTCGACAGGAGAGCTCTCCAAATCAAAGCCTTCACATGAGGGAGAAGTTCCTATCACTGATTCTGCTACACCAGTTCCTGTATCATGTTTGTCCTTCCCCTTACATTTTATGATTTGTTCAAATGTTCAAAGTCAGTGACCTGAAATATCACAAGTTTTTCTAACATTGTCTGTGTGTGTGTGTTTGTGTGCGCGCGCGCTCGCGCATGTATATATATATATATATATATATATATATATATATACACGCATGAGACTTAGGCCACAGAAATCAACGTGCTATGAGTTAAATGTCATCTTTTCCCCTCATGTATGTGTTACATTATTTTATCCTCTTCTAAAAATGTAGTCTAGATTTTTTTTCCCACCATGCCTCACTTTTTTTAAAGTCAAATGGTCACATGTCTTCTGATTTTTCCCCCTCTGGGGAAAAAATATTGTTAGTTCTACCTCGATTAGTTTGTTTTTTCAGATTGTTGAAATCTTTCTATAATTTAAAAAACTCCTCATTCCACACAATGTACCTCACAAAGATTTTGAATATTTACTGGCCACAGATAATAAACAAAGAGACCTACTTGCCCAGTGTGAACTAGAAGATATGCTTGTCGTAACAGCAAAAAAAAAAAACAGTGGATATGGATTGGTCATGTGCTCTGAAGAGACCCCAGCAACATTGCTAAAACAGCCATGATGGAAAGAGAAAGAGAGGACGACCAAAGGTTGTCTGGCAGAGAACTGTAGAAGCGGAAATGAGTAGCATGCGGCAGAGCTGGTGGCACAATACAAAGTTTGACCGCAGACCGTGAGAGATGGAGAGAATTTGTTGCTGCCCTGCAAGACGCCAAGGGGCGTACTGGGTGGTAATTGTTTAGCTGATCGTCGGCCAAGTACATGGATGGATTATGGATAATTTAGAAAAAAGATTTCTATTTTAAAAAAAAAAAAATTATAAACACGCACTGTCGAATGAGAATCATTAAAAAAAAAACGCTTTACTATTTGCAATCTGCTTTGTTAGAGAATACAAAATGAACTTTTTTGTAACTTTTAGATCCCCCCCCCCCAAATATTCTTTAAGATTGTGAACCTTGGGAAATGTTATCTTCTTGACATTAACATTTTTTTAAAACTTCTTTTTAAAAAAAAACCTGTAAATCATTAAATATGTATCTTCCGTTACGCCTACGATCTCAGCGTATGTTAATGTTTGGAAAGAACATTCTCTGTGACAATCTGGCATTTCACGTCACCCCTATGATTGATACTGGCCCAAGATTGCCAGATATTTTATGAGTTTATAATTCATTTTTATCAACAGTCTTCCATCTTACATCCTTCCCGTGCCGTAGGACTTGCATTGCGGTTCGCCAAAGTTTTTTTTTTTCTGTTTTCAGCGAGTTTTTCAGTTTCAAGGGATCTTGCGCCTCCCTCTTTAGATTTTTCATGTGATCGTCTTCTTTTGTTCCCCCGTCCTGCTGTATCCCATTTGTTAGTTTGTTTTGGTCTCATCACGTGGCCGATATATGCCTATCTCTTCTTTTTCTGAAAATCACTGATGAGACAGGTTGTTGTGTACTCATCTTCCTTATCTCTGCGGTGGTCTTGAATTCGCTCCACCGTATACAGAGTATTTTCCTTAGACATTTGTTTTTCAAATGCGTCTATTTTGTTTTCTATTTCTTTACTTGTATTTCTAGCTTTCGCATGTTAACATCTTTCCTATGTCTAATCAGAGACTGAAAAAAAAACATGTAGAGGAAATGTTCTGTTTTGAATTATTTGCTTGTTTTTGTTTGTTTGATTCTTGTTCTAGAACTCAAGATGATACCAATTGCTGAGATGTAAATAACTAATATATCCACCAGCGTCATACTGTAGTAGCTATATGACTTCATCATTAAACGAATCTGTGGTACTGCGTTTCGCCTTATTCAGTTTGTATGTATGTATGTATGTATGTATGTATGTGTATGTATGTATGTATTTATGTGTGTATGTATGTGTGTGTTTGTGTGCGTACGTGCATGTATGTGTATGTGCATGTATGTATGTATATATATATATATATATATATATATGCAGAAATGTTCAATGTTTTGTTGGCCCTAATATTACATAATGCCTAAGGAAAATACTCGGTATAAAGTGGAACGAATTCAAGAGCAAAGCAGAGATAAGACAGATGAGCAAACAACAACCTGTCTCATGGGTGATCAGAAAAAGAAGATGGACATATGTAGGCCATGTGATGAGAAGAAACAATCAGAGAAACCCCAAACAAGCTATCAAGTGGAATACAACAGGCCGAAGAAAAAGAGGTGGACCACATGAAACTCTAAAGAGGACATTGTTAAGAGAGACCAGTTCAGTGGGCATAACATCCCTTGATGAGGTTGAAAAACTCGCTGAAGACAGGAAATCTTGGCCAACTACCATGCGGGCCCTAATGTGACGTTATATGGCACGGGAAAGGATGTAAGATGTAAGAATATTACATTCTTTCTGAGCGGTGCAGAATAATGCTGGTAATTATGATGAATGATTATGTTTTCGGAGCTATGGAATGTTTTGTTGGTCATTGTGTTGAGTGAGATTTTTTCCCCTAGCTTTATTGTCATTTGTTGGTAAATATATTGGATTTTTTTTTCTTTAGTGTGTGGTGTTTTGTTGGTCATTATGTTGGATGATTTTTTTTTTTGTCAATTAACTCCAACTGATCTGAAAGAAAATATTGTAGCTGGAACAGATACGAAGGAAAAAAAAATTCTTCACGCCAGAAGAGACTAGGAAATTCAATGACCTAGTTTAGTTCAGACGGTGTGGTCCTAGACGGTGAGTATGTGCATGGATTGTTGGTGCAGTATCTCCTGTGAGTAGATGGCAAGATTCGTGGTCAGCTTCTCTGTCTCCCAAACGTCCATGACGGCGTGTGCCTGGATTGTTGGCTTACTTCAGAAGAGCTCATGACGGTATACACGGATTGTTGGCTTACTTCAGAAGAGCTCATGACGGTATACACGGATTGTTGGCTTACTTCAGAAGAGCTCATGACGGTATACACGGATTGTTGGCTTACTTCAGAAGAGCTCATGACGGTATACACGGACTGTTGGATTATTTCAGAAGAGCCTATGTCGGCATACACGGATTATTGAAATGCCTCAGAACAGACCATGACGGTATACACAGATTGTTGGATTATCTCACAAGAGCCCATGACAATATACATTGATTGTTGGATTATCTCACAAGAGCCCATGGCGATATACATTGATTGTTGGATTATCTCACAAGAGCCCATGACGATAGACACAGATTGTTGGATTATCTCACAAGAGCCCATGACGATATACATTGATTGTTGGATTATCTCACAAGAGCCCATGATGATATACATTGATTGTTGGATTATCTCACAATAGCCCAAGACGATATACACAGATTGTTGGATTATCTCACAAGAGCCCAAGACGATATACACAGATTGTTGGATTATCTCACAAGAGCCCATGACGATATACATTTATTGTTGGATTATCTCAGAAAAGCCCATGGCGGTACTCTGGGACTAAGGTTTGTGTTCGTGTTTTTCCATTGCTTTGATTGATAATTTCTTGGAATAAAAGCCTAGAATCGGTTGAGGTGTTTACTGTAGTGACTTTTCATTGCTCTTTTGAAACGGATTTAAGAACTTGCTTCTTAGCATGCTCCATCACCATAAGGATCACGTCAGCTCCTACATTGTTGGGCAATCTGTGATGCTAACAACAGCCTGCTATATCTTGTGGAGGCAGAACTAAGTCTCATAACCCAGTGTATCGTATCAGACAGTTCTCTCCCCTCGCAGACACGAGAACGGAATGCACACAAGCGATATTTCCCACAGAACTTTAGTTCTTATTTGAAGTAGTAATAACTATTTCAACACCAGTGAAACTTAGATTATCCTGTTTCTTCTTTTTTTTTCCTCTATAAGTTTCTCATTTATAGACCATGTAAAGGTCGGAAACAAATTATTTTCTGCAAAAGGTTTCCCTAATTCTTCTCTCTTGTTAAAAAAAATATATAATGCCTATTCCCGATGGCTGCCTCTGTAGCAGTATTCACGTTTATTAACAGCAAAAATGAGTCACTTTTGTTAACAACAAAAATGAGTCACGCTTATTGACAACAAAAAAATGAATCGCTTATGGAGGATTTATGACAGAATGGAGAAGACTAATATAAAATATGAAACTTTGCGCGTTTGTAGTAAGTTAGAGTTTGGAGGACCTATAGTTATTCTAGTTTTCTTGTCTTGTCTTATTCTCCCTGCATCTCTTAGTGCTCACTGTTGTATTCTTCCAGTTTTCCTTGGTGTTGTTGTTGGAGAAAAACAAAATTGAGCTCTTTTATTTCTCATTAACATCATTACTGGAGAAAAGTATTCTAGTTATTCTAATGATCATATTGTCATTGATTTTAGCATCTGAGAAATTAGAGTTATTATAATTTTCACTGACGTCAGTATCGGAGAAAGTAGAGTTATTTCAAGTTTTATTGACATTATTATTGGGGAAATTAGAGTTTATTTATTGATATTATTGTTGGAGAAATTAGGAAAAAATAAGCCAAAGAACAAGTTTTAAAAATTCATCGAGTTCGGCAAATGCCTCAGTCTTACATCTTACATCCTTCCCGTGCCGTTAAACGTCACATAAGGCTCGTATAGTTGTTTGCCAAGTTTTACTGTTTTCAGTGAGTCTTTCAGCTTCATCAAGGGATGTTATGCCCACTAAACTGGCTTCTCTTAACAATGTCCTCTTAAGAGTTTCACGTGGTCGACCTCTTTTTCTTCGGCCTGTTGTGCTCCACTTGATAGCTTATTTTGATTCTCTGATTGTTTCTTCTCATCACATGGCCTACATATCTCCATCTTGTTTTTTCTGATCACCCATGAGACAGGTTGTTGTCTGCTCATCTATCTTATCTCTGTGTTGTTCTTAAATTCGTTCCACTTTATATCAAGTATTTTCCCGAGGCATTTGTTTTCAAAAGGGTCTAATTTCTTGTCTATTTCTTTAGTTGATTTTCAGCTTTTACGCGCATAAATGAGGGTGGATATCACATTTCAATTTAATCTTAACTTGGTTTTTGTGCTTATAACTTTTGAATCCCATATTTTATAAAGATTTTTTGAAGATAATGCTGCTTTTGTACTTCTAATTCTATCTTCCTTCCTGGTGTCACCATCCTGGTCTATAGACCAGGATGCTTCAATCTCTCTCTCTCTCTCCCTCTCTCTCTCTCTGAACCTTAAGTGCCCAGGGCATATGGGGCTTCCGCAAGGGTTTTCCACAAATGCCTGTCCTTCGCCTTTTTTTCTGCTCTTGCCCAGATGAGCCCTCTATTGCTCAACATCCTCACTGTTGTTCTTCTCCATATCTCTTTTGGTCTACCCTTACTTCTGCTCCCCTGTGGTGTCCATCTTAGTGCTATTTTTGGTAGTGAGTTGTCAGTCATTCGGAGCACATGGCCCAACCATCGCCAGCGTCTTTCCTCAATAATTGTTGTCAGTGGCTTCATCTGCATTTCTGCCAATAAGATGTTATTTCTTATAGTGTTTGGCCAAAATATTTTTCTAATTCTTCGTAAACATTTAGTCTGGAAAGAATTCAACTTGTTTTCTGTGGTTTTGGTGATTTTCCAGCATTCGCTTCCATCAGGATGCTTCAATAAGAACATCAAATTACCTCTGAAATTTTCTTTTTACAAGTCTGTCAACTTTTTAAACACGAAAATTTCTATCAGCATTGACAGTCTATCAACACAACTACTGATAGCTTTGCGCTATGTGCTTTTACACTTCCTCTGATTCTGAGAAATTGCATGGACTCCATTCCACACTCTTAGCTCCTCCGCCTTCGCCAGCTCGGACTTTATGGGCCAGTACAGTAAATTATTAGGATTTTTTCTTCATCGCCATTATCCTGAAAAAGTCCTTCGGTAAGCCTTCAACTGTATCCAGAAAGTGGGCAGTAGAGAGATGATGAAATTTGAAAAGCAAACAAACAAACAAACAAACTGTCATCTCATCAGAAAAAAATTAAATTAGTGCTTCCTTTCCATCCTGATGGTCAGACGGTTACGGTGATCCTCTACTGCCACCTGCCACTGCTACATCTCGACTCTGACAGTCGGGATATCTTCTCTGACTGCCCCCGACCAACGCCTTGAGGCATTAGCCTACAAAACAGGAACCAAAATCGCGTACCTTAAAGCAGAATCCTGACTTTCATGGAAAAAAGAAACTGCAGCCGCCCTGCTTTGTCACATGCCCTGTTACATGAGAAATGAAATCGATTACTTCTTCTTCAAAACTGTCCTTACACTTCCTTGAGGGATTCACATGTGAACCTCGCAATGTAATATATACCACTGTGTCCAAAAAAGTGCAGGATAACTTAAAACTGGAAAGACCGATCTCACGTCAGGTTGCTTCATGCAGGCACATTTTTTTAAATGATATCTCCCAGCATGCTTTTAAATCAGTCTCTATTCATGTACATGGCCCCTACAACAGAGACAAGTATGATTTCCTAGTAACACACATTGAACAATATCTCTCTGATCACAGAAGCCGCCTGAACTCGAGAACCACTGCATACAGGAATATGGGACACTGGAGCCACTTTATTTATTACATACCATTGATGTATATATATATATATATATATATATATATATATATATATATATATATATATATATATCCCTATTTCTTTGTCCTGTATGTTTTTGTATGATTAAGATGTAAACAGAAATGTTAAAACTGTGTGCTCGTTAATAAAGTTGTTCCTGCTCCTGTTTTAAATAGTCTGAACATTCTGTTATCACAGCTTTACTACAGTGGCTTTGTATATATTTATATATTTTGTTATCACAGCCTTACTGCAGTGGCTTTGTATATATTTATATATTTTGTTATCACGGCTTTAATGCAGTGGCTTTGTATACATTTATATATTTTGTTATCACAGACTTACTGCAGTGGCTTTGAGTATATTTATAAGTTTAAATTTATATACACTATATACCCAAATCTGCAAATAATCTGCAGATGGAGGCATCTTGCTTACAAGCTGCAGAGGCCTACAGGAAAACTGTTAGGGAGGCAAAGTTCCGCAAGGGACATGCAAATGACTGACTGTCTGATTGACTGACTGATATACAAAAAAATTATCTGTGCGTTATTGAAAAATTGGATGAGCAAAGAAAGTTTAGTCAAGACCTTATCTTTGAAGCGTGATCTTTAAAAATTAAGATAATTCGTCCGTTTATTCAGTCATCCCCCCCCCTCTCTCTCTCTCTCTTTCTCTCTCACTCATGGTGAATATGTGCAACAATTATGTGAAAATTCAAAGATATGGGGTATAATATAAAAGCATTGTGCCCAATTCATTACCCTTTGAAAATAAAGCTTCCATCCTCCCTCCCTCCCCTCCATCTCTCTCCTTCTTTCTCTCTCTCTCTCTCTCTCGCTATCTTTCTCTTACACACATAAACACGCCCACTAAAATACAAAAACAAAGAATCCACAAAAAATGCCACATTTGATAATCTGCATAAACCATCGTTTGACGTATAAAAGTGTGACGAGTAGACAAGGAATGCTGCCACAGTGATATGAGATGCACTACTCAAGGCTACACGGGTGTGCTAGAACCTTCTGTTGTTAGACGCGAGCTTTCAAGACCTGAAGTTCTCTATGTTCTGTAATTATGGAATTGTCGGGGTTTTACTTTTACAGCACGATCTAACCAAAACCTTACTCTGCATTAACAATAACAACAACAACAACGACAACAACAACAACAAAGATTATTCATCTCGTGTAGCTCCCGCCTTGAAGCACGTTCCTTTTGACTGAAAGCGACGAGTGGAGGAGACAACTGTGCCGTTTATCACCACAGACACTGGGGCATCAAATGCTAGCAAACGTCATAAGCTACTTACTTCTCAGTCGATGATGCAACCTTCACTTAAAGGGGGGAAAAAAACTCACATTGCTTTCTTTTTTCATGACATAGTTTTTTTTTTTCCTTAACATAATCACATATCGGCAAAGCGGTTAATGGGGACCACCTTTTCTTTATCTGTTCTTTGAACACCCTTGTCGAGATACACGGTTGCGTCTCCGCGCTTCTGCGCTCCATCTCATCTATAAAACGGTGAACTGTAATATGCTCGCCGTAAAAGATCATCCAGACGAGCTTCACTTATCAGATACGGCAAAGAGCAACTTCTGGTAGCTTCTTCTATTATTCCCGAGACGAACATGTCGGCAAATATGTCCTCGATGATCTCCGAGACCATAAACTGGCTCAGGGCGGCGATGACAACATCGGTAACGATCAGCTTTGCACAGCTTCTGAGTACAACATCCCTGGCAAAAAGTTTTCCTACATTATCATTAATATCATTAATCAGATTTACTAAGAAACTGACACCAGCGGTAAGCAATTCACCAGAAGACGAGCTGTACGAGGTGCTGAAGGAATTATCCATGATTTCAAACCCGACAGGCAGATGTAACCGATATTGTTTACACGGCCCCAGGTGCGACTGTAATCGATAACGTAAAGATCTGGCACTAGGAAGCAGCCAGTATCGAAACTGGCTTGTGTTTCAGTTTCTTACAAAAGAAATCTTCCTAATATCGAAATCCTGTCGTCTGTTCTTAAAAACCACAAGATATTTTTAAAAATTTCGTTCATACTTACATATCTTCACTTAACTTTATTATCTTTCACATAACTTCATTATCTTCCTCTTCCACTGTGACAATGAATCTGGGGTATGATTCCAGCTTTCTCTTATCACAACAATCAAAGCAATCTCTGGTTATGTAAAATCAGAAACTTTCAACGGCTGATAAAATGATCTTCATGGTAAACTAAGATAAGAGATAAAACTACATCCGCTTCCTGGCAGGACAGTCGCTGCGGTATCTTTGTGCCAGAAAGGACTGCCGCATCCCCTGAAAATATAACAAAGAGAAAAAAAAAAGGACTGGGCGTAACACGAGCGTACACGAGATAAATCTTAAATGACGTGAAATCGCGAGGCTGTGGACTGCACACTGCAGACTAAATGTCCATCCCCACAAGATAAAAAAAACTTCCCCCAAGACGGCCCACAATCTCCTGAAGACATAGTGCACACCTACAGAGACCCCAGAGCCCATAAACGTCCCCGAGACAGAAACACAGAACTGTGCGTGCGCGGCCTGCACCTTTCACGTCATACCCTAAGCCCCCTTCAAGCACCGACAGTGTGCACGTTATGATCTAGTGCGCCTCGCCGTGCATGCAGATAATTAGTTTTAGAGGCATTTCTCCCAGTTTAAATATGTTAGGTGCACAATTTTATAGCTGGGCAAACTAAAGGGCCCAGTTACTGATCTAAACAGCGACCTTCTGATGATAATATTGACTTCATAACTGGCGCTCTGAGTGATGCAACAAAGTATTATAAAGTAAATCTAGCGAAGTTTAATTTACTCCTGATAATGTAGCGTAGCTAATACAAAGCATTTAAGATGAAATCATCTTTCTTGATAATTACTGCCTTTTTCGCCTTTATGAAGCATCTTTCTATCTCAAGCTCCCTGCTGACAGGCAAAGGGTGTCATGGCTTTCCCTAACGGTCGTTCCCTTGTGCATCTCAGCAGGACTGCCACCGGACATTTCCCTTGCCAGCATGACAAACCATCAAGCACCTTTTCTCTCTATCTCTGTCTCTTCTACGTTCGATCTTTCTTGTTATCATTAGGCGTTCTAGCCTGCCTCTCCTCTAAACAAGCCTCCACAAATTTGGATTGTCATCTTCTTTATAATTTTTCCCCCATTTCTTCTGTCTCTTCCAAATCTTCGTCGTTCGATTTTCTCGCTGTCCATGGAACAGCATTAATAACGACATTTCAGATGAAAAATAGTGATTACAATTTTCCCCCACTTCATACATTTAATCGCATGTCAAGAAGGCTAATGTACTTCCCAAACTGAGGCCCACGCAAGGTCACGGTTGGGCTCATGACGAAAGTACAGTGGCGGATTATCCATTAGGCGAAGCAGGGCCCAACACAACTCTGCAAACATGGATTACTGTTTTATGAATTTTAAATCAGGAGGTAAAGCAGTAAATAGTATAGGTAAGAGAAAGCTAGAGGCCTGTCCAAGCTTAGTTTAGGGGGCCTAGGTGGTGTTTAACCGGTTACTGAGCAGGTCTAGATTATGTAAAAGACCAGAATTTTGTAACAGTTTTGAAATTAATACGATGCGACGGAGAGGTTGGGGAGGAGAGGACACATTTGGCAAACATCACCGGGCTCAGGTGTCCTGGACCCGAAAAGGTTGGGGAAACACTGGGCGAGGGTGTCCTGGACCCGAAAAGGTTGGGGAAACACTGGGCGAGGATGTGCACAAGCCAGTTTGTGTCAGTTATTCCTTGCAATACGAGCTGTGTCTAAAAAGTTCGGTGTATGGTCCGGTATCTCAACGACAACATGGGCCAGGTGCGTGACCATGCACACAACTATCCCGAGACATGTCGAGAAGCGCCGCCTAGCGTGAAGTACATGTGACCGACAGGGTAAACCCACTGCGGGCGGTCGAATGTAGTCAGTGTGAGAAGTAAGATCGCTGTGCAATGGAACAACGAGTGAACAAGTTCTGCTACAAATTGGTGAACACGGCGACGGCGACGCATGAAATGTCGGTGCAAGTGTACGGGACGGAAACCTTGAGCAGAAAATGTGTTTACGGCTGGTTCAAACGCTTTCACGACGGGAAGGAAACGACTGAGGATGAGTCACGTTCTGGTTGATCGTCGACAAGCGGAAACACAGACATGGTCGAGCGAGTGCCTTATTCGACAACAATGGCATCCAATCATCCATAAGGAATTCGTTCCTGCGGGTCAAACCGTGAACACCGAATTCTATGAGGAAATTTTGAAACGGTTGCTACGACGTATCCGCCATGATGTTCGGTCAGAATTACACAGGACTGGACAGTGGATGTTGCAGCAAGATAACGCGCTTGCGCACTTTGCGATACGTGTGGGCCAATTCTTGGCTCAGCGTGGCGTATCTGTTCTCGATCATCCACCGTGCTCCTCTGATCTGGCGCCTGTGGACTTCTTTCTGTTTCCCTGCCTGATAAAGGTCATGAAAGGCGCACTTTTTGTGGACGTGGCGGAAATCAAAATACGTATGACAGTAGTTCTACGATCGATTCCTAAAGAGGTTTTTGCTGAGTTTCCAGAAGCTTTATGAACGTTGCCAAAAGTGTGTTGTGAAGAATGGAGATTATTTTGAAGGGCAATAAAATAAAGGTAATTTGTTTGTATCTTCTATTTTGTTTGCTTTCTTATACCATTCACCGAACTTCAGACACACCACGTATTCTGCATGTTCGTTTATAGAAGTACCCAACCATGAAAGCCTAATAAAAGTGTATACTATACTGTCCAAAACAATAAACGCATAGCTTATATAAGCTTCATGTGTTATATGTTGTGACAAACCAAAAATTGTCATCAAGATATCCGGTCCATGATTTAGCGTGAATTTTGCTTTTCTCGTATATAGTCAGAACGCAGTAGCTGCCCTTGCTAATCACGCATTTTTTTTACCATAACTCATTTTGCGTTTATAGAAAAGTCATGATTTTGTGCGGTAAGCACAACTCATTTCCCACGCAAATGAAACCCTATAAAAAGATGAGGTTACACAAACAAATTCAGTTAAGTTTCAAGCAGACAATTATGGCGCGTCTATCGCAGGCGAAAGCCAAAATCAGGTTGCCAGGCATTTAAACGTGCAGCAGAGTACCATCAGTCGACTTTGTTACCGTTTCCAAGCCACTGACTCAGCTGAAGACCGGCACCGCAGTGGACGACCCAGGATGACAACAGCAGCTGATGATCGCTTTATTCTGGTTCATCTCCTCAGAAACAGGTTTACAAACAGCTTTCTCAAGTGCCCAGTCATTGCTTGCAGGACGTCGTGTGTCTGATCAAACTGTCTGAAACTGAACTGGTGGCACGACGACCTCACCGATGTCCTGTCTTAACGAGACGCCATCGCCAAAATCGACTAGTTTGGGCCAACCAGCATCGGCCCTGGACAACTGACAATCAATGGAGACGTGTCTGGTTTAGTGACGAATCTTCCTTTTTGTTGCACCGCCATGATATGCGGAGAAGGGTCTACCGTAGACCAAAGGAACGGTTTGCCCAAAATTGCGTTGATGAAGCTCCGTCGCACGGTGTAATGGTATGAAGAATGATAAATTTCAACGGAAGGAGTCCATTGGTGCAGATTGAAGGAGGCTTGAATGCGCAACGATGCGTCAATGAAATTCTTCGACCTCATGTCCTTCCATTTTTGGCTGCGCAAAGGTCTGTGTTTCAACAGGACAACGCCAGACCCCATTCTGCACGATTTCAGACTGCCAACAACATTTTCACTCTTCCGTGGCCATCCCTGTCTCCAGACATGAATCCGATCGAGAACCTATGGGATGAGCTGCAAAGACGTGTTTGTGGCCAAAACGTTTCTCCAACCAGTCGTCATGGTCTGTGGCAGGCACTCCAGGAAGAGTGGGCAGCCATCCCTCAGGCGCACATCAGACATCTGATCGCATCTATCCCCAGGAGAGTCCGTCGCTGATCGATGCAAGCGGAGGCCACACACCATACTAAGTTGAGAACCCCTGGGACTAACAAATTCTCGTCACACAGATGCAAGAAACTGTCAAGTGAGTGTTTAAACCCTTAGGTATTATTGTGTGCAAATTGAAAATGTTATTCATTCAATTTAAAAAGCTATAGAAAATCAAAGTTATGGCTAAAATTGGGTCATCAGTAATTATGCGTTTCTTTTTGTTTTTGTTTTTTTGGACAGTATATATATATATATTGGAGTGCATGTTTGTTGTGAGAAAAAGAAATGTCAGATAAATACTGAATCTGGGCGTAGTTCTGGGAGCAGTTTAATGTGCGCCATTCTGCATCTGCTATTGGAAATACCCCCCCCCCCCCCCACGAACAATATCAGACTGCAACTTTGTTTGGAGTTAACTTTAAAAAAAAATTACATCTGATGCTATTGCTCATTATCATTTACGCGAAGTGTAAAAATAAAAAGTACTTACCCAGAGCTATCGCGCACTTAATGATCAGCGCCACACCCCAACAATAACACCAGGGCTGAAATATAACAGTCACATACTTAAATGTGTGTGTATTTATTATTTATATATTTGTGCATATGTATGTGTGTATTATGTTGATATTTTACAGTGTCAAATGAACATAGACATATGTGCATATATATAACTGAACCTTAAGTGCCCAGGGAACGTGGGGCTTCCGCAAGGGTTTTCCACAAATGCCTGTCCTTTGCCTTTTTTCTGCTCTCACCCAGGTGAATCCTCTATTGCTCAACATCCTCTCTGTTGTTCTTCTCCATGTCTCTTTTGGCCTACCCTTACTTCTGTTCCCCTGTGGTGTCCATCTTAGTGCTATTTTTGGTAGTGAGTTGTCAGTCATTCGGAGCACATGTCCCAACCATCGCCAGCGTCGATATGTTATATAATGGTTTCTCTTTTCTGTGGATTTTGGTTGAGGATATAGTTTATTTGGTTTTGTGGTGTTATTTAAATAATAAAATGTTTTCTTGTTTTTGGTTTGCTGGATAGAACATTTGCTAGGAGTTTGTAATTTATTGCTGGAGGAGAAAGGCCCGATTGGTAGAAGAAGATTACTCTAGAAGTTGTTTAATATGTTTGGAAGGGGGTAGCCGACTAAAGAACTGGCCATGATGGTAAAGAATCCTGGGTTAAATGTTGGTCGGGGAGGGGAGGGCAGTCTGGAAGCATGGGCAACATTAAGCTGTAGCGTGGGTCGCACTCTATACTGAAAGCTAAGATGACCCGTGTTCCGGACGTATAGTAGTAGCTGAGATAGATGGGAGATGAAAGAAGACTGGGAACTGGGATTCTCATATAAACAGTGGTTTGATTCATCATTCTCCCATATCTCAGTGAAGCACCATAATGACATAATTCAATAGTAACATATATTTTACACTTATGTGACATCGCGTAAGTGGCAATTAGCGGTATATTACAGATTAAGAGAGAGAGAAAGAGAGAGAGGGAGAGAAAGAGAGAGAGAGAAATTTTTTAAGGGCGTCGGTTATTGTAACCAGTTTATATTATCAAAAACTTAGTAAAAAATACAGTATTAGCAAATACAAACCAATAAAAGAAGATGCTAAGAAAGGATGTGTCGTCTCACCTGACTTGTTCTCCCTGCAAAGTGGAAAACAACGAAGCAGAAATTCGAGTTGGAGGCAACAGTGTTAGCATCTGGCTACACCGTGATCAGCCTTTAAAACAGGGTAAAAGTAAGTGTCTGTGAATCAAGGTCAAACCGTAACTGCGACATAGTCAGCAGTGGACCAGAAACTGCGGACTAGTTTCACCGTCAGCTCGAACTCCGTAGCTAAGGGAGACATTCCTTTTCCCGCCCAGACCGCTGACCCTGGAACCCTTTTTTTTTTTTGTTTTGTTTTGTTTTGAGGTTTGGTTAACCCCGGAAGTTGTCTGCGAGCCACAGTCTGGCCGGCCACTGTGATGAGTGAAAATCTAAACCGCGTCGCCTGGTCGGCGAGCGAGTGACTAATCTATTTCACTAGCGCGGCTTCCCTTTAATATGCAGAAGACACACTAATAGACGGTACTAATAGCTATAAATAAGAACCTACAGAAATGATTAAATATAGTGGTGGAAGTATGTGAGCCGAAAAGGCTCACCCGAAATAGCGAAGAAAACAGAAACAGAAGAATAACCTACCTAAAAGCAATATTAAAGTAAACGGAACTAACACAGGACGGGCATGAGCGTTCAGTGCCAGGTATATTTATAATATCGCATGAACTCTTCCTGGGTAAAGCTGGGGCGACCATCCCCAACCCAGCGCGTCACAGGTGGCGGATGGTGAAAGTCCTCCAGATATGGAGGATCCCTGTGAATAAGGAGTTATCCAAATAAGCAGGCGCGGACCAACTGGCGGTAGACTCAGAGAGCGAGGTGGGGTAGTAGGTGGCTCTACTACTCCTATAAAGTGCCTCAGGTGCTCAGTGAAGGGAATACCAGGCGGGTCAGAGGCGCCTTAAAACCTCTCGCTCCCGCTGCCTTGCGGGTAGGACAGGGAGTCCAAAGGCTAGCGGAGAGTCCGTATACAAACCGACAGAAGGCAACGGGAAACCACTGTTGTAATTCCCAAGAATAATTATGCTTAAACAGAATAATCGATTCATCATGAACGACGTTAATGGATGTTCCTCTGGAACAGCCTCGTCCGGTAGGGCAGCTCACGAGCCACAGGTGAGGCCAGATCGTCATCATGCTACTGGTGGCAAAAATAGCAAGTTCAAAATAGCAACATGGAATGTTAGAACTTTATTCCAGGCTGGAAAATTAGAAAATGTAAAGATGGAAATGGAAAAGATGAAGATCAACATATTAGGAATGAGTGAAGTTAGATGGACAGGTGCAGGGAAGATAAACTCTGATAAATATACAATAATATATTCAGGAAGTGAGAAACACGAACAAGGAGTAGGAATTATATTTGATGAACAAACGGCAAGGACAATTGTAGGATATTTGAACATCTCGGACCGAGTCCTGCTAGCCCAACTGAAAGGACAACCAATAAACATAAATATTATACAAGTGTACGCTCCAACATCTGAAAGCTCTGAAGAAGATTTACAGCTATTTTATAATGACATAGAGACAGCACTAAAACACACAAAGTCACATGAAGTTACCATAGTCATGGGAGATTTTAATGCCAAAGTTGGTAAAGGAAGAACTTCAGACATCGTTGGTGACTATGGACTGGGGGAGAGGAATGACAGAGGTTATAAATTAATTGAATGGGCAAGAATACACAGCATGGTTGTAGGAAACACCTGGTTTAAAACAACATCCTCGAAGACTGGCAACGTGGTGCAGTCCAGACAAAAAGACTTTTAACCAGATAGACTACATATTAATCAACAAACGATTCCGCAATGCATTACTGACAACAAAAACCATGCCAGGAGCTGACTGCAATAGTGACCATGATCAACTCTGTGGAAAAGTTAGAATAAAACTAAAGAAAGCAGGCAGAAAAGTGAGAAACATCAAACTGAATACAGAACTTCTTAAAAATGACCAAGAACTGAGAGAACAATACAAAGTTATTATAACAAATAGATACAATGCAATAGCAAAGATAAATAGTATAGATGAACAATGGGAAATGTTAAGAGATTCTATCCACCAAACTGTTAAGGAGATAATACCACCAAAAAAAGAAGCCCCTAAAAATAAATGGATGACAGACGACATCTTAGGACTGATGGACAAGAGAGGAGGAGTAAAAATAACGAGAAAAAATATAACAAGATAAATAAAGAAATAAGACGCAAATGCAGAGAAGCAAAAGAAGTGTTGTTAAATGAGCAGTGCAGACAGATAGAGGACTCTCATATTAAAGACAGCAAAAACATGCACAAACGAATTAATGAACTCACAGGCAGAAAAACAAAATATACCACAGGATGCCTGAAATCGAAAGAAGGTAAAATGTTAATGGGAAAAGAAGACATTGTGGACAGGTGGACAGAGTATATCGGTGAGCTATATGGAGGAGAAAGACCAGAATTAACACCAGATACTGAAAACTGTGAGGGACCACCAATACTTGAAGATGAAATCATAGATGCCATCAAACACATGAAGAAAGGAAAAGCGACTGGGCCTGATAATATAACAATAGAAGAAATAGAGGCATTAGAGGAGACAGGAATAAAAATAATAACCAAGTTACTGAATGACATTTACAACAGTGGTTATATTCCCAGTGACCTGATTAAATCCACGTTTATAGCACTACCAAAGAAACCAGGTACAAAGGAATGTGACGACCATCGGACTATCAGCCTCTCATGCCACATAACGAAGCTACTTCTGAGAATAATTATGAGAAGAACAAGGAAAAAGATAAAAATGGAAATAGCAGATGAACAGTTTGGATTTGTTGAAGGAAAGGGAACACATAATGCCATTTATGCTTTACGAACACTAACAGAAAGAGCTTTAGAAGTACAGAAAGATCTCTACTTATGCTTCATTGATTACACCAAGGCATTTGACAAGGTGAAACATAATGAAATTATTAAAATGCTTGAAGACATCAATATAGACGGCAAAGACCTGAGGATTGTAAAACATCTATACTGGCAGCAAGAAGCAGCAGTTCGAGTTGAAAACAGAATTGGAAAATATCAACCTATAAAACAAGGGGTGCGACAAGGATGTGTACTATCTCCAGACCTTTTTTCTCTGTATAGCGAGAATATTCTAGGAACAATCATCACAGAACCAGGCATAAAAATTGGAGGATACAGTATTAACAACCTTCGGTATGCTGACGACACAGTACTGATAGCTGAGAACCAACAAGACCTGCAAAATCTCTTGGATAAAGTGGCCAAAGAAAGTGAGCAGAAAGGCCTTACTTTGAACATCAAAAAGACAGAGACTATGGTTATATCTAAGAAACAGAATCCACCAGCATGCAGTATTAAATTAAACGGAACTGTTCTAAAGCAGGTGCAGAAATTCAAATACCTTGGAGCAGTAATAACTTCAGATGGGAAATGCAGAACAGAAATTAGAAACAGAATAGGCCAAGCAAAGACTGCATTTCAGAGAATGAGAAACATATTGACCAACACATCCTTATCAATGAATGTTAGAAAACGAGTCCTAAAATGCTATATTGAACCTATCTTGTTATATGGAAGTGAATCATGGACAATAGGCAAGTCTGCACAAAAATCATTGGAAGCAGCAGAAATGTGGTTTATTAGAAGAATGTTGCGAATCCCCTGGACAGCAAAAATAACTAATGAAGAATGTAGGAGAAGAGCTGGAGAGACAAAAAAACCTTGTCAAAAAGATAAGAGAGAGACAATGTACTTTCATAGGACATGCAATGAGAAGAGGGGGCATTGAAAATATTATAACAACAGGAAAAATAGAAGGAAGAAGATCAAGAGGAAGACCAAGAGAAATGATACTGGACAGTCTGACAGGATGGTGTGAGAGGAGATCACCAACTGAGCTGATGGCCTGCATGAAGGATCGCGTACTCTGGAGAAGCATAATAGCCAACGCCAGTCGGCACGGCACATGATGATGATGATATGAACTCTTCACCCTCTGAAGTCAAGAATATGTGCAAACCAAAACAGAATTTTTTAAAAAGTGAAAATAAAGGAGTTTCTGTATTCCATCCCTGTCGCAGAGAGAAAGAGTTATAAATTGTTATTTTGAATCTATCGTACTCTATGGAAGTAAATCATGGACAATGAACAGGCTAGTGCAAAGATTACTGACAGAAACACTTAATTGTTTATGTATTTATTACAAGAATGTTATGAGTACCACACACAGCTAAAGATGGCAAACAAGGAATGTACAAGGTCGCTGACGTTAAACATTAAAAAAAAAATTTCATTACAAAATATATGAAAAATACATTCAGTTTTCACTGGATATGTGATAAGAAGATGTAGATTTTCAAACATAATATGAAAGACATATGAGAAGAGAGGCAATCAGGAGAGATAACTGTGAATAGTGGCGTAACAAAATCACAGAAAGCAGCTGACTAAAAATATCAACAATCAAGATCTGTAGCGAGGTATAACTGCCAGATGATGATGATGATGATGATGATGATGATATAAACAAGCTAAACTCCGAAAGATTCTGAAATTCATAATACCAGATGACTTCCCTTCTGTCTCTCTTTTGTCCATGTTATATAAAAAAAAAATTTTGCTGTCCGCGTTTCGTCTGTGTGTTGTTCATGCTTGAAGTGTAAGGGAACGTTGACGAATGAGTAGCTTGGCTGGTGAGTAATGAATATGTGAGTGAAGCAGACGGTACATTGGCTTACACGAACGAAATACCTACTATTTTGGTGACGTGAGTGAAAAGTCCCTCATTAACCCCTGGTGGCACACGTACCTGGCTGGAGTATTCATGGGTCAATTTGGCTTTTTAATGATGGCTTTCTCGAGTTTTGGTCGGATTAACACGAACTACCTGACCAGGTTGCAAGCTCTTTCCCTCAGCATCTACGCCTGCGTCACTGGATTCCTCAGCAGTTTTGACCTGCTTATCCTCATATTTTATACAACCGCTTTGTTTTGCTTCTCTGAGTTACAAGGCTACAACAAACATTACTGGAAGGCATATCTCTTTTGACCTAGACAACATCCAAAATGATAACCCAGAATTTGCCTCGTGCACAAATGTTTGCTAACTGATGTTTCCGCTGATTGGACAGTAGGTTGCTAAATCTGAGAAAAATGATAATCGTTCACCAATGCTAATGACATCATGAAAGCTCGAAGGTCCGTACTCTTCTCAGGTCTATGGACTGCCGTATTTCTGATGGCATTTTGAAATAAAAATAATCAAAGGAAACCGGAAGGCCAGAGTGGAGTATCTGCGGATATAGGAAGAGAAATTCCTGAAATCTGATTCGGTCATAATGTTCGTATGATAAAAAGAGGTTGCGATATTGTGTTAGATGCAGTTGTTTTCTGTAAAGTTGCTAGGCGACGGTTGACGTGAGAGATGAAATAATAACAATGTTAGTGCGCGCTGAACTCTCTCTCTCTCTCTCTCTCTCTCTCTCTCTTTCTCTCTCTCTCACTCTATTATTCATTCGCTCTTTGTCTCTCACTCTCTCTCTGTCTGACTTCCTTATCTGCCTCTCACACTCTATCTCTCACTCTGTCTCTCACTCTCTCTATCTCTCACTCTCTCTCCCTCTCTCTTTCTCTCACATTCTCTTTGTCTCTCACTCTCTCTCTTTCTCTCACTCTCTCTCTCAATTTCTCACACTCTCTCTGTGTGTCTCTCACTCTCTCTGTGTCTTTCACACTCTATCTCAGTCTCTCTCACTTTCTCACTGTCTCTCTCTCTCTCTCTCTGTCTCTCACTCTGTGTCTGTATGTTTGTAAGTGCATAAAGTGTATAAGATGAAAGCCATGTGCTTGTAATGTTTATGTTTTAAGGGAAAGTGTACAGGACCCTGCCACATGTGAATCAGGTGCCGTAATAATAGAAACTTCTTGCCGTGTTTCAGTTCTCTCCCTTCCTCCCACACACCCCCCACCCCCACCCACACACACACAGCCCATCTCTCTATCTTACCGAGGCTAACAATCCCTATCTTTTCACTCATCCATGCTCTGTATCAGTAACTCCAACTCTTTCAGCCAATTTAAAGAGTTAGCAGAAATCACATTTTAACTACACAAACTATCTTCCAACAGACTTTGCTCCAAGAAACCTCGTGCCTCGCTCACATCTTCCATAAATATCACACGACTTGTGTTAGGGGACAAAATAAACAAACTACAAAGTGCAAAGTATTCTGTACAAAAAGATCACAAAGTATCTACCATCATCAGGTAACTTATCCCGCCTGGCAAAGGCGCCTCTAGAAATATAAAAGAAATATGAAACTATCTGACGAAATAAAATAATTACGAACAAGCCGAAAAAAGGAATTATGCGCGATTGGGCGAGATATAACTTCCGCCTGTTTAACCCTTAGGGTTAAATGATTTCCGTTCCGAGAAAAAGATTCAGCCAACGATCCCAGGCTTATGTTTGATGTGACACTATATAAGTCAATCTCCACTAAAGAATGGCATTACCTACATACTCTAACTCGCATAAGAAGTGCACGGTTCGCAAACTTACTCATCATCATCATCATAATCATCATAATCATCATCATCATGTACTGAAAACAACACTTCACCTCTTAACATATCAAATAAAAAGGTGGACCAACATCAATGAAACATACTAACTCATATTCAACCAACACTACGTTCCAACACATCAAAGGCCCGCCAGATATCCTGTCTCACCAACATTTTAAGAAAGTCTCTCGAAACACTAGGAACAGCCAATGTTGTATAGCACATCAAAGGCCCGCCAGATAACCTGTCTCACCAACATTTCAAGAAAGTCTCTCGAAACACTCGGAACAGCCACAGCTATATAGCACATCAAAGGCCCGCCAGATAACCTGTCTCACCAACATTTCAAGAAAGTCTCTCACAACACTCGGAACAGCCAATGTTGTACAGCACATCATGGAATCGTAAACTACCTAACCATTTTTGACCTCTTTGTCTACTTTGGTAAACGTTCATTAAATATGACATTCCTCTTTAACAACAAACATGCTACTAAACACAACTTCACGCATCATCTTCTACGATTTGGACAAATCTGGAGGTCTCGTCTGGGGACTAGACAAAGCAGCTATCCTCTCAGGCGGTAGGGACTCGACTCTCAGCTTCAGCCAACTGACCGAAATGTGACTATCCTTAATAACGTGGTGATGTTGGTGATTGTAATGATGGTCCACGTTAATAGCTAGCTCTCTCTCTCTCTCTCTCTCTCTTTCTCTTTCTCTCTCTCTCTCCTTAAATATCGACGAGATACCTTATAATAGGGGGGGGGGGGGAGAATTGCTTCCTTGCGTCTTGCAGCAAGAAAAAAAATACAGCTCACAGTACAGTCATCACAAGGTCCCCAGACATAGCAAAGATGTAACTATTAAGCACCCACCTCGAAGGTGTAAAAGGGCATCATTTATCTTGGCATAAAGACCACAGACTGGACTATGTTGTGACGGATATGTTCTGGAACATATTCTTGTGTTCTCCGATGTGTCCTACAAGTTCTTGAACAAATATAGAAACATTTAGGCCCAAATGTAGAGTCAGCATACTGGAGTGAGTCATTTACATAAAGAAATCAACATATGAAATATCGATATCCTACTTCATGTACTAACATATGAAATATCAGGTAGTTCAACCCAAATATTTTCTTCTTTTTCTTCAGGTTTCCAAACCATTAAGGCTCATTGTTGCAGATAAAGTTCGTCTCCATTCCTCTCTATTCCTAATCTTCTCTCTCCAACTGGTGACACTAATTCCGTTTACATCCTCTTCTATGTTGTCTTTTATTCTCTGTTTTAGTCTACCCCTTGGTCTTGTTTCCTTCATCTCTTATACATACATCATTTTCGTTTGTCTGTTCTCTTCCATTCCTTTTACGTGGCCCAACTAGCGTAATTTGTTCCGTTTCAGGACATTTATAATTTATTGTGATTTAAATAAGCTGTTCAGTTCAGTGTTCTTTCTAGCTCTCCATTCTCCACTGTTGGTATCCATTATGGGCCTAAAGATTCTTCTTAGAATCCTATTCTCAGTTATTGTTCATCTTTCTTTGTTGTACTCCATGTTCCTAATCCATACATGACAGCTGGTCTTATAATTTTGTAGATTATTATTTTGATGTTTTGGGACAGGATTTTGGATTTTAGCAAGTGTTACAAGGCAAAGTATATTTCATTCTCTAATTTGTACGAGGATCATACCGAAAGTTGTGATCAAAAATTGTTACAAAATCAGAATTTATAGATAGATAAAATATAAATGTATCACCTTAATCTGCGTCCTTTTCTTCACTTTTCAACATAATCTCCATTTCTCTGCACACATTTTTCCCATTGCTCTGCAAGCTTGAAAATACCCTCCCTTTAGAATTCCGTTCCAGCTGACAGACAGCACAGACCCACTGCTTTCTGAACGTTCTCTCCTGTGGGACCCAGCGGGTACAAACTTTTCTATAGCCTAGAGTTTCAATCATTTCCTGTACTGCATTGTGTCCTATTCCAAGATTTACAGCGATTTCAGATACTGTGACACGTCTATCTTCTTTAATGATGTCGTCAACCCTTTCCACGTTGCGTTTAGTGGAGGAAGTTCGAGGGCGACCGCTGCGAGGCATATCTTGGATGCTCGTGTTTCAATCTTCGAAATGTTTCACCCACCTCCTAACACTGCTAGCATCCATACACACATCTCCATAAGCAAGTTGAAGTCTTCGGTGAATTTCAGCAGCGGGGATTTCCTCTTTAACGAGGAACTCAAAACAGCACGTTGACGAAGCGAAACTTCAGCACCCACCATTTTGTTTGTGCTCCGTGTAGTCACGTGACATATGATAGTGACGTCATGTGACCTATACATGAAGTGCAAATGATGCAGATTAGGGTGATACATTTATATTTTCTCTATCTACAAATTCTGATTTTTAAAACATTTTTGCTCACGACTTTCGGTGCGACCCTCGTACTTTGCCTTTAATTTCCTGGATTACAATGTTGCTTCTGTTGAAGGTTGTGCCTAGATATTTGTATATTTCTGCTTTCCTATTAATCATATCTCCAACATTTATATAATCTGGATCATTCAGCCCCTGGTCTCTTGATATCTTCATATACTCTGTCTTATCTTGGTTAATGGTCAGACCCACTTTTAGTGCTACATCTCTCAGATGTGTGCAGGTATTAATGGATTCTTGCAAAGTTCCCCGACTAGATCGACGTCATCAGCGCATCCTAGTATTTTAGTTCAAAATTGAAACATATGAATATAATATAAATCTGAAATGTAAACTACGAAATACCAGGTAATTCACCTGACATATAAACATACGAAATACCAGGTAGTTCACCTCACATATAAACATACTAAGTACCAGGTAGTTCACCTGACATATAAACATACGAAGCACCAGGTAGTTCACCTCACACATAAACATACGAAATACCATGCAGTTTACCTCACACAAACAACATATGAAATACTTGATTGCTCATATAATCAACATCTTATCTTATATCTTATATCCTTCCCGTGCCGTTAGACGTCACATAGGGCTCGCAAAGTAGTTCGCCAATTTTTCCTGTCTTCAGCGAGTCTTTCAACCTCATCAAAGGATTTTATGCCTGTTAACTTGGCCTCTCTTAATAATGTCCTCTTCAGAGTTTCACGCGGTCTGCCTCTTTTTCTTCGGCCTGTTGTGTTCCACTTGATAGCTTGTTTTGGGATTCTCTGATCATTTCTTCTCATCAAGTGACCAACATATGTCCATCTCCTTTTCCTGATCACCCATGAGACTGGTTGTTGTTCAGTCATCTGTCTTATCTCTGCATTGTTCTTGAATTCATTCCACTTGATGCCGAGTATTTTCCTTAGGCATTTGTTTTCAAAAGAGTCTAATTTCTTTTCTATTTCTTTAGTTGTTTTCCAGCTTTCACATGCATAAATGAGGGTGGATATTACATTTGAGTTGAATAGTCTTAACTTGGTTTTTGTGCTTATAACTTTTGAATTCCATATATTCTCAAGATTCTTGAAGATTGATGCTGCTTTTGCAATTCTGATCCTAACTTCCTTTCTAGTGTCACCATCCTGGTCTATGTAGCTGCCAAGGTATGCAAATTGATTGACTTCTTCTACATACGGTAGACTTATTTTGTATGCTAACTATGGTCAACAAATCCCTCCCAAACGATGCCCTTCGAACTTTATCACTACGTCTCTCTGAGCTGTGTGTCCTACATGACTTGCCTAATTGGCCTAATAGTAGAGCTGACCATGTGATCAATGTTTGACATGGAGGCGTGGTCACGCATGTTCGTTCCCTGCAGTTTTGGTTATATACTCCTCCACGGTCCCCCCCCCCCCCTATTTTTTTATTCGGATATTGAAAGCAAAGAAAATGTCATAACCCTAAACAGTTCATTTCTTTGATGAGTATTCAGTAGGTTCTTATAAGCTAAGCTGTCACTGAATGGTTTAAAAAAACTGCATATATATGTAGCATGGCCTTGTAAATAATGATTATAGTTGTTATTATTATTATTATTATTAATGAATATGATTATGAAAATATACTGTAAAGAAAATAGTAATATCCAATAGCGACAGAGAAAAATGGGGAGGAAACGAAAAGAAAGGTATAGAACTTCCATGACACTAGAACAGGACGCGGACAAAAGTAAACAGAGGAAACAGTGAATAGAAAAAGACGAGACTCAGTGACGCTGAGATATAGGCTATACAAAGGAAGGACGCCAAAAAGTAGAATGGTCCAATAATAACAAAGCGGTGACTGGACATTGACAAATGTAAATAAAATAGAAAAGACGAATAGAAAAGGCAGACACAATGAAAAGCGAGGACACAATATAGCCTCCGACATGAAAGAGCAAGATAATGACTTAGGTAAATAATAATTGTATAGACGAAACTGACACAGACTGGCACACGTTAGGACGTGATTGCACACAGTTTTTTAAATAAAGGAGTGACCAACTCGGCCAGGTGACCAAATACATATTTAGAAGTGTGGTCTATTGGACAATTGGCTTACGAGAGATAAGTCACGGGACAGTTTGAATGACGGTCAGTCAGAACGCTCATGGGAACCAGTAGACATCTGAAGGGTGGAGCCAAAATACTTATTGGTTAATCCATCAAGCTGGACTTTAAGATAAAAAGGTGAGCGGAGAGACAGGAGGAACGAGGAAGAACCAAGAAATTCGGAAGTAAAGAAGGAAGAAGAAGCAAGGAAGAAGAAGAGAAAGGAAACAGAGGAGGGAGATGGTCAGAACATCCTCAGCCGGGCAAGGAGAGACTGACCAGAATGCAGGAAGGATGGTCAGTGCACGTGGACAGTCAAGAGTGAAGAAAGGTTCGACCAGAACAGCCGAGAAGCCATCAGATGAGAAATAAGAACAGAAGTCCAGAGAAGAGGCAAGTAGACTTTGCTCCTTAGTACACTGCGATTGAGAGACAGCAAAGGAAGACTGTCAGAAGAAATCAGAAGACAGACAAGAGAAGAAAGAGACGAGACGATATAAAATCAGAAGTAGTGTTAGACGGAAGATGGTTTTCAAGTGATTAAGAAGAAATGACACTTTTGAAACTTTGAGTACAGTGATTTTAGACAAGAAGCTAGTTGACCACGTGATGCAGATGTGATATAATACTGATGCAGGAAATGTTCTCATATCATGTGTAGAATATTGTGAATTTGAGAAACTGAGAAATGCTGCATGTAGAATATGATAGAGTTTGATGATATGGCGAAAAAATGATTAAGTGATTCAATCCAAGTATTGTTGTTGACGATACATCTTGAACATATTTGTCAGAATTAAATAGATAATGTAGAGAATATTTTCATCGGACTTTCTCTAGATTTAGTGAAATTGTAATGTTTTATGAAACTTGTGATGTATTAATCAAAGAACACCTGTAACATTCAATACTATAGAACTATTCTATAATATGGAACTATTCAACAATAGGTAATTCACAACTTGAATATATATATATATATGAACCTTAAGTGCCCAGGGAACATGGGGCTTCTGCAAGGGTTTTCCACAAATGCCTGCTTTTTTTCTGCTCTTGCCCAGGTGAGCCCTCTATTGCTCAACATCCTTTCTGTTGTATATATATATATATATATATATATGATCATACTGGAATTTTCTTATGAAAAAAAGTCTTGTTTCGTTTCTTTTCATTATTCCTCATTTCACAACACCAAGGACACAAAGAGCGAAAAAAAAATCTGGATGCCGTTAACTTCACATTCATTCTTTTCTACGCCGTTTCTAGTGAATAAGTACAAAACTGCAGTTTTCTAACCTTTGTTTGTTTGTTTGTTTGTTTGTTTGTTTGTTTGTTTGTTTGTTTCAACTCCAGCTTTCACGAAGGCTTTGCGTCTAACCATATTTTCATTCTTCAAACATTTTCTGACATGGTCAGCATTACCTGCGCTCGGCACACATACAGCACTATCTGAAACTTGATCTACGTGGTTTCAACTGCTTGTGTTTCTCACACATTTCAACACAGAACATAACTGTAAGCGTCAGATACGTGTTCCAGTCGTTTTATTTTTTTAAAAATGGCATTCCGTTACGACATTATTAAACGACAAACGTGCATTTCGGGTGTAATTTTCAGGGGGAAAAAAAGATGCCCCATTAATTAATACAATGTCAAAAAATTAACTTCTGAATATAACGATTCTTCTTTTTCTTACTCTCTCTCTCTCTCATAAACACACACAGACACACACACACACACACACACACACTCTCTCTCTCTTTCACACTTCCTATCTCTGTTTTTCATTCTCTCATTCACTTGTACTGTGTGTGTGTGTGCAAGTGTGTGGAATGAAAGGCATATCCATGCTGCTCTTCTTCTTCTTCTTCTATATATCTGGAACTGCTAGCAAGTGCTCATTGCAGCCGATGCTGTGAAGATGTTGAGGGACAGTATCGTGTCGGATCGTGAGCGGATTCTGGGGACGATTTTTTCAGTCACTGAGTGGAGCAAAAAAGCAGGGAGTATGTAGTACTTCTTTAACAGACTCCACCACCATGGGATTTTGGCGATCCCTGCCCCATTAGTCAGGCTAAGCGTGTTACTGGGGGTAGCAACGGAAAGGTGGGACAGGGTCTTGGTCAGCTATGGTTCGTCACCCCTGAAGCTAACATGTCAGCTATGGATCGCTGATTGCCAAAACAGACTTCACCCCCCCCCCCCCCACTTCTATCACCACCGCCCACGGAAAAGAACGAAGAAGAAGAAAGAAAGAATGAAAGAAAGAAAGAAAGAAAGAAAGAAAGAAAGAAAGAAGCTCTGGGTGATATATTTATGCTCATAAATAATAATAGTTGGTATCATGATCTGGCAACAGCACAACACAGCACAAACACACCACAGCACAACACAACACAGCACAAACTTGTTAAAACTAGTTAAAATTACAAGAAAACCACAGTCATAATCCGTTTGACGTAACATGAGAAGACAGAAATTTACATTGGTAATCACTGAAAAACTAAAAGGGAAGCGATGCAAATGAATGCCATTAGAAAAAAATGCCTCAAAAAGGCTGACCAAAACAAGCTTAGGATTAAAACAGCGTCTGTACTGATTCTGGATACAGATGACCGCACAAGAATGATCGCCAGCGCTGTTCAGGCACAGTGAGTGAACTGATATCAGCAGTTAGGGAAACAAAGTTCCGCAAGGGACATGCAAGTGAATGAATGAATGAGTTCTTTCAAAATTTTAATTCATGTATTAAATAGCAAAAATGTAACCAAGAGTCCTTTTCCAACACCTTGTTCTTATGTTGCATTTATCTTCAGGCGTATAATTCTGAAATAAACATCAGTGAGAACATGCAAAACAGGCTGATTTTTGCCCAACTAAATCATTCCTACAAAACTGTCATGTAATTTTATACTAAAACGTGAACTATTACCCCAATGATGTGTCATACTTTGGCAACTAATTGTTTGTTTGTTTTTTAATTCACAACAGAGGCGTTAACTTGAAGCTGCAGAGATGCTGGGAGTGAAGTGTTTTTATTCGGAAACAAAGGGGCATGTTTAATATTTGCATTGTAAGGTTCCGTTTTCTGGCGGTGCATTTAAATGATGATTTAGTATTTAGTGCTAGACTTTCTTATGAAAGTATGCGCATTAGACAACGCGCTACGATTTGGAGTGTGGTCGCAACTCCCGACATGACTTCTCTAAAAATAAATTATTCTTCTTCAGCTTTCCGAGCCATTAAGGGTGATTGCTACAGATAAAGTCCCCCCCCCCCCAATTCTTCTCTATTCCTAATCTACACTCTCCAGTTGGCGACAACAATTTCTTTTATATCCTATTCTCTGTCTCGATCTCTTGTGCGTACATAATTTTCGTTTCTCTGTTCTCTCTCATTCTTTCTACTTCGCCCAGCCAGCGTAGTCTATTCAGGTAAAAATAAATTACAAATTAATTTTCCTGAAGTAATTTCCATGTTAAGAGAGGCCAAACTAATAGACATAAAATCCCTTGATGAGGCTGAAAATCTCGCCGAAAACAGGACAAATTGGCGAAATACCTTGCGAGTCCTATGTGACGTTAAACTAGGCTTATCATAATATTTTTTTTCTCAAACCAGGACGCTTATCATAATATTTTTTTTTTCTCAAACCGAGTCAATTTTGAGAAAATACAACAGAAAATAAAGCCCACTAGATTAAGTACCCATGATTGAAAATGAAGAAGTTGTTTTAAAAAAAACACCAATGAGTTAAAAGCAATTTTTAATAACACAACTGAACATAGCTTATTATTAAAAAAATTATTTATATTTATCACTAGTGTGAACTTTCTGTAAAAATTCTTTGTTATTTTTAATGGCATCGAAAAATTCACTGCAATTTAGTTCACTGTTAATATTCCAGCGTAGTAAAGCTTTGATGGTTGATTCAGCGATGCTACCTCTTTCTTCAGACCTTATCTCATTATTGAGAATACTCTTTCCACTAGTGCAGATGTGTCTGCCATGCTGAAAATGTATTCTATATTTCGAAAAAGATTGGGCAATGAAATGTTCTTTTCTTTGAAATGACTGAAAAGTTGCTTTTTTTCATTTTTCTTCACAGCTTGTTTTTTTTTCTCTAAATTTCATACTTTGCTGACCAAAAAGCTTTTGCAATCACTACTTCATCAAACAGTTGATCCATGTTTGTTGTATTATTTGCAACAGTTTCATTCATTTTTCCACCTGTTAATTCATTGTTGTTTATCCAAGTAAAAGATTCTGCTCCACCAAAACTGTTTTCCCATAGCTCAATGTAAGAAGGACATCTGTCATAATACGCTGTAAACTCTTATAGGATTGTATTGATATTAATACCCTCCACTATTTTCTAGTATTCCAAAACTTTTTTTTTGTGCTTCTTGAGGCATAAATTTATTATCATGCCCTTCCTCAAGGTTTGTTTTTAATTTTCCAAGTTCATTGACAATATCAGTTGCACTCGCTTTTGTACTTTCCATAGCTGAGATAGCTTTGCTAAACAAGTTGAGTTGCCTTTGCACAAACCAGAAATATATTTCACCACAATCATTATTTTAAAAAAAAATGTTGTATCATCACTGGTCAGTGTTCTTGTGAAATAAAATAAGATTTAAGTCCTCCATAGATTTCAAGTATTCTGTCAATAGCTGGAAGTAGCGAAAGAAAGCGGGTGTTGCCATGTTGAAGAATCTTTTTATACTCTACATCTACAAATTCACAGAACTCTTTTAGTTGAGTGATCCGAAGCGCATAAATGTGGAAGGTTTTTTTAGGAAAAAAGAAGTAATGTGATGTTTTTAGACAATAATTGTATCATACTTACCATCGGGTAGGTCTAGATGCAGAGTACTTACCACCTGAGATGCCTAGAATTACCTGTCGAAGTCGCTTTGTTTTGATACGTTGCATTCTCGCTAAAATAATGTCTGAAATAAACTTCTAACTAGTTCTCCAGTCATCTAATATGTCTAGATCTACTTGGGGTACATTCAAGAACAGTGGTCTGGTCACAGGGCATGTCCATACCCCTATCTACATAACCAAAAGTTGAAATTTCTCGCTCACAAACTTCGTTTTTCACGCTCGAATCGGTCATAACTACGCATTCTTCCGCCATTTTGAAAAAGGTCTCGGGGCATGTAACGTGCGAACCAAAATGAGAATTACAGTTATACGAAACAAAACATGTGGGATTATATGAACCAATGGCACGAAAGTAAAAAATCGATTTAGGGTCTTACAGGAGCCCAAGGCACGGAAAAAGTAGGTTTATCGGTATTTCTGTAGTTTCACCGGGAAGTTATTGAAAGTCTAAAACTCTTACGCCACAATCTGGTACAAAATACCGCACAACAATTGGCACAGTTTTAATTTCGTTCCTGTTAGAGGAATCTACTCATACCGCCACAAAATCTATTTTATTTAAATCTTCACAAAGCTGCTGAAACAACAGCGGCTCAATCACATTAACAATGACAGCTTCACATTTTGTTCTGGCTGGTCTAAACTTTGTTTTCAAAGAGCTTCGAAATCAATTTAGATGAACAATCGGGTGACTTAAAGCTGAAATTGTGAATAGCAACATGAAATGCAAACGTTGCTTCTTTAGCTACTATTAAAAATTATTTATCACTTAAATCGGTACCTTTAAAATAAGAGAATATATTTGAGGAAGTTCCTACTGCTGCTACTAAGCTTCCTTTATGTTTCGCACATTTCAAGTGATTTTTAATGTCCGAACGCCCACCATCAGCTACTGAAAATTCTGAAAAGCACAGTTCACATTTCACTTTGTCAATACGATCACAAACTTTAAAAAAAAAAAAAAACGGATAATCCTTTTTTTTAAATTCACCAGTAAACACGCAGTTTCTGTTTTTGGCATTTTGGAGATTAAATTAATTAAATGCGCAGTACAGAATGATGGCTAATGCCAACTCGCAATTTGAACTAAAATAAGATAGGACATGCGCAACAATGACGTGCCCAGTGTAAGTTCCAATGTAGCGAACTCTAATTGAAACATAATATCTAACAACAAAAAATGAAATAAAAATATCTGGATCTCATAAGCTACATGCTATTATAAATTATGTGAAAAAATATCTGGATGACATAATAAAACATCTAAATTCATTAGGCCACGTGCTCTAAATTTTGAGGGAAAACATCTAGACAAGTTTAAAAGTACTTAGATGTAGATACAAAATGTTTAGATTGGCAACGGTGTCTGCAACAGAGAGGATATTTTAGTTGCCATTTTGGACTGGCAGCAGTGAGTGCAACAGAAGGGATATTTTAGTTGCAAATCGCCATTTTACCAGAGGCTGCACTATTTTTTTACTTCTTGTATATTCGGCACTTTAAAAATTTTACCAGCTAACCGGGACAAAATGGCCGGGACGCAGGGATCACATCGTCAAACTGGGACAGTGCCGGTCAAAGCGGGATGTCTGGTAAGCCTACGTTTAACGGCACGGGAAGGATATAAGATATAAGATAAGAATTTCCATGCTCTGCCAGAATACATTTTTGATGAGAGATGTTGGTAGAAGGAAAATGGAAAGAAATTAATTTTTATTTAATTTAAAAAATACAGACTGGTTGGGAAAACCGCAGCTCTTCATTTTATTTAGATTTTGTTTAAATATCGCTTTCAGCATTGACTTGCATAGGTGCGCAAAGCCTGCAAACACAGCCGGTATTATACTGCATTGAAAGAGTTAATGGATACATGGTGGATGAAAACAGAATAGCTAATCAATAAGCAAGCCAGGAAAGAAAAACAGTTGTGTGTCACCTTACAAAAGTCATCCTAGAGGCCTTGTATGGATTTTCCAATGTGCAGATAAAGTGATACCAACTAAATGACCATGTGAGCTGATAGTGATTATTGAGGAAAGACGCTGGCGATGGTTAGAACGTGTGCTTCGGATGAGATGGTTAGAACATGTGCTTCGGATGAGATGATTAGAACGTGTGCTTTGGATGACTGAGGACTCACTACCAAAAACAGCATTGAGATGGGCATCACAGGGGAACAGAAGTAAGGGTAGATCAAAGGAGACATGGAGAAGAACAGCAGAGAGGATATTTAGCAATAGAGGGCTCACCTGGGCGAGAGCGGAAAAAAAGGCAAAGGGCAGGGGTTTGTGGAAAACCCTTGCAGAAGCCTCGTGTGCTTTGGGCATTTGAGGTTCAGAGAGGGGGGTGGAGAGAAATGAGAGAGGGGGAGAAGTGAGAGAGAAGGGTGGGGGAGAGAGAGAAAGATTTGCACGAAATTACCCATCTTGCTTACAAATCGCAGTTTGGTAAGTCAAGAGAAAAACAAGATGAAAACATTTGCCAGTAAAGAGAGAGAGAGAGAGAGAGAGAGAGAGAGAGAGAGAGAGAGAGAGAGAGAGAGAGAGAGAGAGAAATATCTGCACGAAATTACCCATCTTGCTTACAAATCGCAGTTTGCAAGTCAAGAGCGACATGATGAAAACCTTTGCTCGCTAAAAGAGAATGAATGAATGATTTTTATTTTTAAAGGGTAAAGAATTGGACACGCAGGCCCGTATTACATTCTACCCTTCATCACTCCATCTTTCATTCTTCCCACACACTCGACTTAATGCAAGTATACGAATTACATCAGGGAAAAAAAAATATCAAAAAGAGTGTAAGATTCAAATGGATTACATTCAAAGTAAAAGAGAGGTAATTAATCTAATAAAATAGCTCTTACGCACACATACACACATACAAAATGTATATTTGCTTATGTATATGTATGTGTGTATGTGTGTGTGTGTGAGAGAGAGAAAGAGAGAGAGAGAGCTCAATTATCAACGTTTGTTTCTTTCACGTATGATAAACTGACACATAAATGTCTTTGAATGTAAATGCTACAGAAGAGTTTTTCAAATATCATAGACACAAAAAAAAAGAACAAATATATCGATACTACAAGAATTTATATCGAAGAAGGCTGGCTAGTAACGAGGATTAAACAAAGAAATCTTAAATGTTTTGGACACATTAAGCATAATGATAATCTAGAGAAGACCGTCTTGGAAGGGTACATAATTGGAAAAAGAAAGAGAGGAAGACCAAGGCGAAGATGGCTGCAAGACATCGTTGATGATCTGCATATGGATGCTTCAGCAGCAGGGCATCTTGCTCACAACCGAGAGGCCTACAGGAGAGCTGTTAGGGAGGCAAAGTTCTGCAAGGGACATGCAAATGAATGAATGAATGATAAACTGAACCACATAAATGACTTTTTTTTCGAGTTTCAGAAGTCAGAATCTATTATCAATTTACATTCGAGACAGTCCCATACATACTCCGTCCCATACCCCAACCTTCCACCAAAGCGTTTGTCTATTAATGGTTCCTGTTTGTTTGATTTGTTTTTTTTTCCAAGTTTGTCACATTGTAAGTCTCAGGTAAATCATGTATGAAGTTAGAACGGTGGCACGTGTGTACTTGTGAGTGTGTTTTGCTCCGTTTCCAAGGTTGAAGTTAAGACAGAGGTGTTAGTTGTAGTGGGCAGAGATCACAATCGTGACACGAGATTTTTTATAATGACTAGCTGATTACCCGGCGTTGCTCGGGAATTTATTAATTATTAATACTGAGGAGTGGATTTGAGATCGCCATATTTCTCCCACGGACAACCTTATGGTGCTTGCTCACGGGTGGGGTTCATGTCAGCGACCCCAATAACTATAGACTCGACACTAATATCAGTCGATTACATTTACATGTCACCCCTTCCCACCCCACCCCTCTCTCATCCCCGTGCCGTTGGAGGCTGACTAAGAAATCATTAAAATTATTTGGACTTGCCATCATCATCATCATCATCATCATCATCATCATCATCATCATCATCATCATCGCCTTTCACTCCCCCGAGAGCAAAGGCCACGGATAGAGGCTTTCCAATCATCCCAGTTCTTTGAAGTATTCTCTGCATCCTTCTATGTGCATCCCTTGTCTCTGAGCACTGTCATATTGTCTCTTCTCCAAGTAAGTCTAGGTCTTCCTCGTTTTCTGTTTCCTTGAGGATTCCATGTCAGTGCATGTCTTGCTATGTTGGTGTCGGGTTTCCTCAGAGTGTAGCCAATCCACTGGTTTTCCTCTCCGTGTTTCTGTAACACTCCATTTTTTTTTTACAGGGAACAAGTCTGTGGCCTATCTCCCAACCTCCTTAGTCGCCTCTTACGATATACGTGGAAGATGGCAGTGGTCCTATTCTTTTCTCCCCTGACTTAGATCTGAGCCTCGGTACCACATGGGGCTTACCATCGGAAGCTACAAATCTTGCTCTTAGACCAGCACCGCTCTAATTCACGATTATCTCCCTTAGACCAATCTTTTTTCCTTCTTGAATTTAGTGATAGTATGTCACTCGCTTCCAATCCCCACCCCTAGGGGTTCTAGGGGTGTCATACCAAACAGTGCTTTTCTCCAGATTGTAAGTCATAAATGTACCAAGTTTGGTTGAAATTGCTCAAGGCTATCCAGAGTTATGCTGGAACACACACACACGCACATCCGTATATATATATATATTCTCCCCCCCCCCCCCCCCGGGCCAGAGGTCAGTCAGAAATATTAAAAACGTTAAGGGTAAATGCAGAGAGAAATCACATTTTCATAATCTCTCTCTCTCTCTCTCCCCTCCCCCAATAAATGAGGGGGAAAAATCTTTATTCGTTCTTTAGATGAGAAAAAAGAAGATGGACATATGCCAGTCATGCGATGAGAAGAAACAATCAGAGGATCAATAAACAAGCTATCAAATGGAACACACCAATGGATCACGTGAAACTCTAAAGAGGAAATTGTTAAGAGAGGCCAGTTCAGTGTGCATAACATCCCTTGATGAGATTGAAAAACTCGCCGAAGACAGGAAATATTGGCCAACTACCATGCGGGCCCTATTTGACGTTTATCGGCACGGGAAGGATGTAAGAAGATGTAAGATGAGAACGAGCAGGTAGCTTTAATGCCCAGAATCTACCACAGTTCGACCATAAACGATAACAGTACGGGACTCGCAAGCTATGAAAAAGATTTTGTTAAAATATTACATTTTACAAAATTATTTCAGCGAATAGTAGCGAATGTGGTTATTGTTATTTTAGTATTTAGGTTTGAGCACATAAAGTCAGAGATTTCCCTGAAAATCCGTAATCTTTTAAACTTTTTTTTTATTTTACATTTCCCAGATTTCACTTATCATGACCTTATTCCAAAGCCCACGCCTTCCCTATTCTAGGTCGCGACCTGAAGTTGGAAACTACTGCTCTACCGCTGCCTGCTCAAATTGTGCAAGACCAAGAAAAACTGAGCAGTTAGCTCCCCTGCCTAATGAGATAAACAAGTGGCAAAGAATGCAGCAGGGTCAGTGTAAAATATGTCTCTGGGAGTTTGCAGAAACTGTGAGCTCAGCCTAGGTTTGGTTTCAGCATTCTGGCGCCAGTGTCTACAAATTTGACACAGAGCGTAGTCGCCATCATCGTATGCATCTTCACCTGTCACAGTACTGCTACCAATGTTGAATTATTCCGCTTGATTTGGTTAAAAATATCAGATTTTCCTCTGTTCTTCATTAGTTATATCTTCAGTGCCATTTTACACAAGGTATAGAAGGTGTAATCGTTTATAGCAGTCAATAATACATTTCTGTCACCGACAAATTTGACCAAAACTGTTTTGGGCTCTTGCGTTTTTCAGTTCAAATCTATAACAAGTGCAGTGTCAGGCAGTCATTTGCACGTCCCTTGCGGAACTTTGCCTCCCTAACAGCTCTCCTGCAGGCCTCTCTATGGTAAGCAAGATGCCCTGCTGCTGATGCATCCATTTGCAGATCATCAACGATGTCTTGCAGCCATCTTCGCCTTGGTCTTCCTCTCTTTTTTTTCCCATTATGTATCCTTCCAAGACGGTCTTCTCTAGATTATAATGACGTTTAATGTGTCCAAAATATTTACGTTTTCTCTCTTTAATTCTCTTTACTAGCCAGCCTTCTTCAATATTAAGTTCTTGTAGTATGGATATATTTGTTATTTTTCATGTTCATTATATTTGAAGGACTCTTTTTTAGTATTTACGTTCAAAGTCATTTATGTACTTCTCAGCTGTTTTGTTAAGTGTCCAGGTCTCACGGGCATATACTGCGCTGGGAAAGATGCATGCCCTTAAAAATCTTATGTTTCTAGTTCTGTCCGTTCCTCTCCACAGCTTCTTTAGTTGTTTTATTTTGTGAAGAGCGATAGATGTCATCTTTTTAATTTCCCTCATTGTATCTCCATTATTAGTTAGTAATGATACAATCCAAGATATTCGGAACTCTCCACCTTTTCCTCATATATATATATATATATATATATATATACCTTAAGTACACAGGGCACATGGGGCTTCCGCAAGAGTTTTCCATAAATGCCTGTTCTTTGCCTTTTTTTCCCGCTCTTGCCCAGATGAGCCCTCTGTTGCTCAACATCCTCTCTGCTGTTCTTCTCCATGTCTCTTTTGGTCTACCCTTACTTCTGTTCCCCTCTGGGGGAACAGTGTTATATATATACATATAGCTTTCTTTGCAAAGAAGGATGTTCCTATTAGCTACTCTTACCGACTGACATAATTAGTTTTTCCATTCCTTTGTGTGTTGTGGACAGTAGTACTGTGTCATCAGCATATCTAATCTCTGGTATTTCTTGTGCACATGAGCGATTAATGTATACATGTATTATTATGTTTGAAGCACTAATATGTAATAGTTGGAAAGCAAACAAAAGAAAGAAGAGACGGTCCATTAGTTTGCAACAACCCTAATCTCTGACGTGATCTCACTCTTCGTTTGTGGGTGGCCAGCAACCTAATAACTCAATAAACTTTCGCCAATTAAAAAGTTAGATCTATGAACCAACACGTCACTAAAAGGTCAAAAATACAAATTCATTAAAAAATGAAAGCAGTTTGTTAATTTTAAGCATAGCATTTCACTCAAATTAATTTATATCTCTAATAAAATTATAAACTGGTTTACCTAGTGTAGTGTATTAATGCGCATCTTGTTCCGGTCTGGTCAGAACTACAAATTACTCCTTTTCACCGGAGAAAGAAAGGAACATGTCCTATAATTCTGCTGAAAAAGATCGGTAAGAATGTGATTTATTTGGTCCACATGATAATAAAAAGATCATCAAAGTTTAGACTTTCTAACATTTTTTGCACTGTAATCCGACCACGAATCAGTCGAACAACGGCGGGTTATTTTATATGGTAGTACCTACTTCGCCATTTAAACTTGTGGCTGATCAGCACGTGTTCACTATCATGTTTCTCCAGAAACTCTGATTAATATCGAAATATTTATAATCTGCCTTAATAGAAGGCATGTTTTCGACACGAGGAAGTAAAATTAGGCACTAGGCGGGCGGTTTAATAAAAGTTAAATTCACAGAACGTAGAAATATATATATATATATTAAGAACCATTAAAAAAAAATCTAAATTGCAACATTTGTGTTAGCAAACATAAAGAAGCGAAATATAACGCAGTAAAACAGTGAAATAATTATTGAGATGCAAACATATGCTCACTGTCTGTAGCATCAGATTCCTGTATAGCATCAATTTACAGTATATATGTGACCAAAAAAAAAAAATGTAAAATTAAACAAAAGGAAGATGAAAAAAAAATCTCAAAGGCATTACAAAGGAAAATGTTAAATTTCAAAAACATGTAATGAGTCATTTTTGGCAGAGTGTAAAGTGTACCATTTATTGAGGAGTTAGGACATAGAAATAAAAAAAAAATTAGAAGACTTACAGTTGAAAGCAATTTTATTGGAGAGGAAAAAAAATATGTAGCAGTTGAAGATGTAGCACACCAGCGCTTTTACTCTACAATAAATGATGATGACAGTTGTCCACAGACGGCTATAAATCTCTGGCATAATGTTTTCTGTCACAGTCCAGCCTTTTCTTTTGTGTCTTATTTATGTGGTTTTGCCGTGCACACATCTGTGTATCACTTTATGAACAGTACATGTTGATCTACTTCATGGCTGTCTTCCAGTGTGTAAAAGTTTCCACTTTTATGAAGTTCAGTCAGCAAGGAGAAGCCAACTGCTAGCTATCGCTTTTGAGTGTTTTTTTCCTTGTTTTAAGAAAGTGAAAGTCATATTGATTCAGTCATTTCAGGTTTCTGAAAAATGTGAAGGACATGAAGATGCTGTCAATTTTAGCTGTAGCAACCCATAACTGAATGGTAGCATCAAGGCTGGCAAGACATAGCTGACCTGGTACCCTCCAAAATGGGCCAAGCTTAGCTAATGGAGCAGGGATTGTCATAGTCCTTATGATGGTAGAGTCCACTAAAGAAGTATTGCATACCTCCTTGCTCTTTAGCTTCAATCAGAGATTGAAAATATACTTACTGCAACCCATTCCCAATCTGGCATGATGCTATACATCAGCACCTTCATTGCATCATCTGCAAATATCATGAGCTTACAGTTCCTGGGAGATAGAAGAAGAGTTTTACAGATGAACAGCTTTTATCATCATCAGATGCCATGCCGATTGGTATTGGCTGTTGTGCCTCACCAGAGTACCCGATCCTTCATGCAGGCCATTAGCTCAGTTGGTGATCTCCTCTCGCACCATCTCATTAGACTGTTCAGTATCATTTCTCTCGGTCTTCCCCCTGGCTCTTCTTCTCTGTTTTTCCCATTGTTACAATATTTTCTTCTTCGTTCGCATTGTCTGTCTATATATGCAGTCCTGTCTCTTGGATAAATTTCACTGTTTTTTGTAACTCATGTATGGAACCGTAGAGCTTATCTTCTAGAGTGGTTTCACTGGGCCAGTAATTATTTCTCAGTGTCTCGTAGTTGATGCAGTTCTGGAGGATATTTTCCACAGTTTGGGGCACCTGGGCACATGTACATAGATTAGTAGTACCAACCTTAAACTTTGTATACATATGACTTCGGAGTCGGGTGTGTCCTGTTCGGAGACGGAAGATGGTGACTTGTTCCTTTCTGTTTAGCATGTGATAGTCATCATGTGGTGGTGTTTGTGGCTTCCTGTAGGTTTTTATCGTGCTTTTCTTCTGATTATAGGTGATTGGTATGTCTGGTTGCTCCATTTCAGACAATATTTTCAATGCCTTCTCTTCTCATTGCATGTCATTGTCTCTGTTTTTTTTTAAAGATTTTTTTTATCATGCCCTCAGTAAAATAACCACAAAGTAAACCTTTGTTGGCTGTGTAATAAAGGTAGGCAAGGAATTTTGTGCCCGCCTTTCTTACAAGGTGGATACTGAAAAATCTAAGTGTTTTATTTTTTTTCATGTTTTTATATGTGATCCTTTTAAAAGACTTGCCGAAATATTGGATTGTTGTATGTTCTTATTTATATGTACTCATCATCTTAATTCTTTCTGTGCCGGAGGAGGAAGTGCGGACATTCAGTTGGTACCGGAGTAAAAGCACGGATCTTGAAATGTATAGGGGGTATAGTGGTAAAATTGATGGAAAACATATTTCCATGTACTTCCGTGTACTTATTATGTTTAAAAATATAACTATGAGGATTTCATAAATGCAGAGTTTTTAGGAAAAAAGAAGTAATGCGATGTTTTTAGACAATAATTGCGTCCTACTTACCATCGGGTACCTCTATATTTAGAGTACTTACCATCTGAGATGTCTAGAACTACCTGTCAAAGTTGTCTTGTTTTGATATGTTGCATTCTTGCTAAAATAATGTCTGAAGTAACCTTCTAACTACTTCTCCAGTCATCTAATATGTCTAGATCTACTTGGGACACATTCAAGAACGGTGGTCTGGTCACAGGCCATGTCCATACCCCTATCTACATCACTAAAAATTGAAATTTCTCGATGTTTCTCTTCGTTTTTCTTGCTCAGCATCACTCGTAACTAAGCACTCTTTCACCATTTTGAAAAGTGTCACCAGACACACGGACGAAATATGTACAATCTAAATGTTAACCGGTTTTTTTTAAAAGAAACAAACCAAACGTCAAATTTTTGACGACTGGCGTCCTCGTGAAAAACCAGAAGCGTCAGATATCTGTCGGCAGGCACAGAAAGAGTTAATGTTCTGCCACACTCATTCTTGTTCACTTGACTGAATCTTTATATCTTTTTTTTTTTTGTTTTGTAAAACTGAACCATAAACCTGTATACTTTTATTACTGGAACTAGTTTTACCCCTGTCATTATGTCTCTTATCATTCACCATTGGTTTTGTAAATGCAATGAAAAAATGCCCCGATTGTTTTACTGAAAATATTGACAGGGCAGACTTGTACAGAAAAAGAAAAAAAAATTCATTTCTTCTGTCAATGAACTGTGCTGTGTTCTGTCTACAGAGACAGGTCTCAAACCAAGGGACCAGTTGAAGAGTACATCCCTGAGGCTGATGGCGTCATTGAGGTAACCCTGATCTGTTAATAACATGGAAGGATATTCTTTATTGTGTAAATTGCCTTTTCTGTACTTTTGAGTAAATTACGTTTCTTCGACATGTTGAGAAGGGGAGGACTTAACAGTGTCATAACAGCAGGAAAGTTTAATGGGGGGAAGAAATCAAGGACAGTTTAATGCATTGTTGTGATAGAAAGTCATCACTTGAGCTGTAAGCGGTCAAGAAACAAGACTGTCAGTGTTTACTGGCATGGCACCTGATGCTGATTAGTAAATTGGCTATCAGACATAACATAAGTTCTTGCAGTTAGGGTAGTGGATTTCAATGAGATCTAGTGTAGCAACAGGATCAGCACATTAAGTTGGATAGAGACACCTGGGTTGCTGAATGAATTGTTCCTTGTAGCAGATCTGTTTTATTATGGTCTAACTAACTGGAGAGATGATGAAGTTCCCCTCAGTAGTGGATCTAGGTAAGAAACTCACTTTTTCATGCCCAGAAAGTTATGCAAACTGCCGAGCATCTCAAAATTTGGGAAGGGCTGGGTGCTTTTCTTTGATCATCGCTGTGTGGCATGTAGCTTTTGTTAGATTTTAAGCACCTAAAACAGTATTCTGATAACAGACACAAAAGCTGAATTTTCTCCATGGGAGGGGTTGTGTGTATGGGTGGAGGAAGAAAGATTTGGACAACAGATTGACAGACTCACTGTTGGAATATTGTATGCATATTTAGGCATATTATACTTTTGAATCACGACATTGGGAAGTGGAGTGTATGCATGTGTGAGTGAAAGGGGTGCATGGAGCAAAGGTTGGGAACCACTGGTTTCTAACATGAGGATTATTGTACTAGCAGAGCAAAGTATGTTATGGAACTTCACACTATAACACATGGCATCATTTGGTTCAGGTATGCAGTAGCATATCCCATAATTCTCTTAAAGATTCTTTTAACATTCACAAAAGAATTTATTTTTGTAACAGAATGGCTCTCCCCACAAAGTCTCTCTGTCTGCCTGTCTCTGAGATTTTCAGCATCAGCCACCAATAACTTTTCACATCAGTATCTTATCTTATGTCCTTTCCATGCTGTTAAATGTCACATAGGGCTCGCAAGGTAGTTCACCAATTTTTCCTGTCTTAGCAAGTCTTTCAACCACATCAAGGGATTTTATGCCTATTAATTTGGCCTCTCTTAACGTCCTCTTTAGAGTTTCACGAGGTCTGCCTCTTTTTCTTTGGCCTGTTGTGTTCCACTTTATAGCTTGTTTTGGGATTCTCTGACTGTTTCATCTCATTACGTGACCAACATATGTCCATTTCCTTTTTTCTGATCACCCATGAGACTGGTTGTTGTTCAGTCATCTTGTCTTATCTCTGCATTGTTCTTGAATTCGTTTCACTTGATGCCGAGTATTTTCCTTAGGCATTTGTTTTCAAAAGAATCTAATTTCTTGTCTGTTTCTTTAGTCGGTTTCCAGCCTTCGCATACATAAATGAGGGTAGATATTACCATTTGAATTGAATAGTCTTAACATGGTTTTTGTGCTTATAACTTTTGAATGCCATATGTTTTCAAGATTCCTGAAGATCGATGCTGCTTTTGCAATTCTAATTCTTACTTCCATTCTGGTGTCACCATCCTGGTCTATGTAGCTGCCAAGGTATGCAGATTGATTCCCTTCTTCAATATCTGTCCCTTCTACATGTATTTTTCCATTTTGATTAATAGGAAGTTGCATTATTTTTGTTTTGTCCTTGTTAATTTCAAGTCCTATTTTGCCAGCCAGTGAAGACACGCTATGTTTTTTCTTGTTTCATCAAGTACATTGAAATGACAAAGTGTTTTTTGAGTGTTTCAGAAGTTGGTCCTTGAAACCTTTTATTTACTTTGTTTCTTGTTGTAATCAACAGAGCAACTATGATGGAGTTGTGGATGCTTTTGATGACATGAACTTGAGGGAGGATCTCCTCCGAGGAATCTATGCTTATGGTTTTGAAAAGCCATCTGCCATTCAGCAGAGAGCTATATTACCATGTATTGGAGGTACGTGTGCTTTCTGAAAAGTTGATCATTTTTATGTTTGTCATTGTAGTGTATGCAAGGAAGGTAAATGTAGCCAAGTTATTCCATGGCGACAAATAGGGGAATATGGTGTTAGTGCTCATATTTTCCTTGACTTGTCAGCACACTAGAGGGCAGTGTGATTGTCATCATGCCTGGCTGCTTTTTCATTCTGAGCTGCAGAACCCAGGTATACAGCTGGGTGTTTGGCAGAGTTTCACAACCTTTTTTTTTTGGATCATACCCCACCTTAACACCTCAAAGATTTTGAGACACACACCCCCCACCCCCGAATATTCATAAGTCAACCAAGTTCTGGAAAAGTATAATATATATATTCTAACACACACACACACCCCCCTCCCAAAGATATTAAAATTGCCCATCTGACACTGGTGTATTGAATCATTGACCGTCACCATGAAAAACTAGTGCACTAACCACTTTGCCATATAGACAGTATATAGTGTATATACTTTTCTTTAAGTCTTTTTTTTCTCTATTCTTTATTTCTTTATTTTTCTTTTTGTAGGGGTAAAAATTTAGACCATTTTGTGGTTTATTCAAATGTGGCTGGAATTGTGTGTGGGCCTTTTTATTTTGATATGGTGTTACGTGTTCTGTTGTGTGTAGTATTTTTGTCAGGTTATGGAAGAGGAAAAATGCTTATGATGTCATGGAGGGCTGGACAAATAATAGTTTGGTCTCACTTGAATGTGTACATTATGTGGATTATATGGCTATATTCTGTTAGTTCATCATTTAGCAGTATGTGCTCAGTCAGAATATTTGGATACTATTTTATGATTAGAAAACCCATATCATGTTGTCTTTTGGGGAAAATCTATCGTGTTATTCCTTTTCTGAAAAAAAGTCTCACTATCATTTATCATGTCCATTGTTCTAGCCCTTTCTCACCTTTGTTTGTGTTGTTTCCATTAAACTCACATGTATCATCATGTTTGGTCTTAAACAGGACGAGATGTAATTGCCCAAGCTCAGTCAGGGACAGGCAAGACTGCCACTTTCTCCATCGCCATCCTTGAGAAGCTTGATCTCAGCAACAACAACACCCAGGCTCTCGTGCTTGCTCCAACAAGGGAGCTTGCCCAGCAGGTTGCTTTCATTCCAGCATTGTTATGTAGGGACTTGTGTGGAAGCATTGTTATGTAGAGACTTGTGTGGAAGCACTGTTATGTAGAGACTTATGTGGAAGCACTGTTATGTAGAGACTTGTTTGGAAGCATTGTTATGTAGAGACTTATGTGGAAACATTGTTATGTAGAGACTTGTGTCTGGAAGCATTGTTATGTAGAGACTTGTATGTGGAAGCATTGTTATGTAGAGACTTGTTTGGAAGCACTGTTATGTAGAGACTTGTTTGGAAGCATTGTTATGTAGAGACTTATGTGGAAACATTGTTATGTAGAGACTTGTGTCTGGAAGCATTGTTATGTAGAGACTTGTGTGTGGAAGCATTGTTATGTAGAGATTTTTGTGGAAGCATTGTTATGTAATTTTATGCTGGTCTCTCATCTCTTATGAGGACAGTAAAGCTACTGTTTGAAACTGGATTAACTGTATGAGAACACAAAGTAGAAGAAAATTTAGTAGTAGTATGTCAGTTTTAGGTTGTTGTAGTTGCATGTTAATATCATATATAAGTCATCTATTTGTCTGTTGCTTTGGACCAGGATTATGTGAAAATTTTACATATTTTAAAGACATTGGATACCAGCAGTTGTGATTTAACTATTTCCGTGCGTTAGAAGAAAATGGACGGTTCTAAGGACTGTAAATGCATCTCAAACAGCCTCTGGCAGTCAAGTCCAGCTCATGGCCTTCCTGTGGCAGAACTGTTTAAACTGACAGGAGAAGGGGCGAGGGCGAATATCTGGCGCCTGAAACCAGATACTTAGGGTAGATTAGTGGCATGTTTGGTAGCTCGTCTACCGCTGTTGGCGATATTCTTCAGCCGCCGTGCATGGAGCGGTGCTCCTCCCGGTCAACGAAGAAAGGTGCAAATGAGGTTGCAGCGCAGCATCACTGTGGAAAAGGTGGTAGAAAGGATAAAGCGAAGCAAACAGTCAAATCACGGCACCTCTGGTCTGGAGGTCGGCCACGTCCTGAGTGCAGTCATATCGGGTGAAATGCATGAACCGGCTTTTCCCAGAGGTTAAGACACTGCTGGCGAGACTCTTCAAATGCCTCGCGTGGAGTGAAGCTCCTCCCGGTCAAGGAAGAAATGCGGAAAAGAAATAAAGGTTGCTGTGCGGTGCCGATGGGAAAAGGTGGTGGAAAGGATAAAGTGAAGTTTAATCGGTATGTCCAGTAGTATCGCTACGAGAGCTACACATACCACGGCACCTCCGCTCTAGAGGCCGGCCACGTCCGAAATACACCTACACTGGTGAAATGTGCCTAAACTGGCACACACCAGATGTGAAACTTGATGGCTAGACATGTCATGCCACCTCCGCTCTAAAGGTCGGTCACACCTGATATACACCCATACTGGTGAATTTTGCCTAAACCGGCTCACACCAGGGGTGAAACTTGAAGGCTATGCATGTCACAGTACCTCGGCTCTAGAGGTCGGTCGCGTCCCAAACACGCCCATACTGGGATAATATGCCTAAACCGGCTCAACCCAGGGGTGGAAGTCACTAGTGGCGAGGATTCATCCTCCTGGACAAAAGCTCCATCCTGGTCACAACTAGGAAGGGTAGCGGCTACGACAGCAAAATGCTGATTTCGGTGACAATGGACCAGGGCAGTCTAGATAGGCAATCACCTCACCCGGCGGGGATGTTTGCGTATCCTAATCACGCTGAGGTTTTCCGGTGAGAAAGTCCATCTCTGGACTGGATGGGCAACCACCTCTCACCCAGCGGTGATACACAGGTATCTCAAAACACGTCGAGGTTTTCCGGTGATAAGGTCCAACTCTGGCCTGGGTGGGCTACCGCCTCTCACCCAGCGGGGATGCACTGATATCCTAAACACGTCGAGGTCTTCCGGTGAGAAAGTCCAACCCTAGACTAAGCTGGTGCAACGAAAACCACGGTGTCACGCAATCCCGCTTCTGAGACCCACCAAGAATACAGGCTAAAGCCCTGTGATACTCTGAACCCCTTGTGGTCCTCTCGTGGGTCTCGTGTGGTCCTTTTGGGGACCACACAGGAGACCACAAGACCTAACGAGGACCACAGGTGTAAATTCAGTAGGATCACAGTGCGGTTTTGGTGGTAGAAGCGAACGAAGACGAAGAAAGAAAACGTACGTGTCGTGGGGTGCGGAAGTAAAAACGCGGGTATTGGTCTGTAAGGTCTGGTTGTAAAATGGAATGGAAAACAGTAGTTCCATGTACTTCCGTATATTTAATATGTTTCAAAGTATAGCTAAATGAATGAAAATTTCATAAATGCAGAGTTTTTTAGGAAAAAAGAAGTAATGTGATGTTTTTAGACACTGATTGTGGCCAGCTCACCATCGGCTAGGTCTAGATTCATGCTACTTACCACTACTTACCATCTGAGATGTGTAGATCTACTTGTCGATCTCGTATTGTGACTCCGTATTGCATTCTCGCTGAATGAATGTCTGAACTAACCTCCTAACTACTTCTCCAGTCGTCTAAATCTACTTATAAAACATTCAAGAGCAGCAGGGTGGCCATAGGCTATGTCCATACCCCTATCTACATTGTCAAAAATTGAAAAATTTCCATGCTTCACGTCCTTTTTTCTCGCTCGGCATCGCTCGTAACTAGGCATGCATTCTCCATTTTGAAAGTGTCACCGGAATCGCGGACGAAATATGTACCATCTAAATGTTACACCGCTTGTTTTAATGAAACAAACAATGTCACTAAAGCGACCATATGGTAGTTTAGGGACACTTCCGGTGTCACTATATCGACCATACGCCCGGAAAGAGTTAAAGGTAAAGATATTGCCGCATATTGGATGTTGTACACAATGCAATGCCAGGAAGAACATACATGAAAGATGAATCGTAAATGGAAAATGATTTTGTAGTTTAAAAAATAAAGGATTGAGACATTACAGGGTTTGTGTGGTAGTGTTGTTAGTTGGTTGAATTCATATGACGGTGGTGTTAATAGAATGAGATCAGCTTTCAATGATGATTTTTTTCTACATCTTATGGACATGATCTTTACTTTTGCAGATCCAGAAAGTGGTTCTAGCATTGGGAGATTATCTTGGTGCTCAGTGCCATGCCTGTATTGGAGGCACACTGGTGCGTGAGGACATGCGGAAATTGGAGAGTGGTGCCCACGTTGTTGTTGGCACACCTGGCCGTGTGCATGACATGATCAACCGCAGGGCACTCAACACCAAGGACATCAAGATGTTCGTTCTGGATGAGGCTGATGAGATGCTGTCTCGTGGTTTCAAGGATCAAATCTATGATGTATTTAGATTCATGCCGAATGAGATCCAGGTAAGAAATTGTTTTGACAAACATTACGAATGTTGCATGAAAATTTTTTATTTGTAGTTTATTATTTAAAGTTATGGAAATAATTTCATCAAAGACTAGTTATAGTAAACAGCTCAATCGTTCATCCATCCATCTGTGTCGGCGATCAGCTAAGCAGTCACCATATTTGGTATAAAGTAAAACCAAATGATTGACATCTTTTGGAGTTATACCTAGTAGTGTAATGGTGATAATGATATCACTTGTCATTGGTTGGTGATCATGTGTTTCAAGCCTTATTACATAGTCGTTATTTTGTGTTAGTATTCTATTCTGGTCTCAAATGTAAATGCTTACAGACATGGCTGATATGTAACAATTGTTTTGGATCTTTGAAGTGTCAGTATAAATTTTACTCTTTACAGTAGTTTGTGACCCCCGTGTGGTACCCGGGATCAGCAAAGAATAGGACCACTGTACCCTACCACGCATGATCGTAAAAGGCGACTAAGGAGGGTTCAGCATAGGGCCAGCAACCCTATCTGGTAAAAAAAACTATCAGACTGCTACAGAAACGGAAGCAAGGGAAAAAACAAATGCAGGTGGAAGGAGAAATACTTATCAGGAAACTGAGGCCATGAAGGTTGTGGATGAAAGCCAGCCACTGGAAGTCCCCAGCCCGACTGCAGACCTCCTGGAACCTAAACACAAGATGCAAATAGGCAGCTGGAATGTAAGAACACTTAACCAGACTGGAAAACTAGCACAAACCATCAAGGAAATGCACAGATACAAACTAGACATACTAGGAATACAAGAAGCAAGATGGACAGGACAAGGCAGAAGGAAATTAACAACACAGCACACAGAAGATACAATAATATGGTCAGGTAAAGAAGATTTGGAAAGAAGAAAAGGTCCCTTCTAATTGGAAGAAGGGAATCATTGTTAAAATACCAAAAAAGGGCAACCTTAGTGACTGTAACAACTGGAGAGGAGTAACCTTAATATCAGTTGTGTCAAAAGTATTTTGCAAGGTCATTTTGAATAGACTCAAAGATATAGTGGATACTGCAATGAGAGAAGAACAAGCAGGATTTCGAAAAGGGAGAAGCTGTCTCGACCAGATCTTTACTCTCAGAATAATACTTGAAGAACATATTGAAAAGCAGAAACCATTAATACTGAATTTCATAGATTTTAAGAAGGCATTTAATAGCATACACAGAGATTCATTATGGAGAATTTTATGTCTATATGGAATACCATCTAGAATTGTCAACATCATTAAGGACTTATACAATGGATATGGTTGTGCAGTCAAGACAGAAGAAGGGATGAGTGAATGGTTCCAGATTGAAACAGGCGTGAAACAAGGATGTATACTGTCTCCTTTACTTTTTGGGATTACAATAGACTTCATAATGACAAAATGCTGCACAGGTAACACAGGTATTGACTAGGTACATGGGACCCAACTAGAAGATCTTGATTTTGCTGATGACATAACTCTTATCAGTAATAATGTGAATTCCATGCAAGAAAAAACAGATAGCCTATCTTCACTGGCTAGCAAAGTAGGACTTGAAATTAACAAGGACAAAACAAAAATAATGAAAATTCCCATCAATCAAAATGGAAAAATACACATAGAAGGGACAGATATTGAAGAAGTCAATCAATTTGCATACCTTGGCAGCTACATAGACCAGGATGGTGACACTAGAAAGGAAGTTAGGATCAGAATTGCAAAAGCAGCATCAGTCTTCGAGAGGCTTGAGAACATATGGAATTCGGGAGTTATAAGCACAAAAACCAAGTTAAGACTATTCAATTCAAATGTAATATCCACCCTCATTTATGCATGCGAAAGCTGGAAAACAACTAAAGAAATAGAAAAGAAATTAGACTCTTTTGAAAACAAATGCCTAAGGAAAATACTCGGCATCAAGTGGAATGAGTTCAAGAACGGTGCAGGGATAAGACAGATGACTGAACAACAACCAGTCTCACGGGTGATCAGGAAAAGGAGATGGACATATGTTGGTCACTTGATGAGAAGAATTGATCAGAGAATCCCAAAACAAGCTATGAAGTGGAACACAACAGGCCGAAGAAAAAGGGGCAGACTGCGTGAAACTCTGAAGAGGACATTATTAAGAGAGGCCAAGTTAACAGGCATAAAATCCTTTGTTGAGGTTGAAAGACTCACCGAAGACAGGAAAAATTGGCGAACTACTTTGCGAGCCCTATGTCTAACGGCACGGGAAGGATATAAGATATAAGATAAGAAAGAAGATCTTCATGAAGGAGGAGTAGCATTAATTATAACAAAAGAAGCATCAAGAGCATTGCTGAAATGGACCCCAATAAATGAGAGATTATTATATGCACGCTTCAACTCAAGATTCACGAACCTGTCTATTATAGTTTGTTATGCACCAACAGAAGCAGCTGAAGAGGAATTAAAAGAAGATTTTTACAACAGCCTCCAAGCCATAGTAGAAACAATACCCAAGCATGATATGCTACTCATCTTGGTCGACTTCAATGCAAAAGTAGGTGAAGGAAATGAAGATAGAAGAATAATTATGGGAAGAGAAGGAATTGGAGAAATAAATGAAAATGGAGAAAGACTGCATTTTCTGTGAAGAAAACATGATGACCATCGGAGGGACAATTTTCTAACACAGAAACATCCATAAGGTGACTAGGAGGTCACCAGGTAAAACCACAGAAAACCAAATCGATCACATACTGATAAACAACAAGTGGAAACGGTCACTACAGGATGTGCGAGCAAGGAAAGGAGCAGTTGTAGGAAGTGATCACAACCTTCTGGTAGCAAAAATAAAACTAAAATTAAGGAAAGCCAAAATCGGAGAACAGAAAATTGAAAGACCAGCAAACAAGAAATGAATTCTCAATAGTACTTAAGAACCGCTTCAGTGTCCTACAAGACGAAGCAGAAATGTCCATACTAGAGTTCAATAAAACACTACAGGAAACAGCAAAAGAGGTGCTGGGATATCAGAAATGGAGAAAAGAGGAATGGATAAGCAAGACCACATGGGAAAAGATAGAGCAAAGAAAAGAAATCAAGAAAAAATTACTGAACACCAAATCACAACGGCTTAAAGAACAAGTTCTAAGTAATTATGTGCAAAAAGACAAAGAAGTGAAGGAATCATGCCGTCAAGATAAACGTCAATACTATGACAACTTAGCAGAGAAAGCAGCATATACAAATGACATGAAAACCATATATAAAATCACAAAGCAGATGACAGGTAACTTCAACACAAGATGTGAAAGTGCAGTAAGGACACAAAATGGACAACTGGTCAGTGGAGGAAGAGAAAAAATTGAAAGATGGAGGGAACACCTTTAACACCCTACTAAACAGAACACAAGCAGCACAAACAATAGACATACCTGAAGCAAAAACGGAACTAAACATCAATACAGGACCAATAACAATAAATGAAGTAAAGGAGGCAATAAAGAAGCTAAAATCAGACAGGGCACTAGGTGAAGATGAAGTGACTGCTGAGATGTTGAAAGCAGAAGAAACAGAAACACCAAAACAACTTTGCCGGATATTACAACAAATTTGGGATCTAGAAAAAGCCCCAGATTAGTGGAAAACTGGGCTTATAGTAAAACTACCAAAGAAGGGTGACCTCAGAGAGAGGCATTACCCTACTGCCACTCACCAGTAAAGTATTTTGCAGAATAATCATCAACAGAATTGTACCAACACTTGAGGAAAAACTTCAGAAAGAGCAGGCAGGATTTAGGAAAGGAAGATCATGCATAGGCCACATATTTGTACTTAGACAAATATTAGAACAGGCAAATGAGTGACATAGCACAACATATGCATTATTTTGAGAAAGCCTTTGACAGTGTCAACAGAGATGAACTGTGGAAAATCCTAAGATGGCATGGCCTCCCCCATAAGATAGTTAATGTAATCAAAGCCCTATACGAGGGTTTTCAGTGCAAAGTGATCTGTGGAGAACATACCTCCAGCAGCTTTAGGGTACAAACAGGAGTGAAGCAGGGATGTGTACTATCACCAACATTATTTATCTTGGCAGTAGACTGGTTAATGGAGGAGGCAACGTTAGACAAACGCAGAGGATTACAATGGACCCTTAACACAGTGCTGGAGGACCTTGACTTTGTGGACAACATTTGTCTATTATCAAGCAGTCACAATGATATGCAAGATAAAATAAACAAGCTAACTCAGAATGCAAACAACATAGGACTAAAGATCAACGTAGGAAAGACAAAGTTAATGAAGCAAAATGTGAACAACAGAAATGTACTCAGAGTAGATAGCAAGTTAGTGGAGGAGGTCAACGATTTTGTATACCTTGGCAGCAGAGTAGTAAAAATGGAGACAGCACAGAGGACATCAACAGCAGACTTACTAGAGCAAACCAGGCTTTTGCAATGCAGGAGACTATATGGAAATCAAAAAAAACTAAGCATAAATATGAATATCAGGATATTTAAGAGTAATGTTCTAAGTGTACTACTCTATGGAAGTGAATGCTGGAAAATCACCAAAACCATAGAAAACAAGTTGAATTCTTTCCAGACTAAATGTTTACGAAGAATTAGAAAGATATTTTGGCCAAACACCATAAGAAATAACATCTTATTGGCAGAAATGCAGATGAAGCCATTGACAACAATTATTGAGGAAAGACGATGGCAATGGTTGGGACATGTGTTCCGAATGACTGATAACTCACTACCAAAAATAGCACTAAGATGGACACCACAGGGGAACAGAAGTAAGGGTAGACCAAAAGAGACATGGAGAAGAACAACAGAAAGGATGTTGAGCAATAGAAGGCTCACCTGGGCAAGAGCAGAAAAAAAGGCGAAGGACAGGCATTTGTGGAAAACCCTTGCGGAAGCCACATGTGCCCTGGGCACTTAACACTTCCTGGGCCAAAGACGGGGAAATCCATTTTTCCGGTTTCCGTGCGTTGTTGGCCGAAAGGCAGATTTGCCGTTTTCGATGGTCATCTTATTTAAACTGTTTCTAGTGTTATTTAAAATAATTTTTGGTTGTCTGTATTTTTACTGCAAAGTTAATATAATAAAATATTGTTTTTAATCTTCGTAACTTTAAAAAAAAAAGTAGAAATCTCGCGGTATTAGTTATCTGAAACACGTGTTTACGAGATCTCGCCAAGTCTGCATTTTTTGCAAATGGCGGAGCACGTTACGCTCGAAAATACTGCAATTGTGCAATGAAATTTGTCCTGAATTTTTTGTCAGACTACCCTAGTGATGAATAAAAATCACTGTTTAATGATTCTAGTAATGAAATTGATGTGTTTCAAAGTGATTTCTGTGACGGTGATTGGATTAAAAATACGATAACTAGGCACAATGTTGCTGTGTCAGAAGTGAAAATTCAAGTGACAGTGTTATTGTGATTCAATGTCAGGATATGATGCTTCAGCAGTATTTCACATTTTTTATGTGATATAGGTGTGTGGAGTAATATTGATTCTACACCAGTTCTTGAAGAATTTATAGGAAATTCTGGTGTTTCAGTGAATGTAAACAAACCAGACAGCATGGAGGAAATTTTCAGTACAGTGTTTGGCAATGATTTTTTAAAAATTGTTACCTCATCATGAAAATTTATACTGTGCACAGACACAACATATGAACAAACTACTGCCTTTTTGTCTAAAAATATAACACATTCAGACATGAACAAATTCTTTGGATTGATCATTTTGATGGGCCAGACTAGGAAGCCACACTGGAAAGATTACTGGACAACAGACCCTCTTCTGGAAACACCAATATTTTCAAAAACAATGAGCAGAGCTAAATTTGAGCATCTTGTGACACTTCTGCATTTCTCTGACAACTCTCAGACATTTCCAGAAACAAGTAGAATTAGCAAAATAAAACCTCTGCTGGATTATTTTTTGCCTAATTTCAAGAGTTGTATAAACCGAAGCAGCAGCTTTCGACTGATGAAGGAAAGATGAAAGACTTGTCCGCATGATATCAACAATGCACAACAGTAGTGATTGTCTGGAATAGTAAAGAATCATGTTCTGGTGAATACTGAGGATCAAGGCACTAAAAAAGCATCATCTAGGAAGTGCAGAGTGTGCTTGGTCAATGAGAAAAAGAATGAAACAAATTTTTTTGGTCAAAGTTGTCAAGTTCCATTGCATTCAGATAATTGTTTCACAAGATATCACACACTCAAGAAGTACTAGAGGGTCTTGGGAGTCTGTCTACCAACCTGGATTAATTTATCTCAATGGTGAGTAGAACAAAAAAGTTCATTTTTCAGAAAAATGGCTGGGAACTGGGGGTTTTTCAGGGTAAATAACTGGTCCACAAAGTGTTAAGGTTCAGAGAGAGAGAGTAGTTTGTGAAACTTTACAAGAAATGTATAATTGATTCAACAAGTTAATACTTGCTGGCAGGCTGGATAAACTGAAGTGACTTCATGTCGCCCGCAGGCTATAGTCTGACAAGCTCTGGCATTTAATAGTTATTGTGGAAGTGTTTGAAGATGTGTATAAGCTGATTCTTGCTTCACTTCTTATCCTAGGTGATCTTGTTGTCAGCCACAATGCCTGCTGATGTGCTGGAGGTGACCCAGCGCTTTATGCGTGATCCTGTGAGGATCCTAGTCAAGAAGGAGGAACTCACCCTGGAGGGTATCCGACAGTTTTATGTCCAAGTTGAGAGGGAGGTCAGTATCTCACACCTGGGCTGGGTGAGGTAGTCATGTAGAGAGTTGGCTGTTGTTGTGTAGGCTCACTCCCGGCAGTTTCGGTAAGGTGGGGTTCAAGTGATAATAGGTGCTTTTTTTCTGTGGCAGTCAAGTCCTAGATGATGTGTGGCAGTCAAATCCTAGATGATGTGTGGTGTTGGCTTATGTCTGTGGCAGTCAAATCCTAGATGGTGTTGGGTTATGTCTGTGGCAGTCAAATCGTAGATGGTGTATGGCACTGGGTTATATATCTGTGATGCTCAAATCCCATTTTGTCTGTGACAGTCACATCCTAGACAGCATATGTTCGATGGCAAGTCAAATCCCAGTGTCCTGAGGATGGATCAAATCAAACATACTGTTTAAGAAATAGAATAGAATAGTTATAGAGAGGTTTATTCCTACCTGTCTGTTAGCATCCCATGTAGTTGCATACAATTTTCAAATGTTTGTTTCTTTGGTAAGGTCCCTGTGAGAGTCTAGAAAGAGTCAGTGCACATGTAGGCAAATCACATTCTCCATATAAACTAGAATACTAGAGAAAGCACTTTTTACATATAAACTAGACTACTAGAGAAAGCACTTTTTACATATAAACTGGGCATGACAGATTTACTAAAAAGAGTAATGACTCTGTAAATTCAATCCTTTCATATCATGTAATGGGCTGTTCGAGTTTTGCAGTGTGTAAACTATGCATTCTATATTTTAGGAGTGGAAGCTGGACACTCTGTGTGATCTGTATGAGACATTGACCATCACACAGGCTGTCATCTTCTGTAACACTCGCAGGAAGGTGGACTGGCTGACAGAGAAGATGAGCTCTAGGGATTTCACAGTTTCTGCCATGGTATGTCTTTGTCTATAGTCTTTGCATTTGTATTTTCAGCGTTCCTTCCTGAAAGCACTGTACAGTTACCATAGCTGGCACAGCCGTCAGTTGGAAGTAGATTAAATTTGGTTCATTTTGGGTGAGGGGTAGGTTTATGTATCTACCATCTCAATACTGGGCCAGACAATAGATTAGCTTTACTTCAGCTTTTGTCATGGTGTAGATAAGTTTAAAAGTTGGTGATTCTAGTTTAGCAGATTAAAACTTTTATTTTGGTAGGAGATAATGGAGCCAAGCAGGTGGAGGAACTTGACTAGTGAGTTAAGCAACTATGGACCAGTGATAGCATTAAGATTTTTAAAAAATCAGTACACTTGTACCTGTTTTTAAACCTTTGCTTGCAATGCTTTCTGAAATAGTGTTTTTCTCAGCATAACATTCGATGCCTTATCTTTGCCTTTTTTTTTTTTTTAATGTAAAATTGAATGCACTTTATGAACATCGTCGAGAATTAAATGTCCATGTGATATTTTTCTTACCTTATTGGCTGAGATTTATTATTTACAAAATGGTCACATGCTATATCAGTGTCAAAATTAGCTGAGATCTGCCAATTTGTTGTTCCTGTGGAATTGAATTCGTCTCTAGTCTATCTGTTTGTCTATAGATAACTCCATTTCTTTCCAGTCTTTTAGCTTTCTTAATATAGTTCGTAGGTCATTGCTCATCTTTGTTACCTGTCCTCATTTTTAAGCACATCATATGACCAGCCAGTGACACTTTTCTTTATAGGATTAAAAATTTGTGTTACGCTGATATTGCCAGATGATTTCCATGTATCTAAATCAGTTACTGATTACACTCACAATGTTTTGTCTGTCCTCAGTTTTTCATGATTTTTGTTCATAGAGAACTGTTCAGACAAAACTTTCCATTGTGTGAGTTGTAAAATTTGTGAATTTCCATGCATGTCTTAAAGTTCTCTGTTTCCTTCTCTGTCATGTGTTAACTGAAGGGTATGGTTTGTTGGTAATGTTATACACAAATGATTTATTATGGATTGTATGTTCGTGTTTTAGTTCATTTCGCTTGGTCATGCTTCTTGTGATTGTGTGTGGATATGAGTCTGCAGTGATTGCTGGCAGTGAAATTTTTTGCTTTCTACCTGGGTAAATAATCTAAGAAATCTTCCTGAAAGCACTGTACAGTTACCATAGCTGGCACAGCCGTCAGTTGGAAGTAGATTAAATTTGGTTCATTTTGGGTGAGGGGTGGGTTTATGTATCTACCATCTCAATACTGGGCCAGACAATAGATTAGCTTTACTCCAGCTTTTGTCATGGTGTAGATAAGTTTAAAAGTTGGTAATTCTAGTTTAGCAGATTAAAACTTTTATTTTGGAAGGAGATAATGGAGCCAAGCAGGTGGAGGAACTTGATTAGTGAGTTAAGCAACTATGGACCAGTGATAGCATTAAGATTTTTAAAAAATCGGTACACTTGTACCTGTTTTTAACCTTTGCTTGTAGTGCTTTCTGAAATAGTGTTTTTCTCAGCATAACATTTGATGCCTTATCTTTGCTTTTTTTTTTTTTAATGTAAAATTGAATGCACTTTATGAACATCGGCGAGAATTAAACGTCCATGTGAAATTTTTCTTACCTTATTGGCTGAGATTAATTATTTACAAAATGGTCACATGCTGTATCAGAGTCAAAATTAGGTGAGCAGTATTTGCTGGTTAATGCAGTCACTTGTGTTTACTTTGAAAATGGAGCTCACTTTTCTAATATTGCGCAGATTCAGACAGCACAGAGAAATCCTTCTTTAATTAAACCTACTTTATATAGTCTTATTCAGTGGGCATCATTAGCTTGCTTGTGTATGATTTGAGGAACTTGTAATACAAGAAATAATGATATATATATATATATATTCCTGCCACCATTCCTAGAGTTTGATATTCCTATTGGGAATCTTCAGTGCCTTCCTGTAAATGTCAGCCTGTGTCAAACACTGAGGTTATAAAACTATCCACGTCTGTAATTTTTTTTGTATCTGCCAATTTGTTGTTCCTGTGGGATTGAATTACGTCTCTAGTCTATCTGTTTGTCTGTAGATAACTCAATTTCTTTCCAGTCTTTTAGCTTTCTTAATATAGTTTGTAGGTCATTGCTCATCTTTGTTACCTGTCCTCATTTTTAAGCACATCATATGACCAGCCAGTGACACTTTTCTTTATAGGATTAAATATTTGTGTTACGCTGATATTGCCAGATGATTTCCATGCATCTAAATCAGTTACTGATTACGCTCACAATGTTTTGTCTGTTCTCAGTTTTTCATGGTTCTTGTTCAAACAAAACTTTCCATTGTGTGAGTTGTAAAATTTGTGAATTTCCGTGCATGTCTTAAAGTTCTCTATTTTCTTCTCTGTCATGTGTTAACTGAAGGGTATGGTTTGTTGGTAATGTTATACACAAATGATTTAATATGGATTGTATGTTCGTGTTTTAGTTCATTTTGCTTGGTCTTGCTTCTTGTGATTGTGTGTGGATACAAGTCTGTAGTCTTCTTCTTCTTCGTTCGCACTGTCTGTCTATATCTGCAGTCCTGTCTTTTGGACAAATTTCACTGTTTTTTTGTAATTCATGTATGAAACCGTAGAGCTTATCTTCTTTAGTGGTTTCACTGGGCCAGTAATTACTTCTCAGTGTCTCATAGTTGGTGCAGTTTTGGATGATATGTTCCACAGTTTGGGGTACCTGGGCACATGTACAAAGAATGGTAGTACCAACCTTAAACTTATACATATGACTTTGGAGTCGGCTGTGTCCTGTTCGGAGATGGAAAATGGTGACTTGTTCCTTTCTGTTTAGCATGTGATAGTCATCATGTGGTGGTGTTTATGTCTTACTGTAGGTTTTATGAGTCTGTAGTGATTGCTGGCAGTCAAATTTTTTGCTTTCTACCTGGGTAAATAATCTAAGAAATCTTCCTGAAAGCACTGTACAGTTACCATAGCTGGCACAGCCGTCAGTTGGAAGTAGATTAAATTTGGTTCATTTTGGGTGAGGGGTAGGTTTATGTATCTACCATCTCAATACTGGGCCAGACAATAGATTAGCTTTACTTCAGCTTTTGTCATGGTGTAGATAAGTTTAAAAGTTGGTAATCCTAGTTTAACAGATTAAAACTTTTATTTTGGTAGGAGATAATGGAGCCAAGCAGGTGGAGGAACTTGACTAGATATTTAAGTTTTCTATCTTTAATCCTGTGAGCCGGCTAGCGTAGTGGTTAGAGCACTCGTCTAGCAACCAAATGGTCGAGGGTTCGAATCCCCAGCTGAGCGGGATTTTTTTTCCCGACCAATACGGCCCTGAGGTCGACCCAGCCTCGTAAAATGGGTACCAGAGAAAATCTGGGAAGTAAAGGCAGCGAGGAAAGGAACTGGTCACCCTACCTCACACGCTGATGACCCAGCATAATGAGGTCTCTAACGCTTCACCCCCTACGGCATTTGAAATGCTATGGGACTATCTTTACTTTTTTTTATCTTTAATCCTCTTTGCTAGCCAGGCTTCTTCAATATTAAGTTCTTGTAGTATAGATATATTTATTCATTTTTGTGTCCACGATACTTGGAGAACTCTTCTGTAGCATTTACATTCAAAGGCATTTATGTATTTCTCAGCTGTTTTGTTAAGTGTCCAGGTCTCACAGGCATATGTTGCGATGGGAAAGATGCATGCCCTTAAAAATCTTATTTTTAGCTTGCTTGTGTATGATTTGAGGAACTTTTAGTACAAGTAATGTACTTATTATGTTTCAAAATAAAGCTAAATGTATGATTTCATAAATGCAGAGTTTTTTTTAGGAAAAAAGAAGTAATGTGATGTTTTTAGACAGTGATTGTGCCCAGCTTACCGTCAGCTAGGTCTTGATCTCCACTACTTACCATCTGAGATGTCTAGATCTACTTATCGATCTCATATTGTGATTCTGTGTTGCATCCTCGCTAAATTAATGTCTGAAATAACCTCCTAACTACTTCTCCAGTCGTCTGATATGTCTAGATCTACTTGGGATACATTCAAGAGCAGTGGTCTGGTCACAGGCCATGTCCATACCCCTATCTACATCATCATAAATTGAAACTTTTTGACGTTTCTCTTCCATTTTGTCACTCAGCATCGCTTGTAACTAAGCACTCTTTCACCATTTTGAAAAGTGTCACTGGACTCATGGATGAAATATGTATAATCTAAACGTTACACTGGTGTTTTTTAATGATAGAAACACGTGTCACTATAAATAGCATGTCAGAAAACCAGAAGCTTCACTATGGTGCCAAAAGGCTCGGGAATAGTTAAATGTCCGTGTAAAATTTTTCTTACCTTATTGGCTGAGATTTATTATTTACAAAATGGTCACATGCTATATCAGTGTCAAAATTAGCTGAGATCTGCCAATTTGTTGTTCCTGTGGAATTGAATTACGTCTCTAGTCTATCTGTTTGTCTATAGATAACTCCATTTCTTTCCAGTCTTTTAGCTTTCTTAATATAGTTTGTAGGTCATTGCTCATCTTTGTTACCTGTCCTCATTTTTAAGCACATCATATGACCAGCCAGTGACACTTTTCTTTATAGGATTAACAATTTGTGTTACGCTGATATTGCCAGAGGATTTCCATGCATCTGAATCAGTTACTGATTACACTCACAATGTTTTGTCTGTTCTCAGTTTTTCATGGTTTTTGTTCATAGAGAACTGTTCAGACAAAACTTTCCATTGTGTGAGTTGTAAAATTTGTGAATTTCCATGCATGTCTTAAAGTTCTCTATTTCCTACTCTGTCATGTGTTAACTGAAGGGTATGGTTTGTTGGTAATGTTATACACAAATTATTTATTATGGATTGTATGTTCGTGTTTTAGTTCATTTTGCTTGGTCATGCTTCTTGTGATTGTGTGTGGATATGAGTCTGTAGTGATTGCTGGCAGTGAAATTTTTGTCTTTCCATTTGGGTAAATAATCTAAGAAATCTTCCTGAAAGCACTGTACAGTTACCATAGCTGGCACAGCCGTCAGTTGGAAGTAGATTAAACTTGGTTCATTTTGGGTGAGGGGTAGGTTTATGTATCTACCATCTCAATACTGGGCCAGACAATAGATTAGCTTTACTCCAGCACATCAGATTTGCAGGGGTTTTTTTTAAACTTTCATCTTCATTTGGAGAGATTAGAGCCAGACAGACAAGAAACTCAACCTTAGATAAGTGAAAGAGGCATACATTCTAAGCAACTTACCATGGTGTGTTTTCCTTTTCATCTGCCTCTATATCATCATCATCGTCATCCTTTTCCTAAACCCCCAAAAAATGTTTCAGGTGGTATAACTTGAAGTATAATTGAAGGGAATGACATAACATGATGTGCCAGTTTGTGTAGTAAAACAATATGTACATTTTTTTTTCATTACTCTTTCATTGAGATTTTTTTCAGAAATTTATGGATCAATGCGTATAGTCTTGGAACTTTTTTTTACAGCAAGAAATGAATTGTTTGATAGAGACTTTGAAAGTGGCATGATATATTAGGACAGGTTTACATAGGTCAATTTATTATTGTGAGAAAATGCGCTCAAGCTTGAGGGTAGTTTAAAATGTTGTTTCATTAAAAAGTTGATTTGCAGTTGTTTTTTCTTTTTTTTTTTTGGACATGTCCACATGTGTGGCTGTGTATTTGTTTTATGTGAAATTTTGAAGACAGTTTATGTACAGTAGAAGGAATGACAGATAAGCTATTCCTAATATTATTCTCAATAATTCATAGCCAAAACCTCTCAGGAATCACTTTTCATTATTCTGTTCCATACAGAACTGTTAGGACATAAACTTTATGCCAGTTTAATGATAGTTTCTTTGCTGTCTTTGCTTTACAAGTTATAATGTACTGGTATACGTAAATAAATTTGATGAAAATCTTCCCGAAAGCACTGTACAGTTACCATAGCTGCCACAGCCGTCGGTTGGAAGTAGATTAAACTTGGTTCATTTTGGGTGAGAGGTAGGTTTATGTATCTACCATCTCAATACTGGGCCAGACAATGGAGTAGCTTTACTGCAACAGTTGTGACATAATCTGGCACTGGATTAAGGAAACTTCTTATTCTGTCTATTTATAGCTATATTCAGATTTTTCTTATCTGCCAGAAAACAAAACTTAGTTCAGGTGTTGTTAAGTGTCATTCTTTTTTTTTTTGTAATCTCCACAGCATGGAGACATGAATCAAAATGAGCGTGACCTGATCATGAGGGAGTTCCGCTCTGGCTCTAGCAGAGTCCTCATCACAACTGATTTGCTGGCTAGAGGGATAGATGTCCAACAGGTGTCCTTGGTCATCAACTATGATCTGCCTGCTAATCGTGAAAATTATATCCACAGGTCAGTTATAGTTTCTGTCTTGATTTTGTAGTGATTGCTGGCAGTCACAGTTTAGAGTACTTGCCTTTTTTTTTCATCTTGTATTCAGTATTAAGTTCTCGGTATCATCACAAACGAAGCATTCCAATAATCGCTACACCACCGGTGCCAGTAAATATCGCACAGTATGTTCATCGACAGTCACTGGTACTAGTCCTCAATGATGAGCCACCCATTGAGGACGCCATTTTAGGAAATACAACATTCCAAATGCGGAACTAGTCAGCATTGGTTTCGCCAATAACTCCATTGCCAAGGCACCAAACTGAACTAGGGCACATAAAAGACCACCATAATTCACCATTGGTGGGGTAAACATAACTAAGAACCATACATCCTGTTTATGCTCACAGTGATGCCTGTAGCACCTAACTCAGACTCAGTAGCTCAACACACAGAACCGACCTCCATCTTGATGATGCTGTTGCTCATTTGACATGTTTTGCGCTTTCCTTTCAAAACAAAGCTCAGACTGAATAGACACCACAAGACACACGCAATTTCAACTGGCAGTTCAGAAATCCAAGTGTTGTTTGTGAGATCATGAAATGATCAAATGCCACCCCTACCACCATTGCGGAACTGGAAGTCTTCTTGTATAAGTGTATTCTTTGTCAGTGGTAATGTGAAATATTATCTGTCCGCAATTAGAGCTGCATATTTGTTTTGTTGGCCCACTCTAGTTCATTTCAAAAGAGACAAACCCTAAACCAACAGCATTGTTAAGAATTCTTTGAACTTTCCAACGGTTTTATCACCAAAGAAGTTAAATTTTCAGCATGTAATAAAAAAAAGTTCATGGTCATTTAAATGCTTTAACTTATCGAACATTCTAATCTAAACTGATTAGGAAACTAGTTTATTTTATTCCACAGTTGAATGACTTTGATTGTACAGTGACTAGTGTTTTAATCCCACAGTTGAGTGATTTTGATTGTGTGGTGACTAGTGTTTTAATCCCACAGTTGAGTGACTTTGATTGTACAGTGACTAGTGTTTTAATCCCACAGTTGAGTGATTTTTATTGTGCGGTGACTAGTGTTTTAATCCCACAGTTGAGTGAATTTTATTGTGCGGTGACTAGTGTTTTAATCCCACAGTTGAGTGAATTTTATTGTGCGGTGACTAGTGTTTTAATCCCACAGTTGAGTGATTTTTATTGTGTGGTGGCTAGTGCACACTGTCCTGATGGCATCTGGTATGGACATCTCAGAGAAGTTGATAACAATGTTGTAAGGCAGAAGATTACAACCAGAGCTTGAAGACTGGCATAATACCTGAGGAATGGCTGCACAGTTACTAATTGATTCACTTGCTGAAAATAGAAAATGTCATTACAAATCTGAGTGGATATTGAATTATTACATTACAAAACATATGGCTAGGTGATTGAGAGATTATAGCTGGGCGAATTCATCCATGAAGAGATACAACTAATAATGCTGTGTTCCTGGCGTATGATGTATACAAGGGATTTCAGAGAAAAGATGAAGCCATAGTTGTCGCACTTGATCTTGAGGATGCATACAAGAGTGGATTGTGTAATGCTGTTGAGACCTGATGGAGTTTGGGGGTAGACGCAAGATTGGTTTGATGGATAGCTTCAGTACTGTTGAGGCAATCGGTTGCCTTGAGATACAGAGCATGTCTCTCAGAACCATTGCTACGGTGCTGTCTTAGAGGTCTCCCTTATCTCCTGTGCTATTCAGTGTATAGAATTCTACCGACATTGTGCTATTATTTGAAAATGGTGTGGGGCATATGCTGACCTACACTGATGATATATTAGTATATGAGCATGGGAGGTGTAGAGAGGAGTTAACCTCAAAAGTACAAAGCGGTCTGGATCAGATAACAAACTGGTGTGAGTATAACAGTGCAGTGATAAACCCAGAAAAACCCAGCATACTGTAGTGCTCATTAAATAACGGTATTGTAAAATGTAAAGTTACGATTGTGAAGTGTCAAGGCCAAAATATTAAGAGAACACGTTTCATGAGGCATCTAGGGATCACATTTGATCATTCCTTGTCTGTTGCACACCATGTAGGCAATACAGTATAAAAGGCCAAGAAAGCATTGGGAGCAGTTAGGTTAATGGCCACAGCAGGCACCCAGCAGGGCACTGTTCTTGCTGGTGCTGTTACCACTGGAGTATGGTCTTGGCTTGCTCACCCTCTCCAGTGCACAGCTGAACTTACTAGAGTGTGTGTAGAACAAGGTAATGAGAGCGGTGGGTTGCACCAGGGATACTTCAGTGTCGGAAATGTGCTTTCTGTTTGATAAAGCTGAGTATGAGGTCTAAACACAAGTTTGCTCAGTTAAAGGCATGCGTCTGGGTTGCTGGGATGAAGGACCATCCTCTCTATAAGGAGCTGGGGTTGGTAAAGGGAGGACACATCAGACAAGGCAGATCCTGGATGACTGAGCCTTGGGATACAGTAAATAAAATCAGTTTGGAATCTAGATTAGGTGCCTAAATTAGTTATGGACACAGGACCAACTTCAGCTAACAAAGGTTATTATACAATAGGGCTGTGAATGTTGAGATTGGGCACCAGGAGCAGTTGAACGTTGAGTTCATGATCTCATTCAGCATCGCGGTGGTTCTTCCGACAAGGTAATATATGCAGATGGCACTTCGACTAAGATGAATCTGTGGTCATCATCAGAAGATGGACAAACAACATATGCAAATGGCTCAGTGATTTGGAACAGCAGAAGTGGTTGGGGTTTTGTTGTCCACCGAAATTGAAGAGTAGTGGCATGCGAATGGAAACTGAAGCTGTTATCTCAGCAATGGAATAGCAAGTTTCTCATGGTGTGGTTAATGGTGTCATTGTGACGGATTCACAGAGTATGCTTTGTAAGATTGAGAAGAAACTGCTTTGAAAAGAATGGGTTCATCTTTTACATCAGTTAAATGACAAGCCTGACATGGCTTTACTGTCCAGGGCATGAGAAGTATATGGCAATGACTTGCTGGACAGGCTAAAATAAAGGCAGACTGGCAGTGGACAAGGGAGACATTGTTAAATCTGTATTGGACGGACAGCGGGAAAATGACGAACAGGAATTTAAGAACAATGTAAGTCTGAAGAGATTTCTGGAGCTAGGACAGATTAAAAGTGCTGACAGGAAATCTGAACTGTGCGACTGACAGTGCATCATAAACAACCAACATTTAACAGGAACTAATAGCAAACCTGCTCTTGGATGGATGCTGATGTGGCGGAGCATGTATGGGGTTGTCCCGAATGCAGTGAAGCTGGAGCCTGAATTTTGTGTTTTTGATACATCAGTTGAATGAATGGGAGAACTAATGTTTTGATACAGCAGTTGAATGATTCAGATTAAGAGAGAACTCATAAATAGTGTGACAAAATTTGATGCCCCATTACATTTTTCTGAAAACATAACAATTTTGTCTTATAATTTCCTAATACAGATGTTCTCTAGAGTAATAAATTCAGTGGATAAATTTCACATCCTGGCCAGTTTCTTGTGCTTTATTTAATGTGTTAAATAACATGTTGCTTACTTAAATAATTAATAATTGGTAAATAATTTTAGTAATTTTTCGCTTGATCTGTAGGCTGTGATGTACCACCATAACATTTTCAGTGCATGTAGTTTTATGTCATTGATAAAAGCACTTGTGAAGACCATGTTTGTCAGCTGAATACCTCGTGTTTTTTTAAGGATTGGTCGTGGAGGACGATTTGGTAGAAAGGGAGTGGCCATCAACTTTGTGACATCAGAAGATACTCGCTGCTTGAGGGACATAGAACAGTTTTACAATACCACCATTGAGGAGATGCCCATGGATGTTGCTGATCTACTGTAGATCTGTTAATTGTAGATCTTGGAGTGGAGTTGCAACAAGAAAATGATGTGGGCGAATTGTGTGATTGCCAGTAAGAGGGTTTTGCTTGTGCATTTATTTTCTTCGTCTCTCTCTCTCTCTCTCTTGTCCCAGCATTGTTCTGATACCAAATTGTTGAACATATTTCCACCTCCGTCATCAGTGTTGCCATACTCATCTTTAATCAGAGATGAAATTTTTATCTTATTTTTTAAAATTGTACTAGTCCATTGTCCAACAGGTTTGCATTTTTTTTTTCTCTCTCTCTCTCTCCCCCCTCTATTCAGTGTCTGCCGTCATTGCAGAACATTTCATGAAGTGTGTATTTATGATAATTGTATTAAGTTCTAAGTCATCTGTGAATACGTGTTATGTTGTACTGATGTAGCTCCAAAGAGCCCACCAATTAGAGGGTCTCTTGTTCTGAATTGTTGATTTGATGTTAAGGAAGGCTATTTATAACTTCACACATGATCAAATTATGTACAGTTTGTTCATATGTCTGGTCTGCGATAGATCTGCCAACTATCTGAATGTGTGGGTGATGTATTTGTTGTATTCAGTCTTAATTTACTCATGAATATTTGCATGGCTGTGGATGAATGCTGTCAGGATAGTATGGCTGTGCTATGTGTCAGCATTTAAAGATTCTTGAAATGTTTTCTCATATTTTTGTGGGAAAATGAGTAAGCTTAATTGGAATGTTTTCTCATATTTTTTGTGGGGAAAATGAGTAAGCTTAATTGGAATGTTTTCTCATATTTTTGTGGGAAAATGAGTAAGCTTAATTGAAGTGTTTTCTCATATTTTTGTGGAAAAATGAGTAAGCTTAATTAAAAAAAAAGTACTGCAGAAGGAATTGATTTTTTTTTTTTCTTCTTAAAAATGGTGTATCATCATATTTCATGTGACAATCACTGTGAACTTCAGCTTCTAATCCCATTTTGTTTTTATCTACTACAAACTGAAGGCCTTATCTTTGTCACCAAACAAGAGTTCTCTTATTAGACACCAGCCTCAGAACCATTTTATGCGTTTCTGTCTAATGTGGTTTTCATATCTTCATGGACGGGGTGAAGATGCTGTCTGATCTGGCTGCCAGTGACCCGGCTAACCTGCTAGCACCAGGGTTGGCAAACTACAGCCAACCATGATCTCTTTTTGGCGCTGCCAGTAATAAGTCAAGCCTGATTAATGGGGACAGGGACTGCCATAGTCTAAAGAAATATTGCTCGTTTAGCTCCATGCAGTGACTGAAAAAAAGTAGCGGCTATAACCTGCTTCCAGTCTGATAGGATGCTGTGCCTCAGCAAACATCAGCTTGCAGTTCCAGAGAGAGAGAGAGGTCTTCATAGAAGGAAGTAGCTGGTGAGTTGGGTGGACCTTTAGAATCTTGATCTGCTCACAGTGTTGTGAGGTCAGCATAATAATGAAGAAGAAGAGGGGCTATTCTTGTTGTTGAAACATTCTTCCAGAAGTGAAGTCAGAAAATCTTGAGATCAAATCAAAATAGTTGGTAGTTGTCCTATGGTACCACCAGCTGGACTGTGACCTGAAAATTATCAAAATCAAGGCGCAGAACATACACTAGGCAAAAGTAAGATAGATTCATCATAAGGACTTCTGGGAAGACCCAAACCAAAACCACAAAACAAAGAAAAGATAGATTCATAACAAATAATATGCATGGAAAAAACTCAGAAGTAGAAAATATGTGACTTAGTACTGAACTATTTTGTGCTCATTTTAAAAAAAAGGCCAAGATGTTGAAGCAGTTACAGCATTAAAGGAAAAAAAAAACCTTTTTTATGGTGAGGCTATTAACTCATAATTCCAAAACCAGCACTGGCACTGCATGTAGATCTTTGCACACCTAATCAGTGTTAAGTGCAGTACTTGGATAAAATGAAAAATAATACCATTTGGTTTTAGTTATAAAAAATAACTTGCTTTCAGTTTCCATGTACCAAAACTTCCCGACAGAATGTATCCTGGTATGTGGTAGAAATTAATTGAGGAGCAAAAGAATTAAAGGTAGGGTTGGGCAATGCCTGACCTCTGTTCTAAGCTCGGGTCTGAGAGAGAGAGAAGCAGCAAACCTAAAGTGTCTCTATTAAAAATACGCTGTAATGGTTTAACGAGATGACAAATGCTCCCCTTGATGCCACCAGTAGCCTTTAGAATGAAAAAGGCAACATCCCGGAGAAGTGCCTCATCCACTGCTACAGAGAAAGCAAAATACCTCACAAAATTCAAAATGGTGGCACTGCACAAAAACAAAGGTGATAAAACAAAGGTTATTATTTACAGTGCAATCTCTCTGTCAGATATTTAAGGGCAACAAGTTTTCTCTTTGAACCAGATAATTCACTTGATGGCAACATTAGGAGGAAAAGAAAGGAAGATCTGTACTAGCTGATAGTGTTGTAAACACGAGTACCTTAACTTGCAACATAATCTGCAAGGATCACAAACAATATAAAGCAAAAAAGCAAGTACATTAGTGTATGTTGACACTCGTGCATGAAACTTCGAACAACTTTCCATCAGATGGAAAATTATATAAAAAGAAAATGTTGTTGCCCACTGTATTTGACAGAGAGAGACTGCGCTGTAAAATGATATTCATGTTTGACACCTCTGATTTCATAGAGTCACCATTTTGTTGGTGAAAATTCTCTCCGGACTGGTTTTCTCCTCATTATATAATAAAATTATGATAATGCAACATATCATTCATATGTGAAAGGTTTTTTCATAAATGCCATTTATTTTTGGAAAATAAAAAAAATGTGCTATCAGACACACATCTGTGACAGTTTAAGGATTATTGTTACAGAGAGTTATTAAGTTATTTTTTTAAATGAACTACTACTTTACATTTGAGTCATCGTTGTGTATGTATGCCACGCGTTCTCGTCCCAATTTTGTTTTTTAAATTTTCACGCAGGCCCTGTAACCAGTTATTCTGCAGCTGTCAAAAAATATTAAGAACTTTAGTTCTATATTTGTTCCGTTTGACTGATGAATTATGATAAATATATGGATGGACAGACAGACAGCACTAACTACCCAGACAACACCTATTAGTTATGCATAATTATGAACAAACACAGAACAGTAACACATTACAAAGATTTTAAATTAAAAAAAAAAGCAAAGACATTTTTTGGTTTTGTTGCTATTAAAATGGGAAAAAAAATCTTTGCATTTTCATGTGCCTGTCTCCAGTTATATACATTCTCAGCCGATTCCAACCAACAGCAAACAAGCCATTTTGTGTGAACATCATCTTAGAAAAATATAAAAGATATATATACAAGACTCTGTAAGAAAACAACAGACATTTGGCTGGCCGGCAGCAACATACACAAGCGACCTTATCATACGCACAGCACTGAGATAACATATCCAGCCTGCAAAAAAATTACTTCATGACAACATATTCTTAATAATTGGTTTGCAACTTTCAAATAAATAAAATCAGATCACAGAAATAAAACCATCAAAGTAATGCTGAATTAAAAAACAAACACAAACAAATCACTGACAGAAAAGGATGATTTTTTTTTTTACAATAATGGGCAACATAAATGTATTTACAAACATCTTAGAGGCAGACAAGATTTAAGTGGCTGAACACTGAATCAGCACCAGAACTTAGGGCAGATACTGCCTTGATTTTAACATTTGCTGTTAGAAACAGCTTTTTAAGTTGTGTGCTTGATAGCTTGTCTAACGGCAATGTCAACGTGATCTGTCAACTTTAACAGCTTTATTACCATATCTTTGTCCTATCTGTCAGCTTTATTACCTCTCTTAAGTCCTATCTGCTGTCAACTTGGTCTAGCAGCTCTTTTATTATCATCTCTAAGTCATATCTGTCAACATGTCTAACAGTTATGTTTAATACTATCTCTGTTCTGTCAAGTTGGCCTAAGAGCCTTTAATGTCATCTCTATGTCATGTTCCGTCAAGTTGGCCTGAGAGCCTTTAATGTCATCTCTATGTCATGTTCCGTCAAGTTGGCCTAAGAGCCTTTAATGTCATCTCTATGTCATGTTCCGTCAAGTTGGCCTAAGAGCCTTTAATGTCATATCTATGTCATGTTCCGTCAAGTTGGCCTGAGAGCCTTTAATGTCATCTCTATGTCATGTTCCGTCAAGTTGGCCTAAGAGCCTTTAATGTCATCTCTATGTCATGTTCCGTCAAGTTGGCCTGAGAGCCTTTAATGTCATCATCTCTATGTCCTATCTGTCTTTCAGCTTGATTGATCAGTTCTCTTGGTAGCATCTTCTTGCTGTCCTGTTTGTCAGCTTAACAGTTCTGTTAATCTTGCCTTCACACTAGAACAAACCACACAAAAGCTCTAAACTTAAATGAAATGTATAAACCAGGAAAAAAAAGTAGCAACGGCTTTATTACTTACTGAGCACACAGTTGTGATGTTTCGTGTGAACACAAACATTTCATACACAAACACACGCATGATGACGGAGTAGAGAAGATAAAATATAAATTCACATGAATGTTATGTTTAAAAAAAAAGGAATTGGAAACAATTTTTTAAAAATATGGATGGAGCACTTTGCTGTGACTTTTAAGAGGCTGTGTTCAGAAATGCGCATGGTGGAGTGTTGATAAAGTTTAAATGGAGACTTGTGACAGGTAGGTCGCAAATGGGAGGGAGTAATACAATGGTAATCTAGCCGGGAGAGGTGGAATTGGAGATTATAGTTGGGGTAGAAGGATTGTAATCTGATGCTGTGAGGAGGTTCTAAACTATGTGTTACAAGTGAGAAAGGAGTGAACTTAGTGCAGAGGGAATATTATTGTGGAAGAGGAGAATGTTAGGTTCAGCTGAATTGCGAGTTCAAACCATGTGGTTCCAGCGCCCCATATTTCTGAATGTAGTGGTTCTCAAGCTTTAGGCACCTTCTGTCAGCGTGACATTTTTTTAATGGTTGTTACCAGAAAGTCAGATTTGCCTTTATATGGCTGGGGCCATTGAAATGTAAGGCCTAGTTTCGAAGCATGCTGGGTGATACATATTTCTGCATGCGGTCGCCTAATCTGAAACCAGTTTCACCAATATAAGTTATCCTGCATCTTTTGCATATAATGGCATTTATCACATTACAGGACTCGCATGTGAATCCCTCATGGAGAGTGAGGATAATTATGGGAAAGATGATCGTTTTCATTTCACAGACAACACAGCGGGGGCGGTTACATTTTCTGGTGCCAACATATGCAAGGTTCTGCCTTGGGCGGAGAATGCCCTTAAGATTTGGTTTATGTTTATATGCTAATAGGGGCAGATAAAATGTCACGAGTGTTGGGGCCGAGCTGGATTAGTGGCAGAAATGAAATGATTAAACCTAAATGAAATATTCATCTCTGCTTGGTATCTTTGACCATAGTGTTCTTTTCATTTTAACAAAACATTTTCAGACAAGTCCTACAATTCTGCCTCCTGTCTCACAAACATCCAGTGAACCAATGGTTCCAGTAAGAAAACGTTATAAACATGGAAGCCCCGAATATGTTTTATGAAAAATAACTCCCTACAGAAACGAGGCAATTAAGTTGCACAGACCTGGATTTTTACTGCGCCTTGGTAAAATTAGATCACTGATCTTCATGTTACAGGTTTATATGTTAATTCCTGGACAAAATAACATAACGTTAAAAATAAATATCTACAGGCCTAAGTGCATGAAAATCAGAACAAAAATCACTTTGAAAAAAATACATTAATTCTGAGGTACAAATTTTAACCAATAAGAAAAAAGATTGGAAAGTGCGTTGTCCTCTTGTTAACGAGGCATTTGCTTGTTTTATTGAGGTCATGGCCATTCTCTTATATTTTTTTTTTCTGTCACGCTGGAAATGCTTTGCATTTTTCAAGGCTGACCACACATCGCTGTGCTCTGTTTACTCCGAAGGTAGTTTCCGTCTACGTCAATTTATTCTTGTGCCGTGTCATGCTTTCCATTCTGTGCCTTCCTTGTTTCCAGTCAGATCATTTGCTTTCAGATGTTTCTCTTGGCCTTCAATTCATTCTTTTCCTTCGAATTTTCATGTGACTGTTGAGGTTTTCTAATATGTCTTCTGATGATATATTCAACGACTGCTTTTTTATTTAAAAAACAGAGCCTCATCAGTAGACACAGACAATTCTGATACAGCTGTGTGAGGCAAGATCTTGCACAAGCTGTTTTAAGGTAACAGGAGAATTTGAAACCACGGGATAACATTAAGTTCATCTTGCTTTCATAGGAATGTGGGGTGGAGTTTTAACATTCAGCTCTACCTTGTTTTAAATGGGAACTTTGGATCTTAGTGCTGCCATCAAATTTAGGTACAGTATCATTTCCCTGTGCTCTCTTATTCGTTAACCATAGTGCTAAGTTTGGCTGCCAAACTTCAGAACACGGAGATTTCGTTGAACAGAAACAATGCACGCATTTCTTACCAAATCATCTAACATGAAAACAGTTACCGCTTTGTTAGGACCTTTCGGGTGGGAAATAAAAAAAGAGCGAAAATTGAAAGGCAGTACCCAACAGAGGTAGCTAAACACTGCAAGTCCTGCAGCATGTTGTTACGAAAGCAAACAGCTATTGTAAACACACAAAAAAAAAGCATTATCGAGGGTCTCCATTGATGTTCTGTACTCTAATCGCTTTATCATGTCTCGAACACAAGGTGACAGAGCACTGATAGACACTGGTGATCATGCTCCACCCATTTTAAACCAAGTTCTTGGTACCTCCGACCAGATTGGATGTTCTTCCACTCCTGTGTCACTTAGTTAGCTGTCGATCTTCCTCTCTTCTCTCCATCAAGTTTTCCAGTGATAATCAAGTTCTCTAACTTATGTTTTTTTCTTTTCACTGCTGATCAGTTTCTCCAACTTCTGTCTTCTCAAGATATCTAAAGAATTTTTACAAATTTTTCCTTACAATTTTAACTAGTTCTTGTTGATGTACGAAATCTCTGAGAACTTCAGTATACGCTGCATATTTCTCGAAACATTCATCTGTTTATAATTCACGTTTCACAAAGTAAAACGCAAACATTGACTATATCAGGAACTTCACAGACATTCTTTGTTATTTAAAACACAAGGAAAGATAGCACAAAAAAAAAAAAAAAACGTGGAAGACCCAGCAAGTATTGCTAAACAAGCAAGTCATTCATCTTTACAAAATCTTGGTCTCTCGGACAGTCTACCGTGCTATCGCTTGACTCTGACATGAATTGCAGTATAAAACCTGGACCAATTATTCTCCTCATTTTCATCTCGCTGGCGCTGCAGTTAAGCTGATGGTTAACAAGCATACATGCTGACCTGATTGAGAAATGGGGGTAGGAAGGCAGGTCAGGGTCTTGATCATGTCTAAGAACCTCACCACAATGGCATCCACAGCCCCCCCAAAAAAACACACACACGCACAAAAACTTGAGTATTTTGTAGGAGAGATGAACAAATGTAATGACACTGGTAGGTGCTGTGTCTTCGCAGACTACAATCAGTTATATTTGTATCCAGAATGAAATACTCCCAGCTTAATTTCTACATTAGGGGTCTTAATCCGTTTCAATTATAAATCCCAGCCACTTCGCCAATTATGTCCCTACACTTCCTTTGCTTGAAAGATGAAACTATCATTGGTTTTATTAAGTATCAGTATGACATCTAAAGATGTTTGAAGCTTGGCTTTACTTCATGTATGAATAACTAGGAACAGAATAGCTGAAATTAAAAACTAGTAAATGTTTTCATTAAAAAGTGTTAAGAGATTCAGTACCATGTCTCCAAAGCCAGGGAAACCCCCTAGTTAAGAACCCCTACTCTACAAGGTTACTTTGACTTCCTAGTTAAGAACCTTTACTCTACAAGCTTACATTGACTCCCTAGTTAAGAACCTTTACTCTACAAGCTTACTTTGACTCCCTAGTTAAGATCCTTTACAAGCTTACTTTGGCTCCCTAGTTAAGAACCCTTAAAAGCTTACTTTGACCTCCTGGTCAAGAACCTCTGCTCTATATGCTTACTTTGACCCCCTAGTTAAGAACCTTTACTCTATAAGCTTACTTTGGCTCCCTAGTTAAGAACCCTTAAAAGCTTACTTTGAACTCCTGGTCAAGAACCTCTGCTCTACAAGCTTACTTTGACCCCTATTTAATAACCCCTTACTCTGCAAGCTTACTTGGACCCCCATAGTTAAGAACCCTCTAATCTGCAAACTTACTTTGACTCCCGAGTTATGAACCCTCTACTCTACAAAACTTACTTTGACCCCCTATTTAGGAACCCCTACTCTACAAGCTTATTCTGCTTTATTAAGAATGAGAAGAGAAAATCAGAACATCTTGCACAAGGACACAATGATCTGTGCTAGAACAAGACTGGTTTCCAGTTTAGTCCAGCTGTAAAAATCAGTACCTACCCACCAGTGTTGAGGAGTATCCAGAATGAACTTTGAAAATGGAGAATGCCTACCTGCAAGATGAGGCATACTGGAATTCAGTGAGTGAAGGGTTTATACTGCACAAGTGGTCGCTAGAGTGAGCATGGGGAAAGGCAAAGAATATATCGTGCAAAAATCAATCCCCGGGACATCTGACCCGGTCAGAATGTGAACAGAAATAAGACATCCTGTTTTTATCATTTCTCACTCGGCATCAACTGCAAAACTCGAAATCCACATGATTAATAAGAAAACAGAAGAAAACACATTCTACAAACATACTAATATAAAAGAGAAAATATAAAAGTCATTAAAATCCACATTAAAAACTTCATCCATGGAATACAAGAAATGTTTTTAGTGAAAGACTGTGCAAAGTATGTAAGTAGAGAATTGCAACAATATGGAGACTGGAATCAAGTCAGTACCAGATCTTGACAAACTATTCTGAATGCTCACAGAGGAAATTCTCTTATGTCCAATGTCTGACTTGAGAGTTTTGCACCAGGAGCTGTTCTTCTGCAAAGAATATGCCGTCTTGGAGTCCAAGATGTCTGAACATCTGACAGAAGCGATCATTGTCACCAACCACTGGTAGTTTTCTCATCGCAGTGCATAGCACCAATGTGAAGAATGCAGGTTTGCATTCAGTAATAACTGCATAATAGACAAGTCTGAGGTTAATAGACAAGTCTGAGGTACAAGAAATAATGCTTCCCTCAAACGTTGGTAACACCAACTGTATATAAATCTTTGACAAACATTGCCACAGTGTGGTTCCAGTTCACAGATCTCAACCAAAGACAGTCATAGCTTGGCTCCTGTACACAAATCTTTGGCTCCTAAACAAAGACCTCTGTCACAGACAGATGCAATCTGTACACAAAGTTTTGAAAAAGATATACACCACGCCTTGGCTCCTATTCACAAATCTCTTGTCAAACAACAGATTCTGCTAGGCTCCACACACAAATCTTTGGAAAAAATGGTAACATCCTGGCTACACAAACCTGTCAGTAACAGATATCGCTGGTTTCTTTATCTCTGGAGATAGTTCTCACTAAGTCCATGACAAAAAAAAAGAATCACACAATGACCCTTGGATGAAGAAAACGCTGGACAGTCAATCTTTGGCTAGGGTCTCCTCTCCCTGTAGATGCAGTTCGTCGCCACTGACTACACCTAAAACTGGTGTCATGAACTGGGTCGGTCATATGCTGCTTCACGGTGGTGCAACTCTTTGATGCCCTGTTGGATTCGCTTCAAGTGACCTACTTTTGTCACTCCCAGGTCCTGAAATAATTAAAAATCAAATACTATTATTATCATCTGGACACATCTTTATCTGATAACATATTCAAATTATAAACTCCAATCTCCAGCATTGGCACCCACGTCCAATCAAATGTATGAGATTAATATTAAATGAACATTTGGCCTAGAGTCTGTCAGTCTGTTACTTGCAACAAGCAACAATGATTTGTTGGTAGTAGAAAAAAAAAAAACCAATAAAATTGTAAAACAATTTTTCTAACTCTAAAACGTCTTGATTATATTTGCTGGTAACCGAGCTACAGATTTATGTGTTCTTTTCTCTCACTTGGTGCTCGTTTACCCTTTAACCCATGAACCAATCAATCTCCATGATGTGCCAACATAAATCTTGACAGGAAATTTTGGCAGAAAGAAACTGAAAGGAAGGTCTTTTATCATTTTAAAAATATGGGTTGGGGTAGAAATTGTGCCACTTTTTAGCATTTTATTTAGACTGTCTAAATATCATTCCGAGCACTGATTCAAACAGGCATAAAAGATCTAATTACTCTGCCAGTGTTGTTCTGGAGTGAAAGGGTTAAGGGATTTAGACCTTCCTAAGATCTACGAAATCTAGCTGTGGTAAAACGAACAAACAGTCGCAAGTATAATCCCAGACAGGAGTCAGCCAGTCATTTGCATTTCGCCTTGAGGAACTTTGCCTCCCTAACAGCTCTCCTGTAGGCCTCTCGGTTGTGAGCAAGATGGCCTGCTGCTGATTATTAATCATTTGCAGATTATCAACGATGTCTTGCAGCCATCTTCACCTTGGTCTTCCTCTCTTTCTTTTTTCCCATTATTTATCCTTCCAAGATAGTCTTCTCATGTAAATTTCTGTCTAGATAAATCTCACATGGTTTTAAGTAAAAATTACATATTTTTCTTGTGTCAATTTTGACTTCATACATCCAGTCTGTCATACAGTACATCGTGCAGTCAACCTCGCCCTGCAGGCAGTCATTACGTGATTTCAAAGGCTATTTGACACAAGCATAGTGGGTTAGATATTAAATTTAACAGCTGAAATGCGATGGCAGTAGCTTTCAAGCTCCACTACCATCACATAAGAAACAGGTTTGCTCCCACTGACGGTGCTCACAAAAAGTAATACATTACAAGATTCTTTCAAGTATAACTTTGGGGGTTTAGTTGCAAAAAAAAAAAAAAAAAGAACATTAAATTGAATATTGGGGTTAAGCATGAAGACGAAAATCAGGATATTTAAGAGTAATGTTCTAAGTGTACTACTCTATAGAAGTGAATGCTGGAAAATCACCAAAACCATAGAAAACAAGTTGAATTCTTTCCAGACTGAATGTTTACAAAGAAGTAGAAAAATATTTTGGCCAAACACCGTAAGAAATAACATCTTGTTGGCAGAAATGCAGATGAAGCCACTGACAGCAATTATTGAGGAAAGACGCTGGCAATGGTTGGGACATGTGCTCCGAACGACTGACAACTCACTACCAAAAATAGCACTAAGATGGTCACCACAGGGGAACAGAAGTAAGGGTAGATCAAAAGAGACATGGAGAAGAACAACAGAGAGGATGTTGAGCAATAGAGGGCTCACCTGGGCAAGAGCAGAAAAAAAGGAAAGGACAGGCATTTGTGAAAAACCCTTGCGGAAGTCCCATGTGCCCTGGGCACTTAAGGTTCAGAGAGAGAGAGAGATTGGGCAGGATTAGAGTTCAGATCAAGATTTTTAAGATCAAGAATACTGGATGCAGGATTAGAGTTTACATCAAGACTATTGGATGCATGTTTAGAGTTAGGTCAAGAATGTTCACTGCAATTAAGTATAACAAAAGAATCTATTTTCTATTGCAGTAACAACATATGCACAAAAAAAAAATTATAAACCCTTTTTTAACAACCCCACCTTCAAATCTCTCCTCTCCAAATTGAAGAGCTCTGCTCCTGTAATCTCGTGAGACTTAAAACTTTCCTTGTACTCTCCCAAGGCAAGGCTGTCTAGCCACTGGCCTACTTCTTCTAACGTCCAGCTCCGAATGTCAAAAGCTGGCGGATGATGCAAAAGTCAGCTCAACATGCTCAACACAAAAATTACAACAATCGTACATCAACTACAACACAAGTGCACTGGGTACAATTAAAACACAGGTATATTGGTACAATTATAACAAATATATATCAACCACAATAATAACACTAGTACACTTGGTACAAATGTTACAACAACAAAAAACAAAAAAACAGACTAGATATAATTATAATAAACAGGTCACAAAATCATGGCACAGATCATCTACAATGATAACACAATGAGGTTTCTACCTTTACATATATGATAACAATAATAAATTATGATAGGTGACAATATGGTCATTAACAAAATGTTTTATGATGAGAAAAATATATGAACGCAAACAACGTAAGCCATACTATACTCTCCAGAACATTCTGGCTTTAACCACATGGTAAACTGTGTGAGAGGACTGGCTGCAGCTAAAATATGACTGAAAGAATGGCTGCAGCTAAAATATGACTGAAAGAATGGCTGCAGCTAAAATATGACTGAAAGAATGGCTGCAGCTAAAATATGACTGAAAGAATGGCTGCAGCTAAAATATGACTGAAAGAATGGCTGCAGCTAAAATATGACTGAAAGAATGGCTGCAGCTAAAATATGACTGAAAGAATGGCTGCAGCTAAAATATGACTGAAAGAATGGCTGCAGCTAAAATATGACTGAAAGAATGGCTGCAGCTAAAATATGACTGAAAGAATGGCTGCAGTTAAAATATGACTGAAAGAATGGCTGCAGCTAAAATATGACTGAAAGAATGGCTGCAGCTAAATTTTGAATGAAAGAATGGCTGAAGCTAAATTATGACTGAAAGAATGGCTGCAGTTAAAATATGACTGAAAGAATGGCTGGAGCTAAATTTTGAATGAAAGAATGGCTGGAGCTAAATTCTGACTGAAAGAATGGCTGAAGCTAAATTTTGAATGAAAGAATGGCTGAAGCTAAATTTTGAATGAAAGAATGGCTGAAGCTAAATTTTGAATGAAAGAATGGCTGAAGCTAAATTATGACTGAAAGAATGGCTGCAGTTAAAATATGACTGAAAGAATGGCTGCAGCTAAAATATGACTGAAAGAATGGCTGCAGCTAAATTTTGAATGAAAGAATGGCTGAAGCTAAATTACGACTGAAAGAATGGCTGCAGCTAAAACATGACTGAAAGAATGACTGCAGCAAAATTATGACTGAAAGAATAGCTGAAGCTAAATTATGACTGAAAGAATGGCTGCAGCTAAAACATGACTGAAAGAATGGCTGCAGCTAAAACATGACTGAAAGAATGACTGCAGCAAAATTATGACTGAAAGAATGCATGCATGACTGAAAGAAAGGCTCTGTTTCTGATTATGTCACTAACATACGTTATGTGCCATGTCAGAGAGTGGTGGTGATCACACATTCTCCATCTTGTGCAGTCCTTGGTGCTTCTGTTCAACTCAAATGCATCTGCTTTTCCATTCCACTCGGTCAATCTACTCCAGTCACAACAGACTAAGGTACTGCCTTTTCAACACAATTCTGATTGGCCCAGCCAGCATGTGGCACAGATAAAATGACAAGAGAACATATTCTGCAGGAATGCCCAATATACGAGGTGCAGAGATGACAGACGTGACCAACACTTATATCAGTTCAAGAGAAGCTATATGGGGATTTACACCCAACTCAGAGAAGCTATATGGGGATTTATACCCAACTCAGAGAAGCTATATGGGGATTTACATCCAACTCAGAGAAGCTATATGGGGATTTACACCCAACTCCAGATGACCACTGATTACTTTAGAACCATACAAGCTGACATCAAAGGAGAATGAGATCAATCCACCGAGACAATTTTTCTCTTGGTTCACAAATCATTCAAGACAGATAGAAGAGTTCTGACAGTAGCAAAGAGGTAAGCTTACTGAAAGACTATGAGAAGTAATGTGGGACAAGGCTGTAATAGATTTACTTGGTGCTTACTGAAAGACTATGTGCGGTAATGTGGGACAAGACTGTAATAGATTTACCTGGTGGGAGAGTGTTTCGCTGCTTCTCTTTGCCTCGGATCTTCAGTCGACTGTAAACTTGCTTTAATCTTCCCTGTTTCTGTTTGTGATGTTCTAATAAATTTATCTGGAGAAAAATGAAACGCTATTTTGTAATGAGTTTTACAGCATGCCCTCCCTCCAACTCTCTCATACAAGTTTTATAGCATGCCCTCCTTTCAAGTCTCTATTTTATAGCATGCCCTCTTTTCAATTCTCTCATACAAGTTTTATAGCATGCTCTCCTTTCAACTCTCTCATACAAGTTTTATAGCATGCCCTCCTTTCAACTCTCTCTTTTATAGCATGCCCTCTTTTCAATTCTCTCATACAAGTTTTATAGCATGCTCTCCTTTCAACTCTCTCATACAAGTTTTATAGCATGCCCTCCTTTCAACTCTCTCTTTTATAGCATGCCCTCTTTTCAATTCTCTCATACAAGTTTTATAGCATGCTCTCCTTTCAACTCTCTCATACAAGTTTTATAGCATGCCCTCCTTTCAACTCTCTCTTTTATAGCATGCCCTCTTTTCAATTCTCTCATACAAGTTTTATAGCATGCTCTCCTTTCAACTCTCTCATACAAGTTTTATAGCATGCCCTCCTTTCAACTCTCTCATACTAGTTTTATAGCATGCCCTCATTCCAATTCTCTCATACAACTTTTATAGCATGCCCTCCTTTCAACTCTCTCGTACAAGTTTTATAGCATGCCCTCCTCCTAACTCTCTCATACAAGTTTTATAGTCCTGACTATCTGCAATCTTTCTCTCTTATCCATGTTTTATAGTCTTGACTGTCTGCAGTCTATCTCAAGCAGCTTTAAGCCTCTCTCTCCCAACCATTCAACTCTCTTCTCTTACCTCATCCATGATCTCCAGGTTGACTATCCCAACTATTTCTATAACCTTCTTCATCTCTGACTCCAGAGTGATGAGAGAGGTCATGAGACGATCCTCAAGGCTCTCTGATAACTGAAAGGTAACAAACATACAGCACAATAAGTAATAATAATTATACAAGTATTTTGTAAGTAACTCTTCTGTGCACTTGATCTTAGGTTTCACAAATTAATGATATCTGTTCAATGTAGATGATGACAATGACCCCAGTTACATCACAGTTTATTTGTTCATGGATCACAGTTGATCCCAAACTTTTTCAGACTGCTGGCCTTTGTATCTTAGGCCATATTCAAAGTACCCCCCCCCCCCTTCCACAAATATACCTCAGTTTAGATGAACTGATCTCATACATCTCAATTTAGATGAATTGACTTCATACATCTTAATTTAGAAGAACTGACCTCATATACCTCAGCTGAGATGAACTGGCCTCATACACCTCAATTCAGATGAACTGGCCTCATACACCTCAATTCAGATGAACTGACCTCATACACCTCAATTTAGATGAACTGACCTCATACACCTCAATTTAGATGAACTGACCTCATACACCTCAATTTCGATGAACTGACCTCATACACCTCAATTTAGATGAACTGACCTCATACACCTCAATTTAGATGAACTGACCTCATACACCTCAATTTAGATGAACTGACCTCATACACCTCAATTTAGATGAACTGACCTCATACACCTCAATTTAGATGAACTGACCTCATACACCTCAATTTAGATGAACTGACCTCATACACCTCAATTTAGATGAACTGACCTCATACACCTCAATTTAGATGAACTGACCTCATACACCTCAATTTAGATGAACTGACCTCATACACCTCAATTTAGATGAACTGACCTCATACACCTCAATTTCGATGAACTGACCTCATACACCTCAATTTAGATGAACTGACCTCATACACCTCAATTTAGATGAACTGACCTCATACACCTCAATTTAGATGAACTGACCTCATATACCTTAGCTGAGATGAACTGACCTCATATACCTCAGCTGAGATGAACTAACCTCATATACCTCAGCTGAGGTATATGAGTTTTGGTTTAGCTTTCAAGTTTTCAGCCTTATATGGCAGACACACTTTTATACTGAAGATGTCTTTAACCAAACAGAGAAATGTCTTAGAAGTACAAGATCTAGAGACATGAAAATTCCTTTAACAAAGTCTATACTCACTATAATATCCAGAGAAGATGTAGACAAAGAATATAACATAAAAACTGCCATAACAATTGGAGGTTATGAAAAACTAGAGATGAGATTTGCTGATGACACAGTATTACTGTCCATAACACAAAAACTAATTATGTCAGTCCGTAAGAACAGCGAAGAGCAAAACCTGTATCTTAATGCAAAGAAAACTAAATTGATGACAACTGACAAAACAAAGCTGAAATATGTATCAATGATGAAAAACTGGAAAAAGTGGAGAGTTTTGAATATCTTGGATCACTACTAACTAATAAATGAGATATAATGAGGGAAATTAAAAGGAGGACATCTTATCACTTTTCAAAAAGTAAAACTAAAGAAGCTGTGGAAAGGAACAGACAGAGCTACAAAAATAAGATTTTTAAGGGCATGCATCTTTCCCATCGCAACATATGCCTGTGAGACCCGGACACTTAACAAAACAGCTGAGAAACACATAAATGCCTTTGAATGTAAATTCTACAGAAGAGTTCTTCAAAAATCATGGACACAAAAAAGAACAAATATATCCATACTACAAGAATTTAACACTGAAGAAGGTTGGGTATTAAGAAAGATTAAACAGAGAAAACTGAAATATTTTGGACATATTACATGATAATTTAGAGAAGTCAGTCTTGGAAGGGTAAATAACGGGAAAAAGAAAGAGAGGAAGACCAAGGTGAAGATGGATGCAAGACATTGTTGATGATCTGCGAATGGATGCATCAGCAGCAGAGCATTTTGCTTACAAATGAGAGGCTTACAGGTGAGCTGCTAGGGAGGCAAAGTTTTGCAAGAGGCAGGCAAATGACTGACTGAAATACCCAGAGACATTAAAATTCCTTTTAACTAAGTCTATATTCATTATACAGGCCAAAGAAAAAGAGGCAGACTGTGTGAAACTCTGAAGAGGACATTGTTAAGAGAGGCCTAATTAATAGGCATAAAATCCCTTGATGAGGTTGAAAGACTCGCCAAAGACAGGAAAAATTGGCGAACTACCTTGTGAGCCCTATGTGACGTTTAACGGCACGGGAAGGATATAAGATATAAGAAGATATTCATTATAATACCCAGAGATATTAAAATTCCTTTAACCAAGTCCATATTCACTACAATACCTAGAGACATTAAAATTCCTGTAACTAAGTCTATAAGACACAAAGACATGAAAATATCGTAAGAGATTGAATGAACATGAAAAAATACATGAACAAATGTGGAACAAGGGAACATAGGATGAACCAGGAAGTGAGACAGATGGCTTGGAATACAGAAATAAATAGTCTGAAATACTAACCACTTGGGAGGTTGCCTTCTCTGTGAGAAATATGCTGGCCTCATGATACAGCATCCTTGCTGTATGGACTAGATCCACCACCTGACTGCGTAATGTAGTCTGCATAAAACAAGCGTGAAAACAAAAGTTATAAACAAGCCCTACATAAACCAAAGACAATCCATAAAATATGACAATTTCAGTCACACATAAATCATGACACAATTTAAATCAGTTCTAACAAACTTATACCCTCTAGAATACAAAATGAGGATAAAGTTTTTTAACTCTAAAACAGCTCTCTCTTTGGATCACATTTTCAAGAAAATATTATTCACAAAAATATCACGTCCATAAAACTGCTACTTTGTTTAGAATAAATGTTATTGTTTTTAACAATACAGAGTGTTATTCTCATTATTTTGAAAGCCTTAATTCACATTATTTATCACTCACATTACTTTAAAATAACAACGCTCATATATCAGAGTATGGAAACATAACTACTGAAAGTTCATGTCCATTTTTCTTGATAAATTCCCTTTTTTTTTTTTTTAAAAGTTCACTACATGAAATCTTGTTTAAACTCCGTTACTCACTGCTACTGTTTTTAGTATAGCGTAACATACACATATGCACGTATGTCTGTCTCACTTCTTAGTATCACATACGCATCTGCCTCACATACACAACTGTCTCACTTCCTAGTATCACATACACGTCTGTCTCACTTCTTAGTATCATATACACATCTGTCTCACTTCTTAGTATCACATACACGTCTGTCTCACTTCTTAGTATCATATACACATCTGTCTCACTTCTTAGAATCACATACACGTCTGTCTCACTTCTTAGTATCATATACACATTTGGCTCACTTCTTAGTATCACATACATATCTGTCTCACTTCCTAGTATCATATACACATCTGTCTCACTTCTTAGTATCATATACACATCTGTCTCACTTCTTAGTATCACATACACATCTGTCTCACTTCCTAATTACACATACACATCTGTCTCACTTCCTAATTACACATACATATCTGTCTCACTTCCTAATTACACATACACATCTGTCTCACTTCTTAGTATCACATACACATCTGTCTCACTTCCTAATTACACATACATATCTGTCTCACTTCCTAATTACACATACACATCTGTCTCACTTCTTAGTATCACATACACATCTGTCTCACTTCCTAATTACACATACATATCTGTCTCACTTCCCACCATCACATATGTGTGTTTTACTTCCTACTATGATCAACTATGTCACCAGAAACATACTGGAAGAGAATTAAACCTATTTTGAACATATCAAGCACAAGAAGTAGCCTAGTTAATAGTTTACTGACTTCTCATGTGAAGAAAATGGACAGAAATCCATATTATTTGTCTCAGTCAAGCCAGCTGTAAAAAAAAAATGGGTGCCTGATAAAAAAGTGTTAGGGAAAATTATTTCCAAAATTAGAGAACACTTGCTGGCAAGGTGAGACAAACCAGAGCGCTCTGTACACACGGCTACTACAGAAAGAATCTTACGCAGAGATATTCACATGAACATCTGCACCATAAAGATGAGTCTACACCCAAAAGTAAATAAATACAACCAAAAAAAAAAAAAAAAAATTCCATGAAAAATCATAGACTACCAGATTACATGACCAAAACAGAAAGAACCAAACAAAAAAAAATTCAAGCAGTAATCATTATGCAACAATAAACATGCAACCAAAGAAATAACTTGTGGTCCATTCAGTTTATACGTTCATGCAGTACAATTCCTTAACAGCAGACAATTAACTGATGGACTATTAGATAATGCATCTGTTTATGCTGTTATGCAGCAAAGTCTTTCCTTTCCCTATGCACTCACTTTCTTTACACGCTCAGTACTATCAGAACTTTCAGTTACAAATTATGTTATGGGCAATACTTTATGGGAACTTTTTATACGTTGCCACACCAATAAAGCAGAACAGCATTAAGAATGCAAAGACTGTACATGAGATGATGCTTTGTAAAAGTACAGCAGAAATTCAATGTGTACTGTGTACAGATACCAAAATGCTCAATCATATCATCAGTCAGGACCATCACTATTGTTAAGTATTACATTCAATTTCACCAGAACCACACACACACTTCTAGTTACAGGTGTGAGATAAACTGTGTTTTGTCTAACCAAACATTGACACTGCTTTTTTTTTTACTCTTCTAATTACTAAAAATACTTGGTACAAAGTGGAACAAACTCAAGAACAACGCAGAGAGAAGGCAGAGTAGTGAACAACAACCTGTCTCATGAGTGATCAGATCACGTGATGAGAAGAAACGGTCAGAAAATCCCAAAACAAGCTATCAAGTGGAACACAACAGGCCAAAGAAAAAAAAAAGTTTGACCACATTAAACTCTAAATAGGACATTGTTAAGAGAGGTCAAATCCTTTGATGGGATTGAAAAGCTCATCGAAAACAGGAAAACTTGGCAAACTACTTTGCAAGCCCTATGTGACGTTTAATGGCACGGAAAGGATGTAAGATGTAAGAATCACTGTAAACAAAAAAAAAGAAGAAAAAAAAACTAACAGTACACTATATCAACCATATTTCCAGAATGGAAAATGAAAGACGTAAAAAGCTGGAGATACTATCACAATATTTTCTTTCTGCTTCAGAAGCTAGGACAATTCCTTTCATCACTTCCCAGTCAGGGAAAACTGCTATCATACAGTGTGAACATACAAGTCCTTCCTTGAATAAGAAACATCGTATCATAAAAAACTACGATAGGTAGAAACATTAACATTGTGGCATTAAAAAAGGTCAATTCTTAGAGTTCCTCCTCCCATACAGGCAGCACCGCAATCACCAAAGAAAAAGGCATCTATAGAGGAGAAAACCCAGCGAGTTTTGTGGTATCTGAAACAAATTTGCCATTTGAGAGGGACTGTCCAACACTATGTTCATGGGATATTAGCCCTGAAACTGAAACTCTGAAGGCAGATAGGGCTGACTGATAAGTTCTCAGCATAAGGTACAAATAATTGAAACACATGGTTGATATTAAGTGCATTTGTAGATCAGGTTAATATCAGATTAATGTAAGATTAAACACAAAGTTTCAAGAAATTAACTGCAACCAATTTTTTTTTACAGGCTACTGAAGTGGTAAGGGGTGGCAGAAATTGAGAAAAGGGATAAAATTTCTCATCGAGCAGTCATTTGCTACCTCTGCATCAATGGCTTATTGTTGAAGGAGATCCATGAAGATATAGTGGAGACTCTAGGGGAGAGTGCCCCTTCTCACAGCACAGTGAAGAAATTGGCAGCTCAATTCAAATATGGAAGGGAGAGTCTGGAAGATGATCCCCTTCCAGGAAGACCAAGAACGGTAACCACCGATGAAACCACTAGCAGAATCCATGACATGATAATGTGGGATCGATGACTAACTAAGTGAGACATTGCTACTGAGTTAAGCATCTCCCAGGAACGTGTTCATGCCATTATTGCATGACAATGACCTTCAAATGACAAAGGTCTCTGTTTGATGAGGGTCCCGAAACTTCTTGGAGCTGATTACAAATGACAGCATCTCAACATGTCAAGAGACAATCTTGGCCATTTTTCTGCAGATTCTGAAGTTTCTTCAGCAATTTATGACTATGGATGAGACTTGGGTTCATCATTTTCAACCAGAAACCAAAGAACAGTCAAAGCAGTAGAAACATCATGGATCACCACAAACAAAGAAAGCAAGGGTGGTTCTGTCTGCAGGCAAAGTATTGGCTTCCATCTTTTGGGATTCAGAAGGTGTACTATTGTTAGACTATCTTCAAAAGGGCAGAATGGTCACTGCGGCCTATTACTCTAATCTTGTGAAGCAACTGCGGGTCAAATTAAAGGAAAAGTGTCGAGGGAAATTGACGAGAGGAGTCATCTTACAGCAAAGACAATGCTCCAGTTCTTAAGTCGGTGGTGACAATGGCCGCCATTCATGAATGTGGCTTCCAGCTTCATGAACATCCTCCTTATTCCCCAGATTTGGCCTCTTTGGACTATTATCTGTTTACCAAACTCAAAAAAGGAGCTCAGTGGTCACAAATTTGCTTCAGATGATGATGTCATTCATGTTGTAGACCACTTTCTACTGGCACAAGATGCTGACTTTTACAAAGAAGGGATCTATATGCTCCAGGATTGCTGGACTAAGTGTACAAACTTGCAAGGGGAATATGTTGAGAAATAACCCCAAAAAGTTATCCACAAATAATCTGCTGTACCTTAGGCATGAACTTATCAATCAGCCCTCGTAATGGAAGATTTAGCGACGGTGACTAAAGAGATGTTGGAGAACACATGGTGAGAAATCAGAGGATCACTTAGACGTTCTCTGGGCAACGTGTTGAAGTGCATGAATAAATTTAAAAAAAAAAAAAAAACTTGAGGTAAAATGTGCAAAAACCCTCATGTCTGTAACTAGCATAGTTTTTGTGTGAACTATGTATTCACGACATCTTATCAGCTCTACTTATCATTCAGGCATCCTGAGACATTGAAACATGAGTAAAAAAAAAAGAAATACTCAACTGTTTTATGTTGCTAGTACAAGTTGTATAAGGGATAGTGCTTGTATAAGGTTTGCCTGGTTAGTTATATATTTTTTGGGGTTTCATTGGTTATGCTTAGTTATTCATTTAAGGTTTGTCTTTATATATATATATATATATGAGATTAGCTAAGTTAAGATTAAATATGTATTTAAGGTTGTCTTATATATATAATATATATGAATATATATGAGATTAGCTAGGTTAAATTAGTTATCCATTTAAGGTTTGTCTTATATATATATATATATATATATATATATATATAATATATGAATATATATGAATATATATCAGATTAGCTAGGTTAAGATTAGTTATCCATTTAAGGTTTGTCTTATATATATATTATATATATATATATATATATATATATATATATATAATATATGAATATATATGAATATATATCAGATTAGCTAGGTTAAGATTAGTTATCCATTTAAGGTTTGTCATATATATAATATATATAAGAGTACATATGAGATTAGCTAGGTTAAGATTATTTATGTATTTAAGGTTTGTCTGATTAAATTAGTACACTCATCTGCCAATCAGAAGGTCCCTGGTATGATTTTTTAACTGGGGTTGAATTTTTTTCAGGGTCAACCCAGCCTCAAGAAAATGGGCACCTGGGGTTTCCTAGGAAAAACAAAGGCAGCGAGGACAAGTACAGGCACCTTACCTCAAATGCTGCAGTGGCCTAGGGATGTGAAGGCATGAACACTTCACACTCCTGCAGCAATGCAAATGCTGCACGGGACTTGGATATTTTAAACTAACATATGTGATATTTGCATGGTTAAGTTCAGTTGTGTTTCTAAGGTTCACCAGATCAGTCACATGTCTCAAAGTCTGTTTAGAACATTTATGAATCGAGGTTTGATTGCATATTTAAGGCCTGCTTGTTTAAAATGAATGATGTATTTTAGGCTTACTTGGTTAAGCTCAGTTATGTATTAAGATTTGCTTGGTCAAGCTCGGTTATGTATTAAGATTTGGTTGGTTAAGCTCAGTTATGTATTAAGATTTGCTTGGTTAAGCTCAGTTATGTATTAAGATTTGCTTGGTCAAGCTCAGTTATGTATTAAGATTTGCTTGGTCAAGCTCTGTTATGTATTAAGATTTGGTTGGTTAAGCTCAGTTATGTATTAAGATTTGCTTGGTTAAGCTCAATCAAGTTTTGCTCTTTAGCTCAGTTAATGTATCTGTTTGGTTCAACTTAGTGAAAAGTCTATCTGACGGAGCTCATTTATGTTTTTGAAGTTTGCTTCATTAAGCTCTTTCATGAATTATGTATTTAGAACTTGTGTGACAAAGGACAAAAGTTTTTTTTTAAATTCTTATTTGAATACGTGACCTTGCGTTCAGCTTGTCAGGTGCTTTATGGGAACTATCATAAATTTAACATGCGGTTGTTTTACAAGATCTTTGGTAAATAAAAACCATATATTTTTATGTTTCATAAACTATACAGGGCCTTACACTCATTGGCAACTTAGAACTGAGTATAGTTTTATTTTACACAAAGGACAACACTGTAAATAAATGGCAACAAATGCTGGTAACACAGATTAGATAAGCACAACTATGACAACACCGAGCTTCCATAGATTTGGTCCAACCTGATTTGATTCGCTGTCGCTGGAGTCCATCTAAAAGCACACGGAAACAGTGGGAGACAAGTTGAGGAAATCGTGGAGAAAACAAAAAAAAAGGGGTGGGAGAAATGATGAGAAAGATAGAAAGAGTGACAGCAGGTGAGAAAACTGTAGTTAGAAAAAATGAGGGCATGCTGAAAGTTGAGAAATGAGTCAACGATGATTTTGTGTGGTGGCTCAGATCAGAGTTTCTCAACCCTTTTTGCATTAAAATTCTGTGCGCCCCCCCCCCCTCCCCCCAATTACAGAAAAATTTTATTTATATCATTTAGTCATGACCCTCAGAAATTCCATGTTGACCCTCTGAGACTTGAAAGCTTGAGAAACCCTTATTTTTATTCTTAAAAATGTAATCATAAAACCTATTTAACAGAAAAAAAAGGAATAATTAAGAGAAAATTTAGATTTTGACATGAAAATTTACATTCATGTAGACATGGGAAAAAAAAACTATCAGAAGTTCCGATCTTTTGACAGTGGCTTTTAAAACTGTGGGTTTAGGACTTTCACTCTTTTCTACCATGTGCCAAGTTGTGAAATGTACAGGTCTTTTTTTTTTTTTTTTGCTTTTTTAAAAAACTGTTCCAGAACTTCCTACAGAATGCAGATGGAGTACTTTGGTGGTAGCTGGTGTTTTCAATGCACCGCAGTCCAGCAGGTCACCACCTCTCTTCATCCTGTCTGTTTGCAAGTGCATGCGAAATGATGTGAGGTCTGCAGTCATTCTGTGTAATGGAGTGTCACGACTGTTGTATCTCTAGGACTTAAGCTGCCGATGTTGTTTCTAGGGACTTCTGATTGAGTTGCTGGTGTTGTTTCTGGGGACTTCTGATTGAGCTGCTGGTGTTGTTTCTGGGGACTTCTGATTGAGCTGCTGGTGTTGTTTCTGGGGACTTCTGATTGAGTTGCTGGTGTTGTTTCTGGGGACTTCTGATTGAGTTGCTGGTGTTGTTTCTGGGGACTTCTGATTGAGCTGCTGGTGTTGTTTCTGGGGACTTCTGATTGAGCTGCCGATATTGTTTCTGGGGACTTCTGATTGAGTTGCCGATGTTGTTTCTGGGGACTTCTGATTGAGTTGCTGGTGTTGTTTCTGGGGACTTCTGATTGAGCTGCCGATATTGTTTCTGGGAACTTCTGATTGAGTTGCTGGTGTTGTTTCTGGGGACTTCTGATTGAGTTGCTGGTGTTGTTTCTGGGGCTTCTGATTGAGCTGCCGATATTGTTTCTGGGAACTTCTGATTGAGTTGCTGGTGTTGTTTCTGGGGACTTCTGATTGAGTTGCTGGTGTTGTTTCTGGGGACTTCTGATTGAGCTGCTGATGATGTTTCTGGGGACTTCTGATTGAGTTGCCGATGTTGTTTCTGGGGACTTCTGATTGAGCTGCTGGCATTCACTGCTGTTACAATGTGTTTAACCATTCTCATTTCAGTAAGGCTGTGGCATGGTTACTCCACTCTTTGCCAGTCCCTCAGCACGTCCACTACCTCTAATGTCCACATGCCCTGTCATCCACTGTAGGGAGGTATCGATGTTACCGGAGGTACTGTTTACTGCAGTGGGAGTATGCTGTATGTGATGTGATAAGCTGTTGGTGTTCAATTTTCAAGCACCTGATGAGCAGGCTGGGAGGCTAAGATAACAAGGTTCTTGGGAATGTGTAACTGCTTCTCACTTTTGGTGATGATGGCTCTTAAGGCTGTTATTACAGCTTGCATTTCTGTATCTTAACTGCCAGGAGATAAGAAAGGTAGCTTGATGTCTGTGCAGCAGTGAGATCTGCCAGGAGGTAGCTTGATGTCTGTGGAGCAGTGAGATCTGCCAGGAGGTAGCTTGATGTCTGTGGAGCAGTGAGATCTGCCAGGAGGTAGCTTGATGTCTGTGGAGCAGTGAGATCTGCCAGGAGGTAAGAAAGGTGGCTTGATGTCTGTGCAGCAGTGAGATCTGCCAGGAGGTAGCTTGATGTCTGTGGAGCAGTGAGATCTGCCAGGAGGTAAGAAAGGTGGCTTGATGTCTGTGCAGCAGTGAGATCTGCCAGGAGGTAAGAAAGGTGGCTTGATGTCTGTGCAGCAGTGAGATCTGCCAGGAGGTAAGAAAGGTGGCTTGATGTCTGTGCAGCAGTGAGATCTGCCAGGAGGTAAGAAAGGTGGCTTGATGTCTGTGCAGCAGTGAGATCTGCCAGGAGGTAAGAAAGGTGGCTTGATGTCTGTGCAGCAGTGAGATCTGCCAGGAGGTAGCTTGATGTCTGTGCAGCAGTGAGATCTGCCAGGAGGTAAGAAAGGTGGCTTGATGTCTGTGCAGCAGTGAGATCTGCTAGGAGGTAAGAAAGGTGGCTTGATGTCTGTGCAGCAGTGAGATCTGCCAGGAGGTAGCTTGATGTCTGTGGAGCAGTGAGATCTGCCAGGAGATAAGAAAGGTAGCTTGATGTCTGTGGAGCAGTGAGATCTGCTAGGAGATAAGAAAGGTAGCTTGATGTCTGTGCAGCAGTGAGATCTGCCAGGAGATAAGAAAGGTAGCTTGATGTCTGTGGAGCAGTGAGATCTGCCAGGAGATAAGAAAGGTAGCTCGATGTCTGTGGAGCAGTGAGATCTGCCAGGAGGTAAGAAAGGTAGCTTGATGTCTGTGCAGCAGTGAGATCTGCCAGGAGGTAGCTTGATGTCTGTGCAGCAGTGAGATCTGCCAGGAGGTAAGAAAGGTGGCTTGATGTCTGTGCAGCAGTGAGATCTGCTAGGAGGTAAGAAAGGTGGCTTGATGTCTGTGCAGCAGTGAGATCTGCCAGGAGGTAGCTTGATGTCTGTGGAGCAGTGAGATCTGCCAGGAGATAAGAAAGGTAGCTTGATGTCTGTGGAGCAGTGAGATCTGCTAGGAGATAAGAAAGGTAGCTTGATGTCTGTGCAGCAGTGAGATCTGCCAGGAGATAAGAAAGGTAGCTTGATGTCTGTGGAGCAGTGAGATCTGCCAGGAGATAAGAAAGGTAGCTCGATGTCTGTGGAGCAGTGAGATCTGCCAGGAGGTAAGAAAGGTAGCTTGATGTCTGTGGACAGTGAGATCTGCCAGGAGGTAAGAAAGGTAGCTTGATGTCTGTGGAGCAGTGAGATCTGCCAGGAGGTAAGAAAGGTAGCTTGATGTCTGTGGACAGTGAGATCTGCCAGGATGTTAGAAAGGTAGTTCAATGTCCGTGCAGCAGTGAGATCTGCCAGGAGGCAGAAAGGTGGCTTGATGTCTGTGGAGCAGTGAGATCTGCCAGGAGGCAGAAAGGTGGCTTATGTCTGTGAAGCAGTGAGATCTGCCAGGAGGTAGAAAAGTGGCTTGATGTCTGTGGACAGTGAGATCTGCCAGGAGGTAGAAAGGTGGCTTGATGTCTGTGGACAGTGAGATCTACCAGGAGGTAAGAAAGGTAGCTTGATGTCTGTGGAGCAGTGAGATCTGCCAGGAGGTAGAAAAGTGGCTTGATGTCTGTGGACAGTGAGATCTGGCAGGAGGTAGAAAGGTAGCTTGATGTCTGTGGACAGTGAGATCTGGCAGGAGGTAGAAAGGTAGCTTGATGTCTGTGGACAGTGAGATCTGCCAGGAGGTAGAAAGGTAGCTTGATGTCTGTGGAGCAGTGAGATCTGGCAGGAGGTAGAAAGGTAGCTTGATGTCTGTGGACAGTGAGATCTGGCAGGAGGTAGAAAGGTAGCTTGATGTCTGTGGACAGTGAGATCTGGCAGGAGGTAGAAAGGTAGCTTGATGTCTGTGGACAGTGAGATCTGGCAGGAGGTAGAAAGGTAGCTTGATGTCTGTGGACAGTGAGATCTGGCAGGAGGTAAGAAAGGTAGTTTGATGTCTGTGGACAGTGAGATCTGCCAGGAGGTAGAAAGGTGGCTTGATGTCTGTGGACAGTGAGATCTGCCAGGAGGTAAGAAAGGTGGCTTGATGTCTGGGAACACTCTGAGTGCCCCATATCCTGCATTCCTGTTTTCTTAAAGGCTGTCCTGTCAATGTTAACTTGGATCCAGTTCTCAGAGTACAATACTGTGGTTTAGATTGTACACAGTGTTAAAGATGTTGGGGCTTGATGACCTGCTTCCAAGCTTATTGCTGAACCTGGTATCAACACAGTTTTGTGTCAGTCAGAACAGAAGAAAAAAAAAATGAGGGAAAATGTGGAAGTTTCTGTGATGAGAGATCCGCAGACTCTCTGCTGGATATCTATGTAAGCTTCCGCCGAATCCATTATGCACTGACTATTCAATGTAAAACAGTGTGCCTCGACTTGCCGGTTGACATTCTCCAGTTTCAGAGGCTAATGTCTTAACACCGTGGGTGCCAGATCTTACTTTGACAACTGGGTTGACGGAAGTGCAACGGCAGTAGGTCTCCAAATCACAAACTTTGCATGAGAATCAAGTCTGCTATAAACTGTACCACAACTATGGGCAGAAAGATTCAATAAACTTGTAGGAAGAAAACTGAAGGAAAAAAAAAAAAAACAAGAGAAAACACCAAGAAAAAATGTCTGAAAATGAAGAGCAAAAACAAATTCAGAGAAGAGACTGATGGCAAGTCAAAAGACTGGCAATGCTGACGTGAATGTTGAACATGCTTATCTAGGGCACCCAACGTCTGAATGAAAGCTGTATTATCACCACACAGAAAGTCGGAGTGTGTCAAGAAAACATGCAGTGTGATTTCTGTAAGAGTCTCTATATACACTGACACATCAATTTTTTTTTTTTTTACGTCAGAATTCCCTCAGTTCTGAAATATCCTCATCATTAAAATGCCTTCCAAAACTGGTTGTTTGTCACATCTCTCATTTCTTATGGTGTTAAAACTCAGCGAGTTTTGAAAAAGAATGTTCAAATACCTCGTTAAAAAAAAAAAGGATGTAGAGCGGGGCATAATTTTCTTAACAGTATGAAACCAGAAAACAGGTGAGAGACAGTTTTCTAACAAGTTACTATAGAACCAGAAAACAGATGAGAGACAGTTTTCTAACAAGTTACTATAGAACCAGAAAACAGATGAGAGACAGTTTTCTAACGAGTTACTAGAGAACCAGAAAACATGTGAGAGACAGTTTTCTAACAAGTTACTATAGAACCAGAAAACATGTGAGAGACAGTTTTCTAACAAGTTACTATAGAACCAGAAAACATGTGAGAGACAGTTTTCTAACAAGTTACTACGGAACCAGACAACAGGTGAGAGATAGTTTTCTAACAAGTTACTACAGAACCAGAAAACATGCGAGAGACAGTTTTCTAACAAGTTACTACAGAACCAGAAAACATGCGAGAGACAGTTTTCTAACAAGTTACTACAGAACTAGAAAACATGCGAGAGACAGTTTTCTAACAAGTTACTACAGAACCAGAAAACAGGTGAGGGACAGTTTTCTAACAAGTTACTACAGAACCAGAAAACAGGTGAGAGACAGTTTTCTAACAAGTTAATACAGAACCAGAAAACAAGTCTGAGATTGGGTCTAAGAAATTTTTTTAAAATTAAAAAAAAAAAACAAAGTTTTTCTAATTCTTTTGTTTGTTTTGTTTTAAATGAACAGTTTATCAAGTAAAAAAAAATTTTGGCAACAGATTTTAAAGAAAGTTTGGCAAAAATAATAAACTTGCTAAAAATAAAGATAAAATTCAAGATGAAATTAAAGAAACAATTAAATTAAATTAAAAATTTAAATTAAATAAAAAATTAAATTAAACAATTAAAGAAACTGAACTATTAAAATAGTGAAAGTAATAATTTATGCCAGTTCATGATTTTCCCAGTGCTGGATGACAAATAACAGACTTTGTGAGATGACAACATTTATAATATCGTGTCAGAGTTTGGTAATAAAGTGTCAAGAACTACCAGTTCATAAAGTGCCTAAGAACTGACATTTACATAAAATGCCCAAAAACTACCACTTATAAAACACTGCCATAAAGTGCCTAAGAACTGACATTTTATATGACACTTGGTCATAAAATGCCCAAAACTACCACTTATAAAACACTGCCATAAAGTGCCTAAGAACTGACATTTACATAAAATGCCCAAAACTACCACTTATAAAACACTGCCATAAAGTGCCTAAGAACTGACATTTACATAAAATGCCCAAAACCACCACTTATAAAACACTGCCATAAAGTGCCTAAGAACTGACATTTACATGACTCTTGGCCACAGAGTGCTGAGAATTACCATTTATAGTCATAAAACAGCTGGGCACAAAAAAAAAAGCGCCTAAGAGCTGCCATTTATAAGACACGTATGCCACTTATAAACAGCAAAAATGTACTAAACTGGAGTCAACTTCTGAATGGTCAAGACTTACCTCAGCCATCCTGCCTGTTGGGTACAGCTTATCCATACACTCCGAGGTCTGCTGGGCAATAGGAACCAGCTCATTCTCCACGTAGCTGTGGGATCTGGCTGCCACTTTCACACTGTGGACAGAGTAAACCACAGCCTGGATTAAGAAACAGCTTCCCCCAAAAACTTGTAGAAAAAAAAAAAAGCTTGAGGTTTGCTAGAATTAAAAACAAACTAATGTTAAGTACATTTTAGCTGTAATATTCATGGCTGATGGTGTAGCCACTGGCCTACAAAGCCAGACAGCGCTAGAAGCAGGGACAAGAGAAGACGAAGAGGATGGGACATAGCGTTGACAACTCAAACCAAAAACAAAATATTCTACAGATTTTTTTTTTTTTTACAGATCAGGTATACAGGCTTCACAGCTAGATGTCCACATTCTGATCACTCTAGGAAAAAAAAAAATGCAAGAGAGCCTTCAGATCAAACTCTCAATGTAAACATGGTGGCAGAAGAGAAGGGATCAAGCTAAGAATGGAGAGACAACACGGAAGCAGACCTAGCAAGGAAGATGAATGAAAGGCGGACTGTCATCTGTGGCTGTGAGACACTGAAGACAGGGAGAGAGATGTAAGATGCTTCTTTCGTCAGCCTACACAGCCATCTACGTAATCTGTACCATTCATCAGTTTATTGTGAGGGTAACAGCAGTAAACCTTTTCTAAGTCCCTTCTGTGAGCCCACCCAAACATCAACACCATTCACTTAGCTAAATTGCTCACGTACATGTAATTTAACCTTATGTAACTAAAATCTTCAGTCATGTGAGAGATATATTAATTAAAAAAAAAAAAGTCAGATGAGAGATACATAAAAAAAATAAGAGGCAGAAAATCAGTCAAGTGAGATATATATCTATATAGAGAAAGAAGTGACAACAAAATCAGTCAAGAGAAAGATATATATGAAAAAAGAAGTGACAAAAAAAATCAGTCAAGAGAAAGATATATATGAAAAAAGAAGTGACAAAAAAAATCAGTCAAGTGATATATATATATATATATGAAGAAAGAGGTGACCAAAAAAAAATCAGTCAAGAGAAAGATGTATATGAAGAAAGAAGTGATAAAAATCAGCCATACGATAGAAAGAAAGAAGAAAAGATAAAACCAGTTAAGTTAAAAAAAAAAAAAAAGTTAAGTGAGAGAGAAATTTAAAAAAAGAAAAGAAACAAAGAAAATAAAGAAGGTATGAACTTAATGCATTAACTTTTTGGATAACAGAATAAAGAGTGAAAATGATACCAACGTTCATGCTTGGTATTCTCACACATACTAAGCCTAACAGCCACAGTGGCACAAGAAATTATTCACCTGCGTATCACAGCAGATGTTGCCTCCACAAAGTTGACCAATGCCTGTGTCTCGTCTTCTGTCAGAGATAACGCTTGGGGACTGGTGGGACGATCCATCTTCTGTTTCTCTGACCATGATTTCAGCACATTCTCAAATGACTGAATCATGAACAAGTGAGTATGTTTAAACATATTGCTTGGAGGATATGGCATGAAAATAGTAAACAAATGAGTATGTTTAAACATATTGCTTGGAGGATATGGCATGAAAATAGTAAACAAGTGAGTATGTTTAAACATATTGCTTGGAGGATATGGCATGAAAATAGTAAACAAGTGAGTATGTTTAAACATATTGCTTGGAGGATATGGCATGAAAAAACAGCAGCACTGCTGCTAGATTACATTCCTCTTGTAAGTTTCATATATATGGGACTACCAGATTACATTCCTCCTGTAAGTTTCATATATATGGGACTACCAGATTACATTCCTCCTGTAAGTTTCATATATATGGGACTACCAGATTATATTCCTCCTGTAAGTTTCATATATATGGGACTACCAGATTACATTCCTCCTGTAAGTTTCATATATATGGGACTACCAGATTATATTCCTTTTGTAAGTTTCATATATATATATATATATATATAGCTACCAGATTACATTCCTCCTGTAAATTTCATACAAATGGGACTACCAGATTACATTCCTCCTGTAAGTTTCATGCATATGGGAATACCAGATTACATTCCTCCTGTAAATGTTGTAAATAAGCTGTTGGAACACAATCTATCCTGCAAACATCAGAAACATGAGATTCATAAGACACAATCTTCCTTGTAAGCACCATAAATATCAGACTCATAGGACACAATCTTCTTTGCAAGCACCATAAATATCAGACTCATAGGACACAATCCTCCATTTCAAGCACCATAAATATCAGACCCATAGGACACAATCTTCCTTGCAAGCACCACAGATAGGTACCTAGAAAGACACATTCACCCACTGAGAACCTACCCGGTCCCTAATCAACATCTGGGCTCTGTTCTTGTGGACGATCCTGATGTAACCCGGGGGCTGAATCCAAGCCTCGCCATCCACCTGAACTGGAACACCCTCATCACCCAAGATAGTCACCTTAACTGTCCGACACTGGAAAGAAAAATAAAAAAACAGTAAACTAATGCTCTGATACACACATACAAATGAAGTCAAGGACAAAAAAAATAACAGATACACACACGCACACAAAGTGCACGAAAGAATATTCTTGTTCAGCATTTACATGCTAGGTAATCTTACATCCTTCCCATGCCGTTAAATTTCACATGGTAGTTTACCAAGTTTTCCTGTTTTCGGCAAGCTTTTCAACCTCATCAAGGGATTTTATGCCTGCTAACTTGGCCTCTAGGTAATGGGGAATATTAATGTCTCTGGATGGGTAAAGTTCAGTTTCATACAGGTTCTTCTTCTTCTTCTTCATTTGCTTCTACCACCAAGACTGCCCTGTGATCCTCCTGAATTTACTCCTGTGGTTCTTGATAGGTCCCGTGGTCCCAGAAAGGACCACACGAGATCCACGAGAGGACCACAAGAAGTTCAGAGTATCGCAGGGCTTGAGTCTGTATTCTTGGTGGGTCTCAGAAGCGGGAACGTGTGACACTGTGGTTTTCGTTGCACCAGTTTAATCTAGAGTTGGACTTTCTCACCGGAAAACCTTGACGTGTTTTGGGATACATGTGTATCCCCGCCGGGTGAGAAGTGGTTGTCCATCCAGTCCAGTGTTGGACTTTCTCACTGGAAAACCTCAGCGTGATTAGGATATGCATACATCCCCGCCGGGTGAGAGGTGGTTGCCTATCTAGACTGCACTGGTCCAGTGTTTCCGACTTCAGCGCATTTTGTGGTTGAGGACGCTACCCTTCCTAGTTGTGACCAGGATGGAGCTTTTGTCCAGGAGGACGAATCCTTGCCACTAGTAAATTTCACCCCTGGGTTGAGCTGGTTTAGGCATATTATCCCAGTATGGGCGTGTTTAGGACATGAACTACCTCTAGAATGGAGGTATCATGACATGAGTAGCCATTAAGTTTCACCTCTGGTTTAAGCCGGTTTAGGCATATTTCACCAGTATGGGGGTGTATCGGACATGGACGGCCTCTAGGGCAGAGGTGCCGTGGCATGAGTAGCTCTCGCAGCGAGACCACTGGTCATACCGACTAAGCTTCACTTTATCCTTTCCATCACCTTTTCACATCGGCGCCGCACGGCAACCATAATTTCTTTTTCGCATTTTCTTCATTGGCCGGGAGGAGTTTCACTCCACGCGCAGCATCCGAAGAATCTCACCAGCAATGTTCATCCAGGTTCAAGATATTAGCTTCTGCCCTAGATACACCACTCCTGTTGTCATTGGTTTTGTTTCTGTGTGTCTGTGGGTTTTTTCCCTCCCTCTACATTCCTAAAGTTGTGTTCAAGAACATGTTGTTAATTCTTCTTCTTCTTCGCACGCATGCGTTGGCAATTCAATACAAGCAATCATCAGTGGAGGACAGTGGTTCTCAATTTATGGTTTATGGGCTCCCTGGAACTCTGGGGATGATAAATTCGAGTATTATAACCACGAAGAATTGAGTACTATAATCATGAAGAGGACTCTGACAATGACAGACTTGAATAACATAATCAACTGATGATTAGAGAATGTCTTTGATATCTTTAGAGCCGTCAAAAACAAAACAAACCAAAAGGCAGATTAATCTCTCCTTCGTTACAAACCTGTGCTATTCGGTGGTGCTGTAGGTCTATGACCCGAGACATAGCCATCTGCATGCCACCAAATACAGCCACCACCTCCAAAATTTTGTCATCAAAACTGGGAGCTGTAAAGTTCTGGAAGTAAAAAAAAAAAAAAAACGTAGATTGGATTGCATCTCACTGTTTAAATGATCTAAATAAGTTCAAATATGTAAGAAAATATGACCTGCACCTTTTTTTTTTGGTTTAAAACAGGTCCAAGTGGATCCAAAAACATATTGATCACATTGTATATTGTGTAATACAGAATTTAATATAATAATTTTGCTTCTGCTTATAATAACAAACGGTGAAGTTAATTACTAAAAGATTTTTAAACATTGATACTATTTAAATGACTATATAAATCTATACAACGTGAAGGTATCTTATAAATCTATACAATATGAAGGTATCATATATCTTATAAATCTATACAACATGAAGGTATCTTATAAATCTATACAATATGAAGGTATCATATATCTTATAAATCTATACAACATGAAGAAATCATTATATAAAATTTAATAAATAGATTTATCAAATGAGACACAAGCATTAAACAGATGACAGACATCACATCAACGACAAAACATCATACCTCATCTTGCTTTGACCCACCCCAAAAATTAGCTCCGCCTCCATAACTGTGGAAAGAGTATCACAGTAACTGACAGCTCATGGTATGACCTGAAATATGGGCTATATCCTCTCCATTCTCTCCCCCCTCCCCTCACCTCTTTCAATCCCATTATCATGTGTTACCAAACCATCCATATGTTGCTGATCAAAGATGACCCAGTTATAGCTGTTTATATGCCTGCTTACAAGGGCAACAACCCTCCATGTTTCTACCCACACATTTACACAACTACTGGAAATTAAATATTTTCTACATCTACTGCAATTTCTAATACAGTATAACATCGATTATCTGAATGTCAATCATCCAAACTTCAATCATCCAAACCATTGCTGCAACAAATAAGAAAAAATAATAATTACGTAGCTTGAAGCTTTTAATCCAAAAAGATAATTTATAGCGTTCAGTCCAAAAGAGTTAAATCTCAGAAATCTAAAGTCATGAAAGTTCTCAACACTCCCTGAACTTTGGCTCAGTCTGTTGGGTGACACTGCAAATGTCATACGCATTTTTTTTTGTTTTTCTAATCTATACATATAATAATCTATATATTTATAATCTATACTTATAATAATCTATACATATAATAATATATACTTATAATAAAATATACATACTGTTACTTCAAAACATTTCAGTTATTAGTTTTAAAAAAAAAACAAAACAACACTTTGTGTTACAAATTACATTTCAAAATACCCTACAGCAGTAATACTCTTGCATTCAATAAGTAAGTTTAGGTTCAGCCGCAGTTATAAACTGGGCACTCTCATGCGTGTTTAATTATCCTAACTATTATTAACTGAACCACCTTGGTTCCAATTTAGTTCGGACAGTCAATGTTCTACTTTTTTTTTATTTTTAAACCTAGCCTTGAAAGAGTTAATGTGAAGCTGAACTATTTTCTTTCATTTCTCTTTCTTCCATCCATCCCTCTCCTCCAGCCAGACCTGCCACTGCTGTTACCTTGGAATGTTCAGTATCACAATTCCCTGCAGTGAAGGTAAGGGTATTCTCTGACCATCACACTCCAAGAGAACTCTCTGGTCCAGGTTCTTGAAGGTCTGGTTGATCATCTCCTTGCCCCCTAGCACCCCGTACCACATCAGGTTCTTGGTCCGACTCCTGCCAACATAAAAACTAAGCATGAGGATCATATCACGAGCTGATGTTTTCTGATGAGGATCATATCACACGTTGATGTTTTCTGATGAGGATCATGTCACATGCTGACATTTTCTGGTTAGAAAACATGGTCGTTATATGGAACTTTTGCAATACCGGCTACATTGATTTCACACAAAGTTTATGTGATATTATCATTCTATCTTTGTCTACAGCAGTGATCCCAAAACTGTAGTCTGTGGATGCACTACTGATTTAGTATTAAGTATAAATAGAAGTACTGCTGTATAGAACCAAAACAATTAACGGTTAATGGCACCATGCTGTTACATATACGAATTTATATGCAGTTGGAAAAGTGGCCCTCGTATATAAAAATGTTTGGAACCATTGATCTACAGCGTGGGTTTTGCACAGAAGTATTACTGCACATACCACAAAACTGAAATCAAAATAACATCCACCACGAGCTTGTGTGACGATCTTATGGACTGCAAGCTCACATGTATAAATAGGCTGCCCAAACTCCATTACAGATACATGTACCCATGCAGTTTATGAGAATGTTACTGAAGTTCAGTTCTCCTTTCCTGTATGATACCTGTGTTCAAAGATATTCAGTGCTGCAACGGCTGCCTAGGGCTTCAAAGTAACAGCTACAATGAGATCCAACAACATCAGTCAATACCATCTGTTATAAATCTATCACTTCACAGAGAGAAGACATGGATTTTTAGTTATGTAATTAGCCAAAGTACTCGGCAAGAGCCACAAAATCAGCAGTTCCCAACATTTTTTTTTTTTACAGAAGTGACCCCAAAACCTGCAATGGGAAGTGACCCCCAAGCCTGCAGTGGTATGTGACTGACTCATGAAAAAAAAAATGTTAAAAAGTCCTGAAAATATTTCATAATATCTTCTCATGACCCTCCTACATCAGCTTCCCCTTCTCATGACCCCTCCTACATCAGCTCCCCCTTTCTCATGACCCCTCCTACATCAGCTCCCTCTTTCTCATGACCCCTCCTACATCAGCTCCCCCTTTCTCATGACCCCTACTACATCAGCTCCCCCTTTCTCATGACCCCTCCTACATCAGCTCCCCCTTTCTCATGACCCCTACTACATCAGCTCCCTTTCTCATGACCCCTCCTACATCAGCTCCCCCTTTCTCATGACCCCTACTACATCAGCTCCCCCTTTCTCATGACCCCTCCTACATCAGCTCCCCCTTTCTCATGACCCCTACTACATCAGCTCCCCCTTTCTCATGACCTCTCCTACATCAGCTCCCCCTTTCTCATGACCCCTCCTACATCAGCTCCCCCTTTCTCATGACCCCTCCTACATCAGCTCCCCTTCTCATGACCCCTCCTACATCAGCTCCCCCTTTCTCATGACCCCTACTACATCAGCTCCCCCTTTCTCATGACCCCTCCTACATCAGCTCCCTCTTTCTCATGACCCCTACTACATCAGCTCCCTCTTTCTCATGACCCCTACTACATCAGCTCCCTCTTTATCATGACCCCTCCTACATCAGCTCCCCTCTTCTCATGACCCCTCCTACATCAGCTCCCTCTTTCTCATGACCCCTCCTACATCAGCTCCCTCTTTCTCATGACCCCTCCTACATCAGCTCCCCCCTTCTCATGACCCTCCATCAGCTCCTCCTCCTCTGTCTAATCTGGCTCACGACCAGAAGTTGGGAAACACTGCATGAGACCTTGCAACCTTCTCATCTTTCATCCTCCTACCTGCATTTCTCAGGGTGCTCCTCTCGTTTGTTCTGAAACTCCAGGGTAATCTTGGCATCCAGGCCAATGCCAAAATAGTTGTTCATAACACATTTCTCATGGTATGACTCTCTGAAACAAACCACAAGAAAGACAACAAATAACCAAATAATTATAACAATAAATTATATTGTTTATAAGATGACAACAACAATAACAACAACAAAAGTGCCTTAATGTGTTATGTCTATAAGCACATACTCTAGGTGTCTCTAGGTGACCCTCTAGTGTGCTGGCAGGTGACTTCAAATATAGACACTAACACCATATTCCCTAGGTGTCTCTGGACACTAACACCATATTCCTTATGTGTCTCTGGACACTAACACCATATTCCCTAGGCATTCTGGACACTACCATCATATTCCCTAGGCATTCTGGACATTAACACCATATTCCCTAGGCATTCTGGACATTAACACCATATCCCCTAGGTGTCTCTAGGTGACCTGGTGTGATGATGACCACATCATCCTCTAGTGTGCTGGCAGGTGACTTCAAATATAGACACTAACACCATATTCCTTATGTATCTCTGCACACTAACATCATATTCCCTAGGCATTCTGGACACTAACACCATATCCCCTAGGTGTCTCTGGACACTAATACCATATTCCCTAGGTGTTTCTGGACACTTATACCATATTCCCTAGGTATTCTGGACACTAACACCATATCCCCTAGGTGTTTCTGGACACTAACACCATAGTCCCTAAGTGTTTCTGGACACTAACACCATATTCCCTAGGCATCTCTGGACACTAACACCATACTCCCTAAGTGTTTCTGGACACTAACACCATATTCCCTAGGCACCTCTGGACACTAACACCATACTCCCTAGGTGCCTCAAGGGCATAACAAGTTCACCTTTTCATAAAGAACATTAAACAAAACAATCATTACTGCTAGCCATCTTCCACTACTCACAAAGGAATGTCTGGCTCTAACAGCGGTGAAGCAGCGGCACACAGGGCATCTGCATTGGCAAGCAGAACTTTGCTGATGAAACTTCCACCCGTCAGGTTTTTGGCTATGCTGCTGCTAATTCCTGCAGGGACAAAGTTAACAGTTACATCTGCAGGGATAAAGTTAACAGTTACACCCGCAGGGACAAAGTTAACAGTCACATCTGCAGGGACAAAGTTAACAGTTACATCTGCAGGGACAAAGTTAACAGTTACATCTGCAGGGACAAAGTTAACAGTTACTCTGAAAATAAATATCCAACAAGCTGAGCATACAAAACATCCTAAATTAGCATGACAGAATAATAAGACATGCTTACTATCACCGAAAACAGACAGGAACATTGGTGTATCTCATTCAAAGCATTACTAACTTCTCTTGTATACTCTGTAGATGTGTTTTTTGGGTGGGGGGGGGGGAGACAGAGAGATATATATACTGACCTTTATGACTAAATGGCACAGAAATGGCAAGCAAACTGACTGAGAACACTTCATCTTACTTTTAGAAAGACATGAATGAATGAATGATTACTTTTACTACGCCATATCTCTCTCAGTGCCACTGTAGTCTGTACAGGCAGTTCCCCAGATTACGAATGTCTGGCTTACATACGGCCTGTAGTTTACAAATGACCCCCATAAAGTCTATAACATTAAAAATTCAAGTTGCATACGTTTGTAATAACGAAAAAGAGCGTTAATTTGTGGCATGCATCAAACACTGCACATCTACAGTGGTTCATCGATTTTTAAAAAAAAAATGTTTTTTTATACACAAAATGGTACAATGTATACTATATAACTGGCATTAGATACTAATGTAACTTTTGCCAGTGACATGGAGTTCATGCACTAAGGTCAAAGCTGCAGTGGCATAAGGGTCATTGTGAAGCGATTGCTGGAGCTAGGACAAATTAAGGATTCATTCATTCATTCATTTGCATGTCCCTTGCGGAACTTTGCCTCCCATACAGCACTTCTGTAGGGCTCTCAGTTGTGAGCAAGATGCCCTGCCACTGCTGCATCCATTTGCAGATCATCAATGATGTCTTGCATCCATCTTCGTTTTGGTCCTCCTCTCTTTCTTTTTCCCATTATGTACCCTTCCAAGACGATCTTCTCTAAATTATCATGACGTTTAATGTGTACAAATTATTTAAGCTTTCTCTCTTTAATCCTCTTTACTAGCCAGCCTTCTTCAATATTAAGCTCTTGTAGTATAGATATATTTGTTCTTTTTTGTGTCCACGTTATTTGGAGAACTCTTCTGTAGCATTTACATTAAAAGGCATTTATGTGCTTCTCAGCTGTTTTGTTAAGTGTCCAGGTCTCACAGGCATATGTTGCGATGGGAAAGATGCATGCCCTTAAAAATCTTATTTTTGTAGTTCTGTCTGCTCCTCTCCACAGATTCTATATTTGTTTTACTTTTTGAAGAGCGATATATGCCCTCCTTTTAATTTCCCTCATTGTATCTCCATTATTAGTTAGTAGCGATCCAAGATATTCAAAACTCTCCACTTCTTCCAGCTTTTCCTCATTGATACATATTTCAGCTGCCTTGTTTGTTTTGTCAGTTGTCATCAATCTAGTTTTCTTTGCATTAAGATAGAGGTTCTGCTCTATTAATTAAGGGTGCTGGTAGGAAATCTGAACTGTGTGGCAGAAAATGCATCGTAAAGAACCAACACTTGATGGGAACTATTGGCAAACATACTCTTGGATGGAGGCTTAACTTATAAACAGACTTAGGAATGGAACTAGTTCATAAGTCAAGGACTGAATGTACTGTGCTGCGGCTGACATGCTCTGCTTTCATCCAAGTGACCATGCTTTATCCAGTTTGATCCCATTTCCTTTCTCAGCGCTGGCTTAGGACCAGATTCAGTGGAGCATACCACCCACTCAATTAACCATCACTGAGATTCACCATTTTATTAAACATATATAAAATGTCTCACCTGGTAAGGCTGCAGGTTGTAAAAAAGGCAGGTGAATTGTGGGAAGCTTTGGCTGCACATCTTCCTTGCCCTTGTTTGAGACAGATGCGCTGAGTTTAGAATCCACGCTTGCTGAACGGTTGAAAGTGCTCATGCTGCTGATTCTGCGAGAAGCAGGACCCAGAGGAGACCTGGTCGGATCTAAAAAGAAATATTACGGCATTAAAAAAAAAAAAAGAGTTCTGGGATATCAGTAAAACCGAGTTCACGTGGCTCTGAGAAAAGAATAACACAGTCTATTAACAAAATGTCTTCTCAAGTAATAGCTGTGGATTGCACATTTCCGCTGCGGGTACTCGGCTTATCTTGCTGTAAAAATGAGTACCTGCCACCTTAGTGTCATGAAAAAATCGGGCAATAGTCATACAAAAAAACTTGATACACTGGATTTCACTTTATACAGCTATGTGTACATGGAGGAAAGACAAGACATCATTTAACAATTAATGCCATGAGTTTAGGACTTCAGCGACTCCACATATAAATGAAAACAAACCTGTGATCTTGCCTGGAGTTATGGGACACAAAAAAGCACAAAATATGATGAACTTATCTATAGCCTGATTTGGATCATCTGAGAAAGTTTGTCTGAAAGACAATTTCCCTCAGAAATCAAGCATATTTACCTGCGTTGACATAACTTCTAGAATCCTGAAATCACTGATTACAGAATGGTGACACAGAACAAGGAATAATCAAGAAGACTGAACAATAAAGAAGAATGAGATGTAACAGATGCCTTATATCAACCAATGCCATCAACACCAACAAAAAAAAAGTTATGTTCAAAGATGATGACTAACCTTGAACTTATAAAGAGATTTTCTTCTTTAACTTATGTACACGTGTACTAATTTTGACCTTGGTAAATATGTCTATGTTTGTAAAGATGTATTCAATTTGAACTTGTAAAGTTGGACATTTACAACAGTGGTTATATTCCCAGTGACCTGATTAAATCCACGTTTATAGCACCACCAAAGAAACCAGGTGCAAAGGAATTTGACGGCCACAGGACTATCAGCCTCTCATGTCACATAACGAAGCTACTTCTGAGAATAATTCTAAAAATGGAAATAGCAGATGAACAGTTTGGATTTGTTGAAGGAAAGGGAACACACAATGCCATTTATGCTTTATGAACACTAACAGAAAGAGCTTTAGAAGTACAGAAAGATCTCTACTTATGCTTCACCGATTACACCAAGGCATTTGACAAGGTGAAACATAATGAAATTATTAAAATGCTTGAATACATCAATATAGATGGCAAAGACCTGAGGATTGTAAAACATCTATACTGGCAGCAAGAAGCAGCAGTTCGAGTTGAAAATAGAATTGGAAAATATCAACCTATAAAACAAGGGGTGTGACAAAGATGTGTACTATCTCCAGACCTTTTTTCTCTGTATAGCAAGAATATTCTAAGAACAATTATCACAGAACCAGGCATAAAAATTGGAGGATTCAGTATCAACAACCTTCGGTATGCTGACGACACAGTATTGATAGCTGAGAACCAACAAGACCTGCAAAATCTCTTGGATAAAGTGGCCAAAGAAAGTGAACAGAAAGGCCTTACTTTGAACATCAAAAAGACAGATACTATGGTTATATCTAAGAAACAGAATCCACCAGCATGCAGTATTAAACGGAACTATTCTAAAGCAGGTGCAGAAATTCAAATACCTTGGAGCAGTAATAACTTCAGATGGGAAATGCAGAACAGAAATTAGGAACAGAATAGGCCAAGCAAAGACTGCATTTCAGAGAATGAGAAACATATTAGCTAACACATCTTTATCAATGAATGTTAGAAAACAAGTCCTAAAATGCTATATTGAACCTATTTTGTTATATGGAAGTGAATCATGGACAATAGGCAAGTCTGCACAAAAATCATTGGAAGCAGCAGAAATGTGGTTTATTAGAAGAATGTTACGAATCCCCTGGACAGCAAAAATAACTAATGAAGAATGTATGAGATCAGCTGGAGAGATAAAAAACCTTGTCAAAAAGATAGAGACAATGTACTTTCATAGGACATGCAATGAGAAGAGGGGGCATTGAAAATATTATAACAACAGGAAAAATAGAAGGAAGAAGATCAAGAGGAAGACCAAGGGAAATGATACTGGACAGTCTGACGGGATGGTGTGAGAGGAGATCACCAACTGAACTGATGGCCTGCATGAAGGATCAGGTACTCTGGAGAAGCATAATAGCCAACGCCAGTCGGCACAGCATCTGATGATGATGATGAAAGCCATTTTCTCCTATTTGTAAAATATGTGCTCATCTTGAACTCATAAAATAGTTTGCTCTGCATATATACACATATACTCACTCTGAACTCAAAGTAGTTTTTTTTCTTCACGTGTACACATATGTACTCACCTTGGACTCGTAAAGCAGCTTTCTCTACAGGTACACAGGTACGTATGCAAGGCTCCTCAGCCGAGAACACGGAAAAACTTGGAGCTGACCTGGATGCTTCGGCGCTGGACCTGAGCATAGAGCCTGGGAACAGGTTCTGCTCCATTTCCAAGGTCTGGGCATTCTGCTCATCCACAGCTGGAACCACATGAAGAATCACATGCCAAATCAAACAGAATAAAGCAAGGGGTGGGGGGGGGGGTTGGTGGTGTTTGTGTGGCAGGCCCACAGAGAATATATGAGGAATTTTGGACCTCGTTTAAGTACTGATTGGAATGGGACATCATGGAAGGAAAGAACTTCAGGGAAGGAATGAACCTGATCATCCAGTAAATGTTGCCACTTTTTAAAAAAAAAAAAGTAAAACCCAAAAACTTACAGATCACAGGTGCTCTGGGACAGGGACATCAAAGCTCGCTTAAAACAGGGTGCGGTGCAAGGTCGAAATACTAGTCCAAGGTCAGAATGGTGTACTGTGATGTTAGGTGTAAGGTCAAACGGTTTAGTCTTCAATCAGAACAGTGTACTCTGAGATGAAGGTCTTCAGTGGTGGATCCAACTCTCTATTCTCAGCCTCATGCTTACACCTCTCATCATCCTCACATAAACACCCTCTGTCTTGTTTGAAACGTAAGAACCAGGAAAAATTGAAATATTCCAGACATATCATGAAGCTGTGCCTCAGTAGTTACTGCTCTAGTCTCCCATGGCAAAGGTCAGTGGTCTGAACCCAGTCCATCCAGCTGTACAAATGGGTATCTGGATTCTAGAGCTGGGGAAGGCCAGGCAGACACATCATCCTTTAGTGTGCTGACAAAACATGGGCACTAATGCCATATCTTGTACTTGCCTACATGACATAATAAGACCACCTTTACTGTCAGACATTAAAACTTACAGAAACTTATATCTATTGGACAAGGATAAACATACAGGCAAAGATCCATTGACACGGAATCCTCAAGCAAATTGAAAACGAGGAAGACCTAGACTTACTTGGGAAAGAGAAATTATGACAGTGCTCAGAGACAATAGATACACACGGAAGGAGGCAGAGAATAATTCAAAGAATAGAGATGACTGGAGAGCCTTTATCCGTGGCCTATGCTTTCAATGGAGTGAAAGGAGATGATGATGATGATGAAGGATCCAAAAAAATAACAAAAATATGGACAGAAATCCACTTAGTCATGTGTGCTAAGACAAGAAAGTATGCTGAGGATTTGTTGGAATCAGTTTTCACTGGGGAGATGGCCACAAAATGATGATCTTCTTCTTCTTCTTCTTCTTCTTCGTTCACTTCTACCACCAAAAACCGCACTGTGAACCTACTGAATTCATGCATGTGGTCCTCATTAGGTCCCGTGGTCCCCTGTGTGGTCCAAAATAGACCACACGAGTTCCACGAAAGGACCACAAGGGGTTCAGAGTATCACAGTGCTTTAGCCTGTATTCTTGGTGGGTCTCGGAAGCGGGATTGCGTGACACCGTGGTTTTCATTGCACCAGTTTGGTCTAGGGTTGGACTTTCTCACCGGAAGACCTCGACGTGTTTGGAATATCAGTGCATCCCCGCTGGGTGAGAGGCGTTAGCCCACCCAGGTCTGAGTTGGACTTTCTCACCGGAAAACCTCGACGTGTTTTGAGATACCCGTGTATCACCGCCGGGTGAGAGGTGGTTGCCCATCCAGTCCAGTGTTGGACTTTCTCACCGGAAAACCTCAGCGTGATTAGGATACACAGACATCCCCGTCGGGTGAGAGGTGGTTGCCTATCTAGACTTCCCTGGTCCAGTGTCTCCGACTTCAGCATTTTGCGGTCGTGGCCGCTACCCTTCCTAGTTGTGACCAGGATGGAGCTTTTGTCCAGGAGGATGTATCCTCGCCACTAGTGACTTCTACCCCTGGGTTGAGCCGGTTTAGGCATTTCCCAGTATGGGCGTGTTTGGGACGGGACCGACCTCTAGGGCAGAGGTACTGTGACATTCATAGCCTTCAGGATTCACCCCTGGTATGAGCCGGTTTAGGCAAAATTCACCAGTATGGGTGTTTATCAGGCGTTACCGACCTCTAGAGCGGAGGTGGCATGACATGTCTAGCCATCGAGTTCCACCCCTGGTGTGTGCCGGTTTAGGCATATTTCACCAGTGTAGGTGTATTTCGGACGTAGGCGGCCTCTAGAGCAGAGGTGCTGTGGTATAGCTCTCGTAGCGATACTACTGGACATACCAAGTTAAACGTCACTTTCCACCACCTTTTCCCATCGGCGCCGCACAGCAACCTTTATTTCCGCATTTACTTCCTTAACCGGGAGGAGCTTCACTCCACGCGCGGAATTTGAAGAGTCAAGCCAGCAGTGACTTAACCTCTGGGACAAGCCGGTTCATGCATTTCACCCGATATGACTGCACTCAGGACGTGGCCGACCTCCAGACCAGAGGTGCCGTGATTTGACTGTTTGCTTCGCTTTATCCTTTCAACCACCTTTTCCGCAGTGATGCTGCGTGGCAACCTCATTTGCAAATTTCTTCATTGGCCGGGAGGAGCACCGCTCCACGCACGGCAGCTGAAGATCTCGCCAACAGCGTGACCCCGGCGGCGTTTCATTTCCTTTAACCGGCGGGGGCGGCTCTCTCTGCTCTAACGAGCGGAGAAGAAAGCCTGGCAACCCGCAAACAACACACGTTACATACTGCAGACCCGATACTCTTTGCGAGAGATGGGCCAATTTCGAGACCATCGGTCGACAAAACCGTACTACATCGTTATCACGAATCTGGCTGGCTAGCCGTTTACATGCTTCGCTCGACGGACAAACCACTTGCTTCTGCATCGAAACACCTTAACTCTCGCCGTCCGGGAAGGGAGCGAAAGCCTGTCTCCCCACGCACGGAACTCGAGAGCGCTTTTTCGCCAAAAGAACGGTCGGCCTGCGCAACAGCAACCGCCCGCGCTGTGCAGGTCGGCGCAGCTCTGCGCGGCTGACACAAAATGATGATGATAATTTTACTTTTACCAATGTCACACTCACAAATGGTCCTGGTAACTGTTTGATGGTAGATTTTGCTTCAGTTCATTTACAGCCACTGGGCTAGTTACAATATTGAGCTGAGAAGGGAACAACTCATTCATGCCAAGCAAGCAGTCAACCAACCAACCAGTCACCCAACCAACCAACCAACCAGTCACTCAACCAACCAACCAGTCACTCTACCAACCAACCAGTCACCCACACCCATGAACACACTAAACACATGTCAACAGCTTAGAGCTAAGATGATTGCATTGGCAATGGAAACAAACCAAAGGTGGTCAAAGCCCTTTTCTTACCTACAGGTGATACTTCTGTTATAGTAGTTTGTAGTTCTTCTTCTTCTTCTGCATTTGAGGTTGTTGGTAACTTCAGATCCTGATCCCTGTCAACATGGGAAAGCCTGCAGTCCTCTCCAGATCCTTATAGGAGCCCCAAAGCTTTTGCCCCAAGCTTGTGTCCTCTGGTCATGTCTCACGCTTCAGGTCTGCATGGTTTGGGACACTCTTGTAGGATATGTTCTGGAGTCTGGACTCCACTGCCACATGAACACTCGTCTGTGTGAGACATTTTGCGTCGATGCAGGTGGCTCAGTAGTCTGCAGTGGCCTGTCCTTAGGCGAAAGAGGGTGGTTTGCTGAAGTCTTTGTAGTTGGTGTATTGGATCTGGTTCATTGTTGCATTTCAGTTTCTTTTTCCATTCAGATCTGCACTGGTTACGGATTATGGCTTTCGCCTCAGATCTGCACTAGTTACGGATTATGGCTTTCGCCTCTTGGTAGTTTACTGGATAATTTGTTTGATCTTGATTGCTGCCAGCTTTGGATAGGCTGTCAGCTATTTCATTGCCAGGGCAAAGTTTGTTCATTCATTTGCATGTCCCTTGTGGAACTTTGCCTCCCAAACAGCACTCCTGTAGGCCTCTCGGTTGTGAGCAAGATGGCCTGCTGTTGTTGCATCCATTTCCAGATCGTCAACGATGTCTTGCAGCCATCTTCGTCTTGGTCTTCCTCTTTTTCTTTTTCCCATTATGTATCCTTCCAATACGGTCTTCTCTAAATTATCATGACGTTTAATGTGTCCAAAATATTTCAGTTTTCTCTCTTTAATCCTCTTCACTAGCCAGCCTTCTTCAAGTTTGTAGTGATGCTTAAATATATACCTGCTTCCCAATAGTCTTGTAAGATAAACACTCCCACTATAACAGTGATACTATAGCATGACAAATCACATCCTTCCAGGGTGCTGGAGCAAGGTGAAAATCTTGCTTCTTAGTCCTCTCTTGGAAGGAAAAAGCAATTTATCAAACTCCTGAAGAAGTTATTCCCCAAAGTATGAAGAACCCAGAGCTCCTCATCTTTGTGTTCATCCAACAATTAAAAACAACAACAGCAATAACAGATGACAGCCACAACCAACATCAGCGAATGCTGTGTGGAGACAGTAACAGGCTGAGAGGAGAAGCTCACCTCTTTCAGTGTGTTCTATAATCTGCCTGACAGCTTTCTTGAGGCTGTTTGCCCTGGACATGAGTGCCTCTCTGGACTTGAACACTTGCTGCAGGAGGAGAGAGTGAGACTAGTCTATAATGTGAATGTGTTTATGTTTGTATAAATGGAGAGAGTGAGTGAGGGAGGGGGTGGGGGAGAGAAAGACATGAGCAAGAGAGAAAGGAGTAGAGTGAGAAGGAGAGAAAGGGGGAGGAGAGGAGAGAGGGAGGGAGAAAGAGAGGGAGGGAGAAAGAGAGGGAGGGAGGAGAGAGATGGATGGAGAGAGAAAGAGGAAGGGAGAGAGAGGGAGGGAGGGAGAAAGAGAGAGAGAAAGAGAGGGAGGGAGAAAAGAGAGGGAGGGAGAGAGAGAGAGAGTGGGAGGAGGAGGAAGATGAGAGAGGAAGATGAGGGAGAGAGAGGGTGGGAGGAGGAGGAAGATGAGAGAGAGAGAGGGATGAGACAGAGTGAGAGGAAGGAAGGAGGAGAAGAAGGAAAGGAAGGAGAGAGAGAGAGAGAGAGAGAGAGAGAGAAAGATAGCTTAACAATCTACACATTAGTCTCCCCCCTCCCAATTCATCAACTGTGAAATAAATAAACTCCTATGTTCACAATGACTGAATATAATATTCTATTTTCCCTTCATCCATTGATGCTCATGTGTGCAATGTAATCCAGTGTTCCTTGCAGTGCAGCCTGCAAATTTGTGGAGGCACACAAAGATTTATCATAATATATAAGGTGTTCAGATTTGTTTTCCTGCTTCCAAAGCCTACAGGGTTGACCGATTCTTAATCAATACCATAACAGAACATATCATATCATATAATGCATCATGGGAAGAGAAGGAATCGGAGAAATAAATGAAAATGGAGAAGGACTGTGGAGTTTCTGCAAAGAAAACATGATGATCATCGGAGGGACAATTTTCCAACATAAAAACATCCATAAAGTGACTTGGAGGTCCCTAGAAAAAAACCACAGAAAACCAAATCGATCACATACTAATAAACAACACAGTCACTACAAGATGTGTGAGCAAGGAAAAGAGCAGATGTAGGAAGTGATCACAACCTTCTGGTAGCAAAAATAAAAAAAAAAATTAACAGAATGAGAAATAGAGGTAAATGATTAATTTTTTGAAAAAAAAAAAAAAGTTTTTTTTGGGGGGGTTTAGAATATATATCAGTGACTATTTCTTGTGATTCTGAAACTCAGTGACTATTTCTTGTGATTCTGAAACTCAGTGACTATTTCTTGTGATTCTGAAACTCAGTTACTATTTCTTGTGATTCTGAAACTCAGTGACTATTTCTTGTGATTCTGAAACTCAGTGACTATTTCTTGTGATTCTGAAACTCAGTGACTATTTCTTGTGATTCTGAAACTCAGTGACTATTTCTTGTGATTCTGAAACTTTCTCCTGAAAAATTAAACAACAAAAATAGGGAAAAAAACCTCTGTGTCGTACTAGCTTTGGCCTGGGTGGTCCACTTATGGAGGAGGGTGGGGCTGTTCCACTATTGCCTGGGATTGTCTGCTGCGTGATCTCACATATGTCCTTCTCTGTGTATTCTCCCATTTCACTTTTCTCATCAATATTCTGAAAGTGAAGACACAAACGACAGTTCACTTATCATTAGCACACACCACTGTAATAGGGTGCTGTGGTGCCTATGATGAATTTAATGATGAGCAGAAAATGAATACTTTCTGTTGGAGATTAATGCTGGTGATCTTCCTGTAACTGATTATCTCCCTGCAACAATAAACTTGAGAACCCAACAATCTTGAAATATCAGTTTAGTTAAAGAGGTAGTTTTCTTCAATTCCTGCCTTCAACCCAACAAGCACACGTTTTGGCAAACTCAACAACTGAAAAGTGGAACATATCAACTCCCATCTCAATAGCCGCAGTGAAGTAACATAAAAGAGACATCACTCTTGTCACATGGCCAGGCATTTGTGATCTTCAGTCTAACCGAAACCATCTTGGCGACTTAAAAAAAAAAATGAATGACCAAACTTCCCATCTTTCCTACTAGGATGAGACCAGAAGGAGCTAAGTCTACATCTTTCATTTATTTTTTGCATTTTTATTTGTTGTGCTGTCCTTGAAAAAGGCCTTAGCCAAAATATTGGATTACTGTATGTTCTTCATTTGTATGTACACATCTTGCTTTCTGTCATTCTTCTAACCAAATGTTTACACCAGACAGACTTAAATACCTTAGACTCCTTCTCCTCCTTGTTTAATGTATCCAGCAAACTCTGCAGCTTCTCATTCAACACCTGGAACTGGGTGCCCATTTCTGAGTCCTCCGTGTCCTTCTCTCCCTCACCCCTTGAGTCATGTGACTGACTGACACGAGCTACAAATGCCCTGACGGTCTCGCAAAGAACTCTGGGAAAAATATGAGAAAACAAACAGTGAAAGTGACAATATAAACTGTTCCTAGTCGGGCAGAAGAATCTTTATTTGTATAGTCTTTAGCATGATAAAAAGATGTCAGTAATACAAGCATGGTCGCACTTGTTAACACATGAATACTCCTATATATAGCATTTCTCTTCTTTCCTATATGAGGTATAGAGCCTTTCTCTTCTTTCCTGTATGAGGTATAGAGCCTTTCTCTTTCCTATATATATGTATATAGCCTTTCTCTTCTTTCCTATATGAGGTATAGAGCCTTTCTCTTTCCTATATATATATATCCCTTCTTTTCTTTCCTATGTATATAGCCTTTCTCTTCTTTCCTATATGAGGTATAGGGCCTTTCTTTTCTTTCCTGTGTATTTAGCTTTCTCTTCTTTCCTATGTATATAACCTTTCTCTTCTTTCCTATGTGTATAGCCTTTCTCTTCTTTTTTTCTATTTCTTCATTTTGTATGATTTTTATGCATACAATTGTTGCCAAAATGTAGGCAAGGCAAAGTTAATGAAACAAAAACAACAGCAATGTGTTGAAAGTAGATAACAAGATAGCAGGGGAGGTAAAGGAATTTATCCTGGCAGTAGAGTAGCAGAAGCTGGAAACAATGCAGAAGATTAACTAGAGAAAACCAGGCTTTTATAATATAAAAACGTATATTTGCAGAACATATATGGAAATCCAAAATGTTGAGCTTGAAAACAAAGAAACAACGTAAGACCACCTTAAATATGGGAAAACAAAGATTAATGTGAAATGGCTAACTGTGAAGACTCATACAATCACCAGATTAACTTACTTTGCTGAAGAGATGACCACCTGATGGTCTTCACAATGTAAAATTTTGCTTAAATGGTTTGCCATACTGTCTTCATACTGAGACATTGCATCATTCTGCAGAAGATAGAATGACTATGTTATGGTGTACAAACATGGCATTGAATATAAATTATAAACAATTCATGGGACATATGAAATGGAGGAATTACTGATATACCAGAATCAACATCTGTTGAGGCATTCCTCCATCTTAAAGGCATGGCACCTGATGATGATACATACAATTCTTACACATGTTAGATATCACAAGATAATTATCACCATGTGTTTGTTTATAATGGCTGGGACCAATGGTCACATTAACCAGCAACTGCCGGTAAATTACCGATTAAAAAAACAAGAGAAAAATTTAAACTTCTGAAGGTTGTTGGTTACCATAAACCGGTTTATATTATCAAAAACCTTGTAAAAAGCAATCACCGAAAGCAGTTGGAGGATAACTGGCCCAGCAGGCTGATGATGCTCAATTTGCATGGAGGAGAATTGGCCAGTTTATTGACTCTGGTTCAGCACTTGAGCTAAATTTAAATCACTCCGCAAATCAGGTAAGAAAAAAAAGAAAGTATGCACGGACATTTCTCTTTGGCTGACGTTTGTAAATTTTTACATTAAAAAAAAAAGAAAGTATAAAGTATTGAATGCTGTACTGACAAAACTGGTATTTCGGAATGTATTTCATGCAAGGTGAAAGACAGGTACACATGTACTAGTGGTTGTATAAAATCCTAGCAATTACTGGTTGTGACATAGAAAACGAAGAATAAAACTTGTGTACAATCAAGAAGTGTCGGTGGAATACCCAAGACCTGATTGATACGGAGGAGACCATGAGTTAAGAAGGTCATGACAGAAATGACAGGGCCAAGACAGAAATGACAGGGTCAAGGTCAAGTCAGAAATGACAGGGTCAAGAGAGAAATGACAGGAACAAGACCAGGACAGAAATAACATGGACAAGACCTTGAGTTGAGATTAGGACAGAAATGACACAGAGACAAGACCTTGAGTTAAGATTTGGAAAGACATGACACAGAGACAAGACCTTGAGTTAAGATTAGGACAGACATGACACAGAGACAAGACCTTGAGTTAAGATTAGGACAGAAATGACACAGAGACAAGACCTTGAGTTAAGATTAGGACAGAAATGACACAGAGACAAGACCTTGAGTTAAGATTAGGAGAGAAAAAACAGAGAGAGGGACAAGACCATGAATTAAGCTCAAGACAGAAATGACAGAGACAAGAGCTAACTAAAATATCAGACCAAAATTGAGATTACAGGGAAAAGACCAAAAACTTCAGCTTTTCAGCATCTTTCAAGACCAAAACTGTGATGACATGGAAAAGACCAAAACTGTGATGACATGGAAAAGACCAAAACTGTGATGACATGGAAAAGACCAAAACTGTGATGACATGGAAAAGACCAAAACTGTGATGACATGGAAAAGACCAAAACTGTGATGACATGGAAAAGACCAAAACTGTGATGACATGGAAAAGACCAAAACTGTGATGACATGGAAAAGACCAAAACTGTGATGACACGGAAAAGACCAAAATTGTGATGACGTGGAAAAGACCAAAGGTTACAAGATTAAAAACTGAAATGACACTGACAAGACATAGACAGAAAATACACAGATTAGACACAAAAAAAAAAGAAGAAACAATAGGAATAAAAACAAGGCGGAAATGATAAAGTGAAGAATGGCAGCTATGGCCTGAAAACAAAAGTGAAACTACTACAGGGACAACATCAGCAGCTAAATGATCAACACAGACATATCAAGGACAAGACCAAAAGCTAAAAGACAAAAACTGATATATCAGGGACAAAACCAAAAGCTAAAAGACAAAAACTGATATATCAGGGACAAGACCAAAAGCTAAAAGACCAAAACTGAAATATCAGGGACAACACCAAAAGCTAAAAGACCACAACTGATATATCAGGGACAACACCAAATGCTAAAAGACAAAAACTGAAATATCATCGACAAGACCAAAACTGATATATCAGGGACACCACCAAATGCTAAAAAACAAAAACTGAAATATCAGGGACAAGACCAAAAGCTAAAAGACCAAAACTGATATATCAGGGACAAAACCACAAGCTGAAAGACCAAAACTGAAATATCAGGGACAAGACCAAAAGCTAAAAGACCAAAACTGATATATCAGGGTCAACACCAAAAGCTAAAAGACCAAATCTGATATATCAGGGACAAGACCAAAAGCTAAAAGACCAAAAACTGACATATCAGGGACAAGACCAAATGCTAAAAGACCAAATTATAAACAGTCAGTGCCAAACACACAGGAAGATAAAATTCACTAATAGCTGAGAACTCATGAAAAGAGATGAACTGAGATGAGCGACACCTACATCTGAGAATTATAATGGGTCATAAAAAAAAGTCAGTTTTTTAAAAGTGAGAAGTTGTCATACCTGCATAGATAGCTTTCTTGGTGCTGGCATATTCCCCTCATAAGCCATAATACTCCACCTAGAAACCAGAACATTGTGTTTAGTTCTGATACATACAACAAAAGAATTTCTCATACTTCTCTACATCATCCAACTCTCATCAACATTTCATGGAAAAATTTCCCATACTTCTCTGCATCATCCAACTCTCATCAACATTTCGTGGAAAAATTTCCCATACTTCTCTACATCATCCAACTCTCATCAACATTTCGTGGAAAAATTTCCCATACTTCTCTACATCATCCAACTCTCATCAACATTTCATGGAAAAATTTCCCATACTTCTCTGCATCATCCAACTCTCATTAACATTTCGTGGAAAAATTTCCCATACTTCTCTACATCATCCAACTATCATCAACATTTCATGGAAAAATTTCCCATACTTCTCTGCATCATCCAACTCTCATCAACATTTCATGGAAAAATTTCCCATACTTCTCTGCATCATCCAACTCTCATCAACATTTCATGGAAAAATTTCCCATACTTCTCTACATCATCCAACTCTCATCAACATTTCGTGGAAAAATTTCCCATACTTCTCTGCATCATCCACCTCTCATCAACATTTCGTGGAAAAATTTCCCATACTTCTCTATATCATCCAACTCTCATCAACATTTCGTGGAAAAATTTCCCATACTTCTCTATATCATCCAACTCTCATCAACATTTCGTGGAAAAATTTCCCATACTTCTCTATATCATCCAACTCTCATCAACATTTCGTGGAAAAATTTCCCCTCACAATTTCAGCCCCAGAAATACCCCCTGGGAACAACTGTGTTAAGAACATATTTATTTTAACATAGTCTTTGTGAGACAGGGAACATAGATCTGTTTGCTTAAAAAACTCCCTGACCTACTGATGTAGCCCAGAAACCTGTAGCAATCAATACTAATTGTAATTGTTACTTTTGTAAAATGTAATGTCAGGTTGGTGAACGGATGGGGACATGGAGATTGCCGCCAGGGATTAGGAAAATCTGGCGTGAAACCAATGAATTCAGGACGTGATAAGCCTATGGGTCTTTACAACAATGGCTATCAGAATGATGTAAACAAAACAGCCTGCAGACTATAGGTGGTGGGGAATGGATATCGTTGAAGCTCTCATCGGATTCCTTATCCCAAAGTCGGAGTGTCTCTGTAGAACTGTCTCAAAGCCGTCTGGATCTGACGTGGAAAAGGGGCTTAAGTACAGCCAACAGAGGCTGCAAAACAAAGTTTTGGCCAGGCCAGCCTACACCACTGTCTTCATGGCAGTCCGAGTAAGACCACAGTCTGCTCTAGCAAGGAAAGGTGCTGAAGTCGGAGGTACCCAGCCAAAAGGTGCATTGCAAAAATCAGGGTACCACGCATCATCACCATTGTGTGTATGAAGAAGCCCCAGAAATGATTGTTCTGAATGTCAATACAAAAGAACTCCACAAGAACTCCAGATGTGACTACAGATAAAATATTAATGACTTCTGTCAATTTACCGCAAAGATGTAGGATCTTCAGGATCTGAAACAAAGAACTGGGCACCCTCAGCTGTGTGGGAAAAAAACAAAACAAAACAAAACAAAACTGGTCTGATTTGTCCGAATTTTCCATAGCAGAATATGGGATTTCTCTGGCTAGCATGATTTATGGCATGAGAAACATCAAGGAAGGAGAGTTTCGTTCAAACACAGGAAAGTTTAGCTAGACAAAAGCAATGACAGCTTGTCTTGTCTCCTTCCTCATATACCTTTCGGTTTTGAGGGAACAAATAATAAATGTAATTTGTGTTTTAGAAATAAGAGACGTAAAGATATTTGATTCTTATTTAAATATAGTGGTCTGTTCACTCTTTTCTGGTAAGGCATACAAATTTGACTTACACAGTGTCAAACGGAACATAAAGCAAGCAAGCTTGATTAATATGCTGTGACATCATGACACAGCATGAAAATTTCAAGCTGACATTTATGTCCCACTCCGGGAGATAGTCTCCCCTGGGTTAAATTCTGCCCTCAAACCGCGACTGGCCGAGCAAGCCGGCTGTGGATCTCTTTATCGCCTCATAGAAAAACAGCAAGGACAGCTCTAGCTCTTTTCACTGCAAAAACTACTGCAAAGTTTTCCACTCACTGAGTATTTATATACTGGCCATCTGGTGACACCTACAGGGGTCACGGGAGGTGTATAAAAGAGTTAAGTCCACAGACCACAGGTTGAGAACCACTGCTTCAAGGCATGAGGAAATCCATGACAGACATTTATCATCATTTACCATTATCATCATTACCAAAAAGAGCATTTAGCTTCATCCAACAGCATTCAAACTAGAACAAGCTTAAACAAAAAAACACAGCTGTAGTAAAATGAGGACACAGCTTGACATTTCATTCCCCCATATAACAAGACTTAAGACCTGTATGTTCCGTAGCCAATTGCAAAGTAAGTCTTATTACACACCCGTATCTAGCCATACTCACCTGTCCAACATTTTTATCTGAGCTTGTTCCAACCTCTCTAGAGCTGCAGGTAACTGAGTGTCATCATCAAATGCTGAACCCCACCCCAAAACCCTGGCTAGATCATTTCCAGTACCAAAGGGCAACACCCCAATCTGGCACTGTGCAAACAAAAAAGATGTGTAGTGTAAGTTTTACCAGTATATATATAACCAGTAGATACAACAACAACAACCAGTAGATACAACAGATATAAACAGTAGACATAACAGATATAACTGATAGATACAAACAGATATAACCAGCAGACATAACAACAGATATAGCCAGAAGATACAACAGATATAACCAGTATATACAACAACAAACTTTCATTATTTTGTATCTATTGTTATATACACAAAGTAACATATACTGGAGTCAACTGCCATTACTCTGGTGCACATAATGATTGAACTACCACCACTTTGAGATGATTTTATGACTTTACTACCCCTTATCTTGTGACACATAATAAATCAACTATGATTGCTCTGGTGCACATAATGGACCAACTATGATTAGTTTGTGACACATAATGAGTAAAACAGCACTACTTTGGGCCACCCAATGGATTTTATAACTGCTTCTGGGATATACAATGGATTGGTAATTAGCACTTTAAGAAATGACTGTCAATACATCTGGATATATAATGGGTTGAACACATCACTCTAGGACACAATGTACTGATAATCATCACCCTGGGGCACAATGTACTGACAATCATCATCCTGGGGCATAATGTATTGACAATCATCATCATGGGACACAATGTATTGACAATCATCACCCTGGGGCATAATGTATTGACAATCATCACCCTGGGGCATAATGTATTGACAATCATCATCATGGGACACAATGTATTGACAATCATCACCCTGGGACACAATGTATTGACAATCATCACCCTGGGGCATAATGTATTGACAATCATCACCCTTGGGCATAATGTATTGACAATCATCACCCTGGGGCATAATGTATTGACAATCATCACCCTGGGGCACAATGTATTGACAATCATCACCCTGGGGCATAATGTATTGACAATCATCACCCTGGGACACAATGTATTGACAATCATCACCATGGGACACAATGTATTGACAATCATCACCATGGGACACAATGTATTGACAATCATCATCCTCGGAAACACAACAGATTGTCCACCATTACTTTTGGATATAAAATGAATTTATTCATGAGATATATTTCACATATTTTGTTTTGCTCATCCTATGCTTGTTCCCTGACTTACAGGATTAATGCTTCTTGTGACTCTTTCCCAGAGACATACAGCCTTCTTGTCTTGCCTCCTCCTTCATACATCTCTTGGTGCTCATGCAACCAACAGACGTCTTGATAGGGATCGGTGGTGTGCTTTATATAATGGGATATATAATGCTCCTCTGCCGTGGGCTGCATCATTCTCAGTCTCCTACAAATCTTAGGGTGGATATTCTTTCGTGTTATGCTGTCCGGTGGTAGGTAGCCATGTAACATGGTCAAACCATTTGACATCTTTCTGGATGTATTGTAATACTGGTGTTTACTCCAACCTTTGACCTGATGGTGTCATTTCTTATTTGGTCTCTTCTTGTCACATTTAGTACTCTCCTTAGAGAAACACTTTTTGGGCGTATGTATATAAAAAAAATAAATATATAGATATACGCAGTCAGTCATTTGCATGTTCCTTGTGGAAATGTGCCTCCAAACAGCTCTCCTGTAGGCCTTTCGGTTGTAAGCAAGACGCCCTGTTGCTGATGCATCCATTCGCAGATCATCAACGATGTCTTGCAGCCATCACGCCTGGGTCTTCCTCTCTTTCTTTTTCCCATTATGTACCCTTCCAAGACTGTCTTCTCTAAATTATCATGACGTCTGATGGCATTAGCATTGTATTAGTATTTGCATCACTTGCAGTGTGGCCGCAATAACAAGAAGTTAGACTCAAAAGACAGTAGGAACAGCTTTACTTACTAACATAGCATAAAGATGTGACACTTTAGCTTACATCTTAAATCATTCACAAAAAACATACAGGGTGAAGATGTAGGAAAAGAAGAGAATCTCTAAATTTATAATACTTATAACAAGAAAACTGTCAAGCCCTATCAAGACGTCTGTATGTCCCCTAAACACTCAAAGGTATATGAGGAAGAAGACAGGACAAGACAATGAGAAAAACAACGGGGATGTTACTTATCCCATGACCTGTACGTAGCTGTGTCCAGGAAATGTACATTCCATAAACACGTTCCACATAATGGCATAAATAATGTATAATGGCAGACTGTATAATGACATACTGTATAATGGTAGATAGACTGCATAATGACACACCGTGTAATGACATAACTGCCTATTAAGAAATACGACAGCCTAATAAACAATGAAAAATATGCAGCGCTAAAGAATGGAACAGATAATATACCTGTCGATGCAGATCTAACTTGTCTATCTCCGACAAGACCCACCCTACGCTGCCATCACCACCACATATCAAAATTCGGAATGAATCAAATCGTTGGAAAAGTTTTAACCTGAAATCAACAAGAAAGAATAAAATATACGTAAACACATAATTTCACTAACAATTAACACTGTTACAACATCTGCCACAACATAAAGACTGTTACACTCCCTACCGGACCACAGTAAGCACTGCTGCAGGTTTACACATTAATATAAAGCAGCTTACTTATAGCTTCTACTGCAACATAACAGCACATTTAACACTGCTATAGCCTCGGCGGCAAAAACAACATAAAGATGGAACACCCACAGCCTCTAAAGCAATATAACGACACAAAGACGAAGACGGCACGGCTGCAGTCTCTACAGCAATATACTGTAACAACACAAAGACGGCACAGCTACTGTCTCTATGCCACATAAACAACACAAAGATGGCATAATAGCAGCACACAGAAGGCATCAACTACAGCCTCTAAATCAATATAACAACACAAAGACGGCAAACCTACAGCAACATACCACAAACAACACAGGTACAACTTCTACAAGAAAACAACACAAACACACACATCTATGGCCCCTAGAGGGAAAAAAAAAACACGAACAAGACCTACCCTGGGTACGGTCCTCCATTCATGAGATCAAAAACCTGGGCTGGGTTCAACAACTGTTTAAAGCGGCGTAAGAACTTTACACCCTGGGGGGAGACAAAGACACCAAGGAATGTGAGCCCATTCAACACTGAGAATGTTTCAACACACCATGACCATCAAAACACTTGTTAGCATGTTTTACAACTATGACCATCAAAACACTTGTTAGCATGTTTTACAACTATGACCATCAAAACACATGTTAGCATGTTTTACAACTATGACCATCAAAACACTTGTTAGCATGTTTTACAACTATGACCATCAAACCACTGTTAGCATGTTTTACAACTATGATCATCAAAATACTGTTAGCACATTTTACAACTATGATCATTAAAATGCTGTTAACATGTTTTAGAACAATGATCATTAAAACTCTATATTAACACGTTTAAGAACCATGACCATCAAAACACTGTTAACATATTTCAGAACCTTGATCATTAAAACACTGTTAACATATTTCAGAACCTTGATCATTAAAACACTGTTAACATATTTCAGAACCTTGATCATTAAAACACTGTTAACATATTTCAGAACCTTGATCATTAAAACACTGTTAACATATTTTAGAACCTTGATCATTAAAACACTGTTAACATATTTTAGAACCTTGATCATTAAAACACTGTTAACATATTTCAGAACCTTGATCATTAAAACACTGTTAACATATTTTAGAACCTTGATCATTAAAACACTGTTAACATATTTTAGAACCTTGATCATTCAAACACTGTTAACATATTTTAGAACCTTGATCATTAAAACACTGTTAACATATTTTAGAACCTTGATCATTAAAACACTGTTAACATGTTTTAGAACCTTGATCATTAAAACACTGTTAACATATTTTAGAACCTTGATCATTAAAACACTGTTAACATGTTTTAGAACCTTGATCATTAAAACACTGTTAACATGTTTTAGAACCTTGATCATTAAAACACTGTTAACATATTTTAGAACCTTGATCATTAAAACACTGTTAACATATTTTAGAACCTTGATCATTAAAACACTGTTAACATGTTTTAGAATCTTGATCATTAAAACACTGTTAACATGTTTAAGAACCATGACCATCAAAACACTGTTAACATGTTTTAGAATCTTGATCATTAAAACACTGTTAACATGTTTTAGAACCTTGATCATTAAAACACTGTTAACATATTTTAGAACCTTGATCATTAAAACACTGTTAACATATTTTAGAACCTTGATCATTAAAACACTGTTAACATGTTTTAGAATCTTGATCATTAAAACACTGTTAACATGTTTAAGAACCATGACCATCAAAACACTGTTAACATGTTTTAGAATCTTGATCATTAAAACACTGTTAAAATGTTTAAGAACCATGACCATCAAAACACTGTTAACACGTTTTAGAACCTTGATCCTTCTCAGGCAAATCAAAATATGGTTTGGGTTCTTTACTGAAAAAAAGATTTCAGCACAGGTGCACATACTCCATAGCACTTGTGAAAATCCTCACAGAACAGGTGCCAGCAGCAGGAACAGAATTCCCTGTCTTCAGTCTGAGAAGCCAAGTTACTATACCACTTCTCACCCTACTCTTTCTCTCTCTCCTACATGATGTAATGTTGTATAAGCACCCAGAATGTAAAAACTGATCAAACTCTGGGGCAGCGTTGAGCTACATAGGCAGCCAGTAAATATAGACATACTGTGAGTTTACACTGCAGAAAAATAAGCTGCAGCAAATTCTATCAAAGCTATAAATCTTTCATCCAACAAAGAACTGGTCATTCTTGATAACTGTAAAGTGCCACCACACAAAACTCGCTTCTGGGTGACTCAAGCTGTAGATTCTGACAGAAGTCTTGGACAGGGTCTTTTTGTGAGTTTCTATTTCTGTTGTATTTGATCCACAGCAAAGATATCTTTACGAGATCTTATAACAATGATGATTTATCCTCTTCTCACCATATAAAACCTAGATTTATGCTCTTCTCACTATATAAAACCTAGATTTATGCTACTTTATCATTTTCTACACATGGTTTATGCACTCATTATTTACATAAAACACATGATTTATGATTTTCTCATTACATAAACACATAAAAAACAGAGCTCGACAGTCTTTCAATCTGACAGGATTCATTCTGAAGCAATCAAGGAACTCAATGAAAACATTAATTCACAAACCTTTATGAAAGAAAGAAAGAAAGAAAGAAAGAAAGAAAGAAAAATAACACAGAAAGCATTTGAACCTGATTATCTCCACTTTTTGTATTGACATAGACTAGTAGAGGAGATGTCCCTTGTGGTCTGGTGCCTTCCCAGTAGCCATCACTGTCAATGCTTGAGATGGCTGTTGGTGGAAGGATGGACACGTGGCACTGACCTAGAGGGCATTTTTTGCTGAACTGGTCTTTACATGATGTGTGGACCTAAGACAGACAGACAGACAGACCAGTATAAGGTTCCAGAACTTATCTTTCGGTAAAGAAAACTTCCTCTACTAAATATCATACTGAGGTCCAGCAAAGGTAAAGATGGCTGCTAATGAGGCACAAAGAGGAATGTCGTTAATGACAATTTTCCTTGACCTGCCAGAACATTACATGATGTGACCTGCATCAAACTTTCCCTCCCTTGCTCCAGGAAGAAACCGGTACCCATTTCTACAGTTGGGTGACCGCGGGGTGCATCTAGCTGGACTTGAAATCACCAACCTCCAGCATGAGAAGCAAGTGCACTATCCGCTTTTCTGCACATATGCAGGGTGTCTCTGATGAAGTCACTCCCCTCGATTACAGATCATGATCACATACGGTCTCAGTCTTGTGTGACTGCACATTTAATGTCATCACATGGGTCAAATAATGTGAGTCAATGACTGACTCCTCTGATAAAATGACTGAAAAGCCAGTCATCTCATACATAAATTCTGAGCTGCACATCCTATGATCATACATCATTAGGTCAGTGATGGCAGTCAATGTCTGACTCCTCTGATAAAATGATTGAAAATCAATGTCCTCTAACATAAATAAACCCATTTATTATAATAAATAATAATAATATAAAAAATAATAATATAAATATTATTTTAAGCACATCTTATAACTGAACTGAAAGATATATCTCTTCCACCACTTCGGGAATTGAAGTTTCACTTGGGGAATGGAAGTTTCAAATAAGCATTTTCAAATGAGCAGTCTAATTTTTGTTTGTTTTGGTCTTTACCTAGTTTCACTGTCTTCCCATTAGGTCTTGAGTATTATGAAAGATTTGAGATCTCATATCTTGATGGTCTTGCCCACTCTGTACATGTATGAATATATCTAAGCAAATGGTAATAGCCTACTAAGGCTGAGTTTGTCTAAAGACACATCTTGCCCATTTTTTTAGATGTAAAGGTTTAAAAAAAAAAAAGAAAGTCAAATCCCTGTTTCCATGTTTAAGGCATACTGAGGATATGGTGTTAGGCCTGTATTTCAATGACCTTTGGCACATGAATGTGTGATATGGTCAGTATCACGCCTCTCTACAGCAATATGATTTCTCTGGCGTCCATTTTTTTAGAGGCTGGGTGTCACCTAGGGCCTTTTTTTGGTGTGGTGGTGGTACCAGACCAAAAAAAAAATCCCCCACTGCTGGGATCTGAATCTGGTACAACCTGACTGGTAGACCAAGCAATTCTGTAGGTGCGTCCAGATCAGATCCCAGCATCGCTAATCTGCTGGAGTAAGCGATGGTGGTAGGGTTTTATAGCATTGTCATGCTGCCTTTCCAAGCTCTCCAGGCAACCTGCCTTAAACGTCTTATAATTAATATGCACAGCTCCATCACTGATGTTTATTCTATGGACTCTTCCCTCTTTTTCCTCCGTGCAGCACGGGATGTTGCTACTTACCATAGCACGGCACCAGAGGCATCTCCAGTCTTGCAGACGAAGGACACTGCCACAGGTCTTATCACACACACTACACTTAGCGCTGACTGGCAGATTGCCTTCCATCCACTGGTGAGGTACCGAGATCTGTCAGTCAGGACAAAAGAATGAGTCACCAAAAGAATGTGTCACCAAAAGAATGCGTCAATTACAGGGATAAAACTCCACTAAGTTTTCTAAACCACTTTTATTTTTTGACACTTGAGTTTTAAGTGTCTCAACAAACTGATTGTGATGCATAATTGGGATTTTTTTTTCACGACATATGTGAAACGCTAATTTCATTCACGACAGTCTGTGTTATCATGCAGTCAATGTTCGCATTAACAACAATTACCAGTAAATTACCAATAAAAAAAAAAATTTTTTTTAAAAAGGAAAAATTGAAACTTTTGAAAGTTGTTGGTTACTATAAATGTTGTATATCATTGAAAACTTAGTATAAAAAGCAGCCAGTGAAATTGTTGGAGGATAATCTGTCTAGCTGACCAATAATACTTAATTTGCATGGACGAGAATTAGTCCATTCTGACTTTGGTTCATCATCATCATCAGGTGCCATGCCGACTATTACGCTTCTCCAGAGTACACGATCCTTCTTGCAGGCCATCAGCTCAGTTGGTGATCTCCTCTCACACCATCTAGTCAGACTGTCTAATATCATTTTTCTTGGTTTTGCCCTGGCTCTTCTTCCCTCTATCTTTCCTGTTATAATATTTTCAATGTCCCCTCTTCTCATTGCATGTTCTATTAAAGTACAATGTCTCTCTCTCTCTCTCTCTTTTTTTTTTGACAAGGTTTTTTGTCTCTCCAGCTCTTCTCATACATTCTTCATTAGTTATTTTTGCTGTCCAAGGAATTTGCAACCTTCTTCTAATAAGCCACATTTCTGCTGCTTCCAATGATTTTTGTGTAGACCTGCCTATTGTCCATGATTCACCTCCATATAACAAGATAGGTTCAATAAAGCATTTTGGGACTCGTTTTCTAACATTCATGACTTTGGTTCAGCATGTGATAATTTTATCAAGATTAAGTCTCATCACAAATAAAGATAAGAATAAAAGGTTCACATGAACATTTAACTCCCAGCTGATGTTTGTGAAATAAAAAAAAAAAAAGAGAGCATAAATGAATGCTGTACTGACAAAACTGTATTTAAGAAAGGACTTTACCCTTGGTGAAAGACGGACAAATAAAAAATCCCAGCATGATCACTGATTTTGGTCCGAAACAATTCAAACAATGCACTACAACTGCATTCTTTTTCTTCACATTCTAGGATTCCTACGAACTGCAAACTGAAGTGTTGAACATTTGCATCTGATATCCCCTGTCACATACCATAGCTTGTAAGCTACAGCACCGGCTGTGTTGACAATGAGAAAGGAAAACCTACATTGTGGAATGTTCACACTGAGTTTCATCTTTAACAAAGTTAACAAACTGGAACCCCCCCCCCCCCCCCCCCCCCCCAATGCCATGCCTTGGTCTAGCACAGTTTCAAAACTCCTCCTTGCCAGTCTCTAATCCACTGACTGCCACAGAGGGTCTGCAGGTGTGCTGCAGAAATTTGACGGAAGAGGGTTGAAAAGAAGTAATGTTTACTTAATGATAAAATCTCCCCTGAAATACTTACAGCTTGGCATTTTTATGTTCACTTTGTTCAGTGCATAATTTGAGGGGGGGGGGGGAATGGCTGATAATCACTGCTCCGACTCTTTGCTTTTGGCTGCATGAGCTGCCATCTAAGGTCATGGACCTGACTTGAAGTGGGACAGGCATTCTGTAAACAGCTCTTCTCATGCCAGAGTTGTGGCTTTGAGAGATCCATTACCACTGCCCTTGTATTTCCTTCAGACTTTCATTGGGTAGGACCTAAACACACGGCTAGAAATACCGAAACTAGACTGCTTAGATATGCACCAGAGTGGCTGGAAATACTCAAAACCAGACTGCCTAGAAATACTTAAACCAGACCGGCTAGATGTACTCGAACTACAAGAACAACTAGAAATACTGAAACTAGAATTTCAATATAAAAACAAGTATTTCAAAACTATTTTTATATCTGAAATTCTGCTTGGGTTTAACGGTTATATTTCTAAAACAACAAATTGTTACAGATTAAGAAAAAAAAAAATTGACTACTTACTCCATCTTCATCCTCTATAATATCCTTTCCTATAGATGCCAGAGCTGTCCATTTGCAATTTGCTAGGGCCCGTACGGCACATCTTTTGTGTGCTTTGAACTTGCACACTGCATAATAAGAAACAAAATTATGGTGATGGATACAACATTATACAAACAGGAACAATATTAGCTTCAAATCTAATGATAATCAGGTAAGGTATCTTCAAATCTTATGATAATCATGTAATGTATATGTGATTTATACCTTATCTGATTTCAGTTATTATCTTCTTTGTTCGCTTCTACCACCAGGACCGTCCCGTGATCCTATTGAATTTACTCCTGTGATCCTCGATAGGTCCCGTGGCCCCCTGTGGTCCCCGAAAGGACCACACGAGATCCTCGAGAGGACCACAAGAGGTTCAGAGTATCGCAGGGCTTGAGCTTGTATTCTTGGTGGGTCTCAGAAGCAGGACTGCGTGACACCGTGGTTTTCGTTGCGCCAGATTAGTCTAGAGTTGGGCTTTCTCACCGGAAAACCTCGACGTGTTTTGGGATACCCGTGTATCACCGCCGGGTGAGAGGTTGTTGCCCAACCAGTCCAGCGTTGGACTTTCTCACCGGAAAACCTCAGAGTGATTAGAATACGCATACATCCCCGCCGGGTGAGAGGTTGTTGCCTATCTAGACTCCACTGGTCCAGTGTCTCCGACTTCAGCATTTTGTGGTCGTGGCCGCTACCCTTCCTAGTTGTGACCAGGACGGAGCTTTTGTCCAGGAGGACGAATCCTCGCCACTAGTAAGTTTCACCCCTGGGTTAAGCTTCGGTTATAAATTCAGTATTCGTTTGTGTTTGCACAGACTAATACACTGATTTTTCTTTGTTATGTGAATACCTTTTCTTTCTTAACTGACAAGCATGCATTCAGTGTACTCTGGTTAGCTTCTTCCTTTACATAAGCCGGGTGGCTGGGAGAGAGAAAGAAAGAGTTCTGTACCTGCTTACAAAAGTTCCTTCAGAGGAACTCTGTGGCAGTTAGTTCAAGACTTGAAGAAAAAAAAAAACCAACAAAGAAAATGGATGGCACCCACATGCAGCAAGTACTGGAGCACGTACACCGAAGGAATCCAGCACAATGTACAAGTGAGAACCGCTTTTGTAACTTAAGTTATGGCACTCATATGACATCCCTTGCATCTTTATCTTTCTTTGTTTCTTTTTCTTTCTTTCTTTTGCTCATTCCTTCTTTCTTATTCTTTCATTTCTTTCGTTTTTTTTCTTTTTTCCCTTCCTTCCTTCATTCATTCTTTCTTTTTTTATTTCTTCCTCTCCTCCTTCCTTCCTTCTTTCATCATTTCTTCCTTCTTTCTTTCGTTCATATCTCCCTTCTTCTTTCTTTCATTCCTTTTTTCTTTCTTTCATCCCTTTTATCTTTCCTACAAAAAAAAAAGTGTGGAAAGTTCACAGCTGATACATATACGACTCTTTCTAAACGGGTGTGTAAATATAAATATGTAAGAGAATGCGGGCTCCCCTCTACGCCCCCAACGATGTCCTGATTTCTGGACTGGTATGACAACAGTATGCACTTTACACCTCACTCTGCGTGCGTGAGCGCGTGCGTGCTCGCGTCTGTTAGCTGGGGGGAGGGGGGTGAGTTATTAAGACAGGGCACAAAGACCCCGAAACAAAAAGCAACAACAAAAAATGCAAAGCACCGGGACACAGACGTAAGCGAAGAAACCTTTAACGTCAGAGATAGAGAAATCGCTGAGAGAGAGAGAGAGAGAGAGAGAGAGAGAGAGAGAGAGAGAGCTAAGGAAGACAAGGCCCCGAGCTCTGGTCTGGATGATCAGAAGAACTTAAGACTGCGCGCGGGGGCGTCAGATGCGGGCTTAGGCTGACCTGTGACCTTTCCTAGCTGTCGCGGGATCTAGGTTCGATATTAACGATCGGGAGAGAGAGAAGAAAGAAAGAAAGAGGAAATAGACGACGGTTATCTCGGTGCGAGTTGCTTTTATATCGACGTATAGAGTAGATGGGGGAGTTTTTGGCAACAAGTTACGTCTTGGGGTTGGGACAGGATCTAGGTGTTGGGACAGGATCTTGGGGTTGGGACAGGATCTAGGTGTTGGGACAGGATCTAGGGGTTGGGACAGGATCTGGGGGTTGGGACAGGATCTGGGACTGAGTGATAGTGAAACAGGAAGGAAGAAAAGTGAATGAAACGTTTGGGGGTTTCTGGTTTCTTTGTTTTCCCTTCTTTATAGACAATCCTTAACTATTCTCTTATATTTTCCACAGAAGTGTTTTTTTGTATGTCCTCATACACGTTATAGTGAGCAAACATTTGCGTGGCACCCTGTCTAGTGACAGTAAACACTGATCATAGCCCAGTGTTGCCTTTTCATACAGTGAAAAAAAAAAAACACTGTTTACTGTTCAGTGCTGCATTTTTGTTTAGAGTGATAACCATTATTTACTGTTCATTTTCGTCCTTTCTTAGGGTGAAAAACACCGTTAAGAGTTCAGTGTTGCCTTTTCTCAAAGTGAAAAACGTTCATAGTTGCGTGTTGCCTTCCCCCTTCCTCCAATGTGAAAAACATTGTTAATAGTTCAATGTTTCCTTTTCTCTGATTGAAAAAAACGTTCATAAACACAGTGTTGCCTTTTCTCAGATTGAAAAACTTTGTTCATAGTTCAGTGTCGTCTTTTCTTAGCGTAAAAAACACAGCCCCCTTTTTTTTCTAAAGAGTGAAAAACATGTGTTAATAGTTCAGTGTTTTCTTTTTTAGAGTGAAAAACATTTGTTAATAGTTCAGTGTTTTCTTTTTTAGAGTGAAAAACATGTGTTAATAGTTCAGTGTTTTCTTTTTTAGAGTGAAAAACATGTGTTAATAGTTTAGTGTTTTCTTTTTTAGAGTGAAAAACATGTGTTAATAGTTTAGTGTTTTCTTTTTTAGAGTGAAAAACATGTGTTATAGTTTAGTGTTTTCTTTTTTAGAGTGAAAAACATGTGTTAATAGTTTAGTGTTTTCTTTTTTAGAGTGAAAAACATGTGTTAATAGTTTAGTGTTTTTTTTTAGAGTGAAAAACATGTTAATAGTTTAGTGTTTTCTTTTTTAGAGTGAAAAACATGTGTTAATAGTTTAGTGTTTTCTTTTTTAGAGTGAAAAACATGTGTTAATAGTTTAGTGTTTTCTTTTTTAGAGTGAAAAACATGTGTTAATAGTTTAGTGTTTTCTTTTTTAGAGTGAAAAACATGTGTTAATAGTTTAGTGTTTTCTTTTTTAGAGTGAAAAACATGTGTTAATAGTTCAGTGTTTTCTTTTTTAGAGTGAAAAACATGTGTTAATAGTTCAGTGTTTTATTTTTTAGGGTGAAAAAAATGTGTTAATAGTTTAGTGTTTTCTTTTTTTAGAGTGAAAAACATTTGTTAATAGTTCAATTTTGCTTTTTCTCAAGAGTGAAAAAAAAACCACTCATCTCTGGTTGATTTCCCCATGCATTTTTTTTCCAAAAGCTCCTTCATAATCCACCACCGTCACCAGCATATTTGTGTCAATGCGGGTGGTTGCGTGAAAAACTGTTCACATCACACCACATACACAGAGCCACAGAGACACACACAGACATACATACACATACACAGACAGACATACACATCCTAAACAGAATGTAAGGGAGAAAACGCTTGGAATGATTAGTATAAAATAGCTGCATACATTTTGTTTTCATACACGCACAGACACACACGCACAGATATACAGACACATAAGCACATATACAGACATACACAAGCACATATATTCAGACACACACACGCACAGATATACAGACACACACGCACAGATATACAGACACACACACGCACAGATATACAGACACACACGCACAGATATACAGACACACACACACGCAGATATACAAACACACACAGATATACAAACAGACACACACGCACAGATATACAAACACGCACATGCACAGATATACAGACACACATACGTACAGATATACAGACACACACAGAGATATACAGACACACACACGTACAGATATACAGACACACACGCGCAGATATACAAACAAACACAGATATACAAACAGATACACACGCACAGATATACAAACACACAGATATACGCACACGCACAGATATACAGACACACACGCACAGATATACAGACACACACGCACAGATATACAAACACACACAGATATACGCACACGCATACGCACAGATATACAGACACACACGCAGATATACAGAGACACACGCACAGATATACAGACACACACGCACAGATATACAGACACACACGCACAGATATACAGACACACACGCACAGATATACAGACACACGTCCACAGACAGACACTCACGCACAGATATACAGACACACACGCACAGATATACAGACACACGTCCACAGACAGACACACACGCACAGATATACAGACACACACGCACAGATATACAGACACACGTCCACAGACAGACACTCACGCACAGATATACAGACACACGTCCACAGACAGACACACACGCACAGATATACAGACACACACGCACAGATATACAGACACACGTCCACAGACAGACACACACGCACAGATATACAGACACACACGCACAGATATACAGACACACACGCACAGATATACAGACACACGTCCACAGACAGACACACACGCACAGATATACAGACACACGTCCACAGACAGACACACACGCACAGATATACAGACACACACGCACAGATATACAGACACACACGCACAGATATACAGACACACGTCCACAGACAGACACTCACAGACAGACACTCACGCACAGACAGACAGCCTGGACTGGTCACTGGAAAAAAAAATCTTTCACACACACGTGCAACACCAGAGAGAAAGAAAGAGACAGAGAGAGACAGGGAGACAGAGAGAGACAGGTGTAACATAGTGCCTTGTAATTTATGACTGCAGTATTATTATAGCCTAGTATAACAGGATAGCATTATAAATATTATTTTTAATATTATTATTACTACTATCATTTTATTATAGTTATTATTACTGATAAGTAGAAAGTAGGTAAGAAACGATGGAAATTTTGAGAACAGTTGAGAGAGGAACAATCCCATGGTATTAGTAGTATTACGATAGGATTAAGTAGATATTTAGAAATACTAGACGCTGACAATGAATACAGATACAGACTAAGAGGGTTTACTCATGGAGACAGACAGACGGACAAACAGAAGTGGACTACTAATCCCCGTCAGGTATCGCAAACACCTGATACTGGATAAGAAGAATTTACCCACGCAAGAAAACTGAACAGACGAATTTGACGCAACAGACTTACTGACAGGTGAGGCGTATTTGCTAATCTTAGGGTGCAATTTGCAGACATGAATAGCTCAACTAACCAAAAGAGTGAACCATCACTTCATCCCGAAGTCCAGTCAGCATGTAGTCAACCAGCTGACCAATAGAAAGATCTAGAGGTGTGTCCTACTGGACAACTGACTTAACGATATATAAGCCAGGCATGGAGTTTTGAAAATAAAAAACACAAAAAGATAGAGAGAAAGGAAGAACACAAGGATAGGCAGGTGAGCAACGACGGATAGAACAGACGGGCAGGTAGAGCGATAGATATTCAGGAAATAGAGAGGCAGTTTAGAACCAGAAATAGTTTAGGGCAGATAGAAGACAGCATTTCAAGATGAAAAGTGATTATTAGTACTGCGTGTGAAATGCACAAGATTTTCATATTTTTGGAACTTTGTGTAAAATGCTCTCGGAGATGTCTCAATGTAATACTTGTGAATTTTGTTTGGTGAACATTAAAGGTGAACTATAATTGAATTCAAGAACGAACCACCTGAAATTTATAGTGACTACGTGTGTTAAGATTTCGGTCTTGTGTATCATGTGTAGTAATATTCTGAACTGCTGAAGTGAAAAAAAAAAAGTAGTAACGTTATTCATAAATTTAAAAAGTGACAAGGAATACCAAATGCTGTCGCGGCGACAATCTAAAATAGAAGTGAGAGAGAAGGTCAACCTAACGATCATATCCATGAACAATTATGAAAGAACAATAAAGACTACGAGGACGAACATCAGGATATTTAAGAGTGCTACTCCATGGAAGTAAATGCTGGAAAATCACCAAAACCATAGAAAACAAGTTGAATTCTTTCCAGACTAAATGTTTACGAAGAATTAGAACAATATTTTGGCCAAACACCGTAAGAAATAGCATCTTGTTGGCAGAAATGCAGATGAAGCCACTGACAGCAATTATTGAGGAAAGACGCTGGCGATGGTTGGGACATATGCTCCGAATGACTGACAACTCACTACCAAAAATAGCACTAAGACGGACACCACAGGGGAACAGAAGTAAGGGTAGACCAAAAGAGACATGGAGAAGAATAAAAGAAAGGATGCTGAGCAATACAGGTCTCACCTGAGCAAGATTGAAAAAAAAAAAGACCAAGGACACGCGTTTGTGGAGCATCCCTTGGAGAAGCCCCATGTGCCCTGGGCATTTAAGGTTGAGAGAGAGAGAGAGAGAGAGAGAGAGAGAGAGAGTAAATTCAAGGGAGATCACGTCTTCATCAATATTAGAATAATTCAGAACTATTCTGTGTTAGACAGACAGACAGACAGACAGGCAGACAGACAGACAGACAGGCAGGCAGGCAGACAGACAGACAGACAGATGAATGTCCACCCGCAAATGCCATAAGCACAAGCTCAACATAAGGCGCACAGAAAATCGAAAAGGCAACTTCGTTTGCCACAGCCAGCACAAAGTTACCTCCCTTCCATCTGGTGTCCCATAAGCAGAACACATGCACCAGCAGGACAAATCTCAAAACTCCATTCTCTTAACCATTTCAATATTCCCTCATTAATCCCATTCTTCCCACCCCTCCCCAACTTCTCTCTCTCTCTCTCTCTCTCCCCCAGCAAAACAACCTCAAGTTCTCCAGTTCCTTCAACTCCCTCATAACCCTGTCTAAACACGAGAACCACTTGAACCTCCAGCACGCCGCGGTGGCGCCTCGTCCACGGAGGCCCCCTGCTCTTACAACTAGACACACTTTCAGTATGAACTCTTGTGGTAGTTCCCGAACCCGCCTTTTCAAAAGCTTCCAGATTAACACCGTCTTTTCTGTGCCCAGAGAATTTCTTCTCATTTTCCCTCCCAGGATTCTTCCTTCAATCATTCTCCTGTTAGTTCACCCCCCAAAGTGTTCTTTCATAAAACTAGTCTGGGCATTCAATTACTGTGTTTGAATTTCTTACACTAAGTCAGTCAGCGCAAGCCATAATGCCGAGTCAAAGACTTTTCTCTAAACCAACCAGTCTGGAAGTTCCAGTTTTTTTTTCTCATTAAAAAACAAACGAGTTCACGCTGTTTCAACACTGTGTCGAAGGTTTCTTTAAACCCATTAGTGTTGTCAATCCCGTATCAAAGGTGTCTTAAAACCCATTAGTACCTCAATCCTGTGTCAAAGTTTCTTAAACCTGTCTGCTTTTCAATCCTATCTCAAAGGGTGTCTGAAAACTATGACCGTTTCAGTCCTGTGTCAGAGGTTTCTTAGCCCACGAATGTGTCAGTCCCCGTGTCAAAGGTTACTTAAACAAATGCCCCGTTTCAAATAAGAGGGTGCTCTGTCCTATTAAATTGTGCTTGTGGACCCTATGATATCTGCATCTTTCTGGCGGACGCATCCATATTCGACATGGCTTATCTTTGTGACCGGGTTTGGCTGTCTATCTACTAACTCATTATCTCCAGTCTGCGGTGTGCCACCATCAGGTGGCAGAAAAGGGTCTTGATCGGCCACGCTAAGCTACCCCCAGAAGCAAGCAGTTAAATCTACGGGTCGCTGACTCGTCACCGCTTAACAGTTACCCAGTTTCGGTACTTAACCCAGAATGAAATTAAAGAGAAAAAGGAGGCTCCCCAGACGAAAATGCTCTCGATAGACTGTCTCGAGAACTCTCCTGTTCTCTCTCTAAAGTACAGTATACGCCAAGCTTTTGTTCCACGGCTCGCCCTGGGTTGTCTGCCCCTTATTATACCGCACTCCAGACCTCCATTCTCCCCGTGTCTTCTCGTTATTAAATCACACCGATCCAGAGCGCTCGCGGACACCAAGGTCAACACGCGCAGGCAGCAGAGAGGGCGCCCCCCCCCCCCCGGAGAATCTATAAATAGCCAGCCGAGCTTTTCATAGACACAGTCTGAGCTATTTTTAGCTGGCCGAGCACAGAGGTTTGACCCACTAACCTACATACATTCACCTGAAAGGGCTTCAACGCCTTTGTTCGTACAATTAACAGCTTATCTCCTCCATCTGATGCTTGTTTTTCCTTTCATTTTTTTCCCATGATTTCATCGTCATACAGAGATATAGAGGAAACTAGGATTTCTGGCCTTTCTTCGGGGAGAGAGAGAGAGAGAGAGAGAGGAAGAGATAACGTGTATGGGAAACATGGTGGCTGTTGGTGGCGTACGAAGATTGGGTCGGACTATCGTCGACAAGATTAACAAAACAAAAAAAAACAACCAAAGCCCAGAGATAAGGGCTGATGATTAACAGAGACTATATAAAAGAAAAAAGTAAACGAAAAACAGAAGACAAATGGACGGACAGACAGATAGACAGATGATTTTCTATGTAAAACCATTTCAAACAGCAACAAAAAAAAAAAAAATGAAAACAGTCAAATACTGAGATTTTCCCATCATATGATAAAGGCGATGGTCAAGTGAAAACAGTCAAATATTGAGATTTTCCCATCATATGATAAAGGCGATGGTCAAGTGAAAACAGTCAAATATTGAGATTTTCCCATCATATGATAAAGGCGATGGTCAAGTGAAAACAGTCAAATATTGAGATTTTCCCATCATATGATAAAGGCGATGGTCAAGTGAAAACAGTCAAATATTGAGAATTTCCCATCATATGATAAGGCGATGGTCAAGTGAAAACAGTCAAATATTGAGATTTTCCCATCATATGATAAAGGCGATGGTCAAGTGAAAACAGTCAAATATTGAGATTTTCCCATCATATGATAAAGGCGATGGTCAAGTGAAAACAGTCAAATATTGAGATTTTCCCATCATATGATAAAGGCGATGGTCAAGTGAAAACAGTCAAATATTGAGATTTTCCCATCATATGAATATGAGAAAGACGATGGTCAAGACACATGATAAGAGAACACGCCATCTACCACGGGAGCTGGACTGCCGGATTCACACACTCCAAGTGCCGTGCTAGAAGTCAGGTGAGTGACGTGGCCCTGGTCAAGGTGCCAGAGCATACTGATAAGCCTGGGGGGGGGGGGGGTTGCATTTTCCTGGAAGCAGGGCCTCCGATAGGAACTGTAAGCCCATGCAGAACAATCCCCTCCCTCCCCCACTCCCACAGGCTTTCATCCACGAAGCGAGCCCCCCCCCCCCACTCCCACAGGCTTTCATCCACGAAGCGGCCCCCCCCCACCCACTTTCCTCCGGACTTTAAAATGGAAAACCCTGCGGGCTTAGGGTGTCTGAGCGGCGAAGTGGTTAGTGCACTGGTCTCTCATGGCGAAGGTCGGGGGTTCGAATCCGGCCGGAGGCACCCCAGCTGTAGAAATGGGTACCCGACTTCTTCTGGAGTTGGGGAAGGAAAGGCGGCCAGGCGTGATACTGACCATATCACCTTCTAGTGTGCTGACAGGTCAAGGAAAATATGGGCACTAACACCCTTTCCCTATGTGCCTCTGAGGCATGACAGGGTTACCTTTACCTTGCCTTCAGGAGCAATGCACCGGCTGGGTGGGGGTTGGAAGATCATCGTTCCTATCGGTTCTAGATGGGGGAAAGCAATGACTGCCAGTTATCATCATTAACATCATCGCCGAAAAAAATAGATAGATAGATAGATCCAAGTCATGCTGACCTACCTTCACAGGACAAGCCGTGTGACGTGACCCCAGACAGGGCCTCACGACACACATTGCAGTAAGTAGGTCGAGCGTGGGAGCACGCGTACCAATTGTGTTGACCGGACATCATCTCTGTGTGGCTAGTCTGTCCTTGCTGGAGACGAACATAAAGAGAGGCCGGTGAGCATACTAGTGGGTATCACTCTAGGCGTATATGATGTTGCTATGACAGAGGATTATAGCTAGTATCATTCTGTGTGAAGCTGGTATGACAGGAGACTGATTATAATTTGTATTATCTTACATCCTTCCCGTGCCGCTAAACGCCACATAGGGCCCCCCGCATGGTAGTTCGCCAAGATGTCCTGTCTTCGGCGAGCTTCTCAATCTCATCAAGGGATGTTATGCCCACTGAATTGGCTTCTCTTAACAATGTCCTCTTTAGAGTTTCACGTGGTCGACCTCTTTTTCTTCAGCCTGTTGTGCTCCACTTGATAGCTTGTTTGGGGATCCTCTGATTTTTGTATTTTTAAAATTTGTATCATACTGCATAATAAAGAGTATCATACCGCATAATAAAGCGTATCATACTACATAATAAAGAGTATCATACTGCATAATAATGAGTACCATACTGCATAATAAAGAGTATCATACTGTATAATACAGAGTATCATACTGCATAATAAAGAGTATCATACTGCATAATAAAGAGTATCATACTGCATAATACAGACTATCATACTGTATAATAAAGAGTATCATACTGCATAATACAGAGTATCATACTGCATAATACAGAGTATCATACTGCATAATAAAGAGTATCATACTGCATAATACAGAGTATCATATTGCATAATACAGAGTATCATACTGTATAATAAAGAGTATCATACTGCACAATAAAAGCCCAGCAACATGCTGCCGTGACACTGAAGGTAGTAATATTTTTTCTACTTCCCGTGCTTATCTACGAATGTCATGCATTTCTCTGATCTCCTGGCCATTATCATCATCATCATCATTAGATGTCGTGCCGTGCTGGTAGGCGTTGTCGATCATGCCTCTCCACAGATCTCGGTCTTTGATAGTTTGCACCTGCTCAGGTGTGGACGACTTTTATATAGTGTCATCGCTTTTGACTGTCCATGATTTTTGTTTTCTTCTGTGTCTTTCCTAGCCTCCTTTGCCATTTATTTTTCCGGTTGTGACCATGTTTTCAACCTCTCCCTTTCTTATTATATGTCAAATGATTGACGGTTGCCGCTTTTCCATGGATTTAATTAGGTTCCTTTCTTGGTTTGTTTTTCCTTAGACATTCCCTGTTTGCCACCTTAGATGTCCATGGTAATCTAACGCAATATTTTTCTAGGAAACCGTATCTCTGAAGCTTCTAGCCATCTTGGCGTCAATCTGTTGACTGTCCCTGACTCATTTCCACAGAGTAGGATGGGATCGATGTAGCATCTTAGAGCCCTTTTTTCTTTTTCTTCTGATGTTCACTGGCAAAGACACAAGAATGACCACTGTTGCTGCAGTGTCTAAAACTGACTGACTGAATACCATGAAATACGCACAGCAATGGGCTGCCGGTGTATGATAAGACATCGAGTCGTCCATGCAAACAGTATCTTCTATGTACACTGGAACAGAAGCGACTGAGACTATTTAGATGACTGATAGCTAAACCATGTAGACACTATCGATTTCTAAGCCTACGATATCACTTCATTTCGGACCTAACTCGAGTACTACAGTACGTCTGAAAGAAATAAATTCCAGCTACATAAGGGGTTCGAACACTGGGCATTTTGCTTGCCTGAAGCATACTATGTCCCTGACCATTTCGTATCTAAAATCCGTAAAGTGATATTCAATTCTTCCGGGTGTCTGTGGGCTGTGAAGTCGAATCGCTGGATAATCTTACGTGGAATACTGTTCTGGGAGTTGATTATTTGTAGCTGAATGTTAATAAAGATTATCTTTACTGCACCCCGGGTACATCCATAACTGCTCCATCTTCTCTTCAGTATCTCCTTCAGCGTGCAGTAACTGCTCCATCTTCTCTTCAGTATCTCCTTCAGCGTGCAGTAACTGCTCCATCTTCTCTTCAGTATCTCCTTCAGCGTGCTGTAACTGCTCCATCTTCTCTTCAGTATCTCCTTCAGCGTGCAGTAACTGCTCCATCTTCTCTTCAGTATCTCCTTCAGCGTGCTGTAACTGCTCCATCTTCTCTTCAGTATCTCCTTCAGCGTGCAGTAACTGCTCCATCTTGTCTTCAGTATCTCCTTCAGCGTGCTGTAACTGCTCCATTTTCTCTTCAGTATCTCCTTCAGCGTGCAGTAACTGATGACGCCCGGTATCTGTCTGGAACGCTTTGTGAATCATTCATTCTTCACCCCCCCCCCCCCCAACTCTTTGAACTTTTGGCAACAACACTCACTGATTCACATTTTGTCAGTGAAGTCCTTTGTTAGATCAGCTTGTTTTCATTACCAGAAAGCGTTCGCTCCTACACAAAGCATCAGGAGCAAAACTAGCTATCAGAACTGAATCATCACAAGGATCTTCCGGCACGCGAACCTCGCTTGTGCTTTGCTTATACACCACCTAGCTTTCCTTGTGCTTCTTATACTCCACCTAACTTTCCTTGTGCTTCTTATACTCCACCTAGCTTTCCTTGTGCTTCTTATACTCCACCTAGCTTTCCTTGTGCTTTTTATACTCCATCTAGCTTTCCTTGTGCTTCTTATACTCCACCTAGCTTTCCTTGTGCTTCTTATACTCCACCTAACTTTCCTTGTACTTCTTATACTCCACCCAGCTTTTCCTTGTGCTTTTTATACTCCACCTAGCTTTCCTTGTGCTTCTTATACTCCACCTAGCCTTCATTGTGCTTCTTATACTCCACCTAGCTTTCATTGTGCTTCTTATACTCCACCTAGCTTTCATTGTGCTTCTTATACTCCACCTAGCTTTCATTGTGCTTCTTATACTCCACCTAGCTTTCCTTGTGCTTCTTATACTCCACCTAGCTTTCCTTGTGCTTCTTATACTCCACCTAGCTTTCCTTGTGCTTCTTATACTCCACCTAGCTTTCCTTTTCTTTTCTTTACAGTCTCCTCTCCGTCTGTCTCTCACGCATGAACATGATCTGACCGTGAAACCTTCGTCTCCGTCCATTTAAACTCTAACGCTTCCACTATAAATGGTATATCTCCACAAACCGTCTACAAAAATATACATAAATTGTATATTTCTACCAACTCCTCCATAAATTATATACCTCTACCAACTCCTCCATAAATGGTATATTTCTACCAACTCCTCCATAAATGATATACTTATACCAACTCCTCCATAAATGATATACTTATACCAACTTCTCCATAAATGATATACTTATACCAACTTCTCCATAAATGATATACTTATACCAACTTCTCCATAAATGATATACTTATACCAACTTCTCCATAAATGATATACTTCTACCAACTCCAGCCAAAACTGACCCTGAGACCAGCATCACAACTCTCAACATGACATAAATACTGTCAATAGGAAAAACAAAACATGACAACAAAACTACAGTCAAGAAACAAAAGCACACGACAACAAAACTACTGTCAAGAAACAAAAACACACGACAACAAAACTACAGTCAAGAAACAAAAACACACGACAACGAAACTACAGTCAAGAAACAAAAACACATGACAACAAAACTACTGTCAAGAAACAAAAACACATGACAACAAAACTACTGTCAAGAAACAAAAACACATGACAACAAAACTACTGTCAAGAAACAAAAACACACGACAACAAAACTACAGTCAAGAAACAAAAACACACGACAACAAAACTAATGTCAAGAAACAAAAGCACACGACAACAAAACTACTGTCAAGAAACAAACAAACAAACAAAAATGTTCAGGACTAATCGAGCCCATCAGTTCAGCTGAACTCGGGCGGGAACCCAAAGAACAACCAACACGCACACACAACAAACCTTTCCTCTGCCTGTCCACAACAGGACGATCTGTATGCTGGGCAACACTTCCTCGCTTACCTAAACCAACTCACCTCAATCTTCTCCTCGTACATGGTCACCGTGGAGAATTCTCCGGAGATCTCAAAGTTAAGGCTGTCCAGCGACCTTGACCTCCTCTTCTTCTGCCTCCTGCGCTCCTTCCGGTCCTCGCAGAAGCGAGAACCTCGCGAGAAGGACTGCGCCAACCTTCTACTCAACCCGCAGAACATGGCTGACGGCGTTTGAGTTCTTATTTCCAGAGCCTTTTACAAACTTGAATCAGTGTGAAAACGTATTCAAATAACTGCTAAGTCCTTGCTCAGAATTGTACGTCTGCTAATATGCAACCGGAAACTACGTCACTGCCATAGTATGCGTGCGCCCCCGGGCTAACAAAAAACCGAATTCCACATGGAAGGAGCTACCAAACCTGAGACCTTATCCACCGGCTGTGTTATAATGATCTACAAAAATAAGAATTCTAATGTAAACAAAACAGCTACCTAAAGAACACTAAAAAGAATCATAAAAGGAGATGTAAACTTGTCTTCTGGTTATTTTACAACACGCGTTAAATCCTCTGTGTTTTTAATTCGAGAAAGTTTAATTTACTAATCCCGAAACCATGTGACTTACATCCTTCTCGTGTCATAAAACGTCACATGGTAGTTTGCCAAATTTTCATGTTTTCTGCCAGCTTTTCAACCTCATCAGGGGATTTTATGCATACTAATTTGACCTCTCTTAAAAATGTCCTCTTTAGAGTTTCCACGTGGTCGACCTCTTATTCTTCGTCCTGTCGTGTTCCGCTTGACTGCTTGTTTTGAGATTATGTTTCTTCTCATCACGTGACCGACACATGTCCATCTCCTTTTTCTGATCACCCACGAGACAGGCTGTTGTTCACTCACCTGCCTTATCTCTCCGTTGTTCTTGAATTCGTTCCACTTTATGCCCAGTATGTTCATTAGGCATTTGTTTTCAACAGAGTCTAATTTCTAGTCTATTTCTTTAGTTGTTTTCCAGCTTTCACATGCATACATGACGGTGGATATTACATTTGAATTGAATCTTAATTTGGTCTCCGTGTTTATGACTTCTGCGTGCCGTATGTTCTCATATGTTTTGTAATTCTTATCACATTGTCATCTTGGCTAAACTTGGCTCCATATTACTCTAATCACACAATAACACTGACTAAACTTTTGCTGGTTCTGTAATCACATATTTAATCTTTACTTGATTCACTTCTGTGTAATCACTGATCTATAATTCCTTCCACCACATAATAACACTGACTAAACTTCAGCTGCTGTATCTGTAATCACATATTTAATCTCTGCTTGATTTACTTCTCCGTGTAATCAGTGATCTATAATTCCTTCCATCACATAATAACACCGGATAAACTTGAGGTACTATTTCTTTAATCATAAAACAATCTTGACTAAGCGTGACTCTCCATTCCCAGAATCACAATCTTGGCTAAACTTGACATACTAATCCTCCAGCCACGTAATAATAGTGGCTAAACTTGACTTACTATTTCTGCAATCGCCCAATAATCTTGCCTTAAAACTCGGCTCACTATTCACACAACCACGCCATAAAAAAAACCAAAAACTTGACTTAAAACTTGATCATCTACTCCTACGGCAACAACGCTAAATTTGACGTTCTACCCCTTTGCCTCTTATCAATCTTCACTTCTCGCTCCAAATTCTTTCACGAAACTCAACAAAACTTCTCTGCACAAAACAAACCAGAAAAAAAAACCAACATACTCCTATAGCTAAACTTAGCACATTTAAACACACAGAAGCAGTTGCACTCTTATTTCGTGCACTAAATAAACCAAGCTGTACAAGCCAATATATAAAGAAACAAAACAAAACAACCCGGCCGAATTACCGGACACAATCAATTTTACACGACAATAACACAAGGGAAAGTGGGCGAATATTGGAAATTTGAATCGATTAGTCTGCAGCAAACCGACATAAACAATAATAAAGATCAGTTTTTTACAAGAGAAAACCATGTACTTCCTATTACACAACGACAATACTGCAGCATGCACTTCGCTGAAATTATACTAAATCACGCTTAGATTCTTCATCCATGTCGTGCCGTTAAACGTCACATAGGGCTCGCAAAGTAGTTCGCCAATTTTTCCTGTCTTCGGCGAGTCTTTCAACCTCATCAAAGGATTTTATGCCTGTTAACTTAGATTATACAAACAAAAATCAGAAGCCTAGAACAAACTAAAAGATGGTAACTTCAGCAAGGATCTTATAAAAAGGAGCCTCGTACAAACTGAAAGATGGTAATTACAGCAAAGATCTTACAAAAAGAAGCCTCGTACAAACTGAAAGATGGGTAACTAGAGCAAAGATCTTACAAAAAGAAGCCTCGTACAAACTGAAAGATGGTAATTACAGCAAAAGATCTTACAAAAAGAAGACTCGTACAAACTCAAAGATGGGTAACTATAGCAAAGATCTTACAAAAAGAAGCCTCGTACAAACTGAAAGATGGTAACTATAGCAAAGATCTTACAAAAAAGAAGACTCGTACAAACTGAAAGATGGTAATTACATCAAAGATCTTACAAAAAGAAGCCTCGTACAAACTGAAAGATGGGTAACTATAGCAAAGATCTTACAAAAAGAAGCCTCGTACAAACTGAAAGATGGTAACTATAGCAAAGATCTTACAAAAAAGAAGACTCGTACAAACTGAAAGATGGTAATTACATCAAAGATCTTACAAAAAGAAGCCTCGTACAAACTGAAAGATGGTAATTACAGCAAAGATCTTACAAAAAGAAGCCTCGTACAAATTGAAAGATGGGTAACTACAGCAAAGATCTTACAAAAAAGAAGCCTCGTACAAACTGAAAGATGGTAACTACATCAAAGATCTTACAAAATGAAGCCTCGTATAAACTGAAAGATGGTAACTACAGCAAAGATCTTACAAAAAGATCAGTACAGATTCACTACACAAAACGATCTCGGGAACAGTATTAACGAAAGATTCACCAGACAAAAACGATCTCGACAATAGAATTAACGAAAGATTCACCAGACAAAAACGATCTCGACAATAGAATTAACGAAAGATTCACCAGCCAAAAACTATCTCGGCAATAGAATTAACGAAAGATTCACCAGCCAAACACTATCTCGGCAATAGAATTAACGAAAGATTCATCAGCCAAACACTATCTCGGCAATAGAATTAACGAAAGATTCACCAGCCAAACACTATCTCGGCAATAGAATTAAGGAAAGATTCACCAGCCAAAAACTATCTCGGCAATAGAATTAACGAAAGATTCACCAGCCAAACACTATCTCGGCAATAGAATTAACGAAAGATTCACCAGACAAAACGATCTCGGCAACAGGATTAACGAAAGATTCACCAGCCAAACAGAACGAACGCCGGCAGAGAGTAACCAAGTTTTCCTCTTCGCTTACACAAAATTACACATATAGTAATACTAGTACTAAACCGATGCTGAATTACTGCGTTAACACAGTGGTTCTAAAACTCTGGAGGACAGTGCGCCCCCCCCCCGAATTCGGTTTTCATGTAACCTGTCGCTCAATAATCCTTTACTGTGCGAAGTAACCCCTCCTCCACAGAACCAACCTGGATTTCCCTCAATCTATAAGGGGAAAGAGCTGCATTTCCCACTTTGTGACACCATAGACTTAGATGAATGTTGAGGGGCATAATGTTTGACGGGCCTGCGAGCCTAATTCTACACCCTTTGAAAATAAACTTCGTTCATTTACATTCATTCATTAATATGTCCCTTGTGGAACTTTGTTTCCTTAACTGCTTTCTTTAAGGCCTCTCGGTTGTAAGCAAGATGCCCTGCTGCTGATGCGTCCATTCGCAAACCGTCAAAAATGTCTTGTTGCCATATTCGCCTCTTTCTTTTTCCCACTATGTACCCTTCCAAGACTCTCTTCTCCAGGCTCTCGTGACATTTAATATACCCCAAATACTTAAGTTTTCTCTGTTTAATCTTCTTTACTAACCAACCTTCATCAATATTAAATTCGTGCAGTATGGACATATTTATTCTTTTTTGTGCCCATGATATTTGAAGGACTAGAAGAGCATTTACATTCAAAGCCACTTACGTGTTCCTCAGCTGTTTTGTTTTGCTATTTTTATTCATGAACAAATTGTAAAACACAGATGAATGAGGGAAAGAAGACATGAGGACGGGAAGGGAAACGAAACTGCACAATCATGAAGATCAATCACTTCGTTCACGAAAAGTAACTTTGAAATGTTCCATATTCTACAACATATTTCTCTCTCTCTCTCTCTCTCTCTCTCTCTGGCCCATGCCAGTCAGGCGTTGGACGTCACTGATTTCCACATCCATCTATCTTTTTCTTTTTCTATAAGCTCTGTTTTGGACTGCGCTCTGCGCCACTCTTTTGTATCTTGTTTCTTTGTTTTCCTCTGTCCCTTTTCCCCCTCTAGTATTCCCGTCGTCGTCAAGCGATCCAGTTTGCCTCTTCTTGAAAAATGTCCTACAAATCTGGACTGTCGTGTTCTGAATTTTGCCCAGCCTCGCTTAGAGAACCTCTTCATCTGTTTTCTTGGCTGTCCATGGTATTCTCTTCATTCTTCTTATGAACCACATCTCTGCCGCATCCAGTAGATTCTGGGTGCTCTACAACATGTAGAGCTTTCATATATAGCTCTTTGTCTCTAATGTATTCTATAACATGTAGAGCGTTCATATATAACTCTTTGTCTCTAATGTATTCTATAACATGTAGAGCGTTCATATATAACTCTTCGTCTCTAATGTAATCTACAGCAGGCAGAGCTTTCATGTACGACTCTTTCTCTCCAATGTACTCTACAGCATGTATAGCTTTCATATACGAGGGGTGACTGATAAGTTCTCGGCATAAGTAACAAATACTTGAAACACACAGTTGATATTAAGTGTATGTGTAGATCAGGTTAATATAAGATTAAACACCAACTCTCAAGAAATTAACTGCAACCAATTTTTTTTTACGCTACTGAAGCGGTAAGGGGTGGCAGAAATTGAGAAAATGGATAAAATTTCTCATCGAACAGTCATTCGCTACCTCTGCATCAAGGGGTTGCCATGAGGATATGGTAGAGACTCTAGTGGAGATTGCCACTTTTTATAGCACAGTGAAGAAATGGGCAGCTCAATTCAAACATGGAAGGGAGAGTCTGGAAGATGATCCCTTTCCAGGAAGACCAAGAACTATAACCACCGATGAAACCACCGGCAGAATCCATGACATGATAAGGAAGGATCGAGGACTAACTGAGCGGTACATTGCTACTGAGTTGGGCATCTCCCAGGAACGTGTTCATGCCATTACTCACAATGATCTTCAAATGACAAAGGTCTCTGCTCGATGGGTCCCGAAACTTTTGGAGCTGATCACAAACAACAGCGTCTCAACATGTCATGAGAAAATCTTGTCCATTTTTCTGCAGATCCTGAAAAGTTTCTTCTGCAATTTGTGACTATGGATGAGACTTGGGATCATCATTTTCAACTAGAAACCAAAGAACAGTCAAAGCAGTGGAAACATCATGGATCCCCACCTCCAAAAAAAGCAAGGGTGGTTCTGTCTGCAAGCAAAGTGTTGGCTTCCATATTTTGGGATTTAGGGGGTGTGCTATTGTTAGACTATCGCTATTGTTAGACTATCTTCAAAAGGGCAGAACGGTCACCGGGGCCTATTACGCTAATCTTGTGAAGCAACTGCGAGTCAAACTGAAGGAAAAGCGTCGAGGGAAATTGACCAGAGGGGTCATCTTTCATCAAGACAATGCTCCAGTTCACAAGTCGGCGGTGGCAATGGCTGCCATTCATGAATGCGGCTTCTAGCTTCTTGAACATCCTCCTTATTCCCCAGATTTGGTCCCTTCGCACTATTACCTGTTTATCAAACTTAAAAAGGAGCTCAGTGGTCGCAAATTTGCTTCAGATGATGACATCATTCACGCTGTAGACCACTTTCTACTGGCACAAGATGCTGACTTTTACAAAGAAGGGATCCGTATGCTCCAGGATCGCTGGACTAAGTGCATGAACTTGCAAGGGGACTATGTTGAGAAATAACCCAAAAAAGTTGTCCACAAATAGTCCGTTGTACCTATGCGGAGAACTTATCAATCACCCCTCGTATAATAACTCTTTGTCCTTAATGCACATCTCCACTTCTAATCCACTTCTATTCTTTACTCACTAACCAGCGACACAAGTGCTATCACACAGTCAAACAGATTAACCTCTGAGTTCCAAGATAAACAAATACAAACACACCAACAACAACACACACACATACAAACATACAGTAAACCCTCGATTTAACAGAGGCCGGTGTAACGCATACCAGATTTACAGGACCGGACAAATACTAATTTAAAAAATCTGAAACGTCACATTATGAGCTTTTCATGTCGTATTTATTTACATATTTTATTTATTATAATTTTATAATATACAGTATAACGGCTTTTTTAACTTAAAAAACAATAAAAATGGGTTTTTTAATGCCCCCCCCCCCATTCAACTTAAAGGACTTCCAGAATCAACGGGCACCAGTTTCCCTCTATTAGTCCGTTAAATCGAAGTTTTATGTAGTTATTTACAGGCAGACATGTCTACACACTTGAATATAATAAATCTACACAGACAGACAAGTACATAGACTAAACGCTTGACAGACATACGAACAAACCGAGATATTACATTTTTCACTCACTCTCATTCTCTCACATTAATTCATTCATTCATTTGCATGTCCTTTGTGGAACTTTGCCTCCCTAACAGCACTCCTGTAGGCCTCTCGGTTGTGAGCAATATGGCCTGCTGCTCATGCATCCATTTGCAGATTATCAACGATGTCTTGCAGCCATCTTCGCCTCGGTCTTCCTCTCTTTCTTTTTCCCATTATGTACCCCTCCAAGATGGTCTTCTCTAGATTATCATGACGTTTAATGTGTCCAAAATATTTAAGTTTTCTCTCCCTAATCCTCTTCACTAGCCAGCCTAAGTTCTTATCGTATAGATATATTTGTTCTTTTTTGTGTCCTTGATATCTGAAGAACTTTTCTGTAGCATTTACATTCAAAGGCATCTATGCGTTTCTCAGCTGTTTTGTTAAGTGTCCAGGTCTCACATACACACATATAAACAGACACAGAAAAAAACAAACAACGACGGTAAACAAGAACCATCTCTCGACCTTTACTTGTGACACGCACTTCCACTAAACAATATAAACATCTAATAAACCGTCCCCTAAACAATAAAGATTCCACTAAACAATACACATGCCTGTTAAGGTTCCACGAAGCAATAAACCAGCTAATGAAACGTCTTATAAAACAATAAAGACACTGCTAAACCTGGACACCGACTGAATGTGTCCTGAGAAGGGTTCACACTTCTAACAAGAACCCCCCTCTTTCCAAGTAAATGTAAAAGCATTGAAGCGCCTGTGGGTATGCAATGTTAGTGGCCATATTTTCCCTAACCTAGTGTCACCACACTAGAAAGAGTGATACTCTTACCATCACACATGGCCACCTTTCCTTCCTCACCTCCAAAAGGAGCCAGGTACCTATTTCTACCTAACCGAAGCTGTATGTTTATGTCCCATATAACTCAGATATTGAACTCGTATGTCTGATCACATTCATTCAGTACCTCGACTACGTGTGTTCACTTCTTTGATCACATAAACCCTGTCTTTTTTTTTCGACAAAATGTAGATATTAGCCCCATACTAAACTTGCAATGTTTAATTATACAGTGTAGCTATTATGTGACTCTATAAATATAGATAGTTATTTCTGTACTCTACAAATGTAGATATTTATTTCCACTTGATCATGTAAGTCTAAATACTAATTAATACTAAACGTACACGGTAGATCACAGTGTAGATATTAGCCCAAAACGAAGTATATACTTTATCACAGTGTAGATATTAGTCCAGAATGAAGTACATATTTTATCACAGTGTAGATATTAGTCCAGAATGAAGTATATACTTTATAACAGTGTAGATATTAGCCCAAAATGAAGTATATGCTTGATCACAGGGTGTAGATATCTATTCTTTGACCACATAAACGTAGACGCTAAAGGGGAAAAAAAAACCACGTTTAAACACTCCGATATAAACCAAGAAACTGCCACTATATACAAACTGGACAACAGATACTACATCTAGATCCTTGTCAGCATGCAAACTAGTCATTCTTCCCTAGAACAACATACGGGCCAGCCAAAAACACCAAAAAAAGTTCAACAGTCACACAGACCGCGCCCCCATAAGTCACATGACGCATGCATCACAATGACACTGCACCCACAGTGCACTGGACGGCTCCCACTACAAGCAGATATCACAAGCTTGAAGTGAATGTAAACACTGGAGGATATTCACACAGAATACGTACATCATGATAGGCAGTTTCACTTCAATTTTCTTCTAATCAAATACATCGCGTGTCCTTAAATGAGACTAAATGATGAGGGCATGGTGACTAGATGATTTGTGTGTGTGTGTGGGGGGGGGGAGGGAGGCAGCATGGGGACTAACCGATGGGGGGTATGGGGACTAAAAGATTGGGGATATGGGGACTAACAGATGGGGGCACGGGGACTAAATGATAGGGTATATGGGAACTAAATGATGGGGGGTATGGGACTAACAGATGGGGGGATATGGGGACTAAAAGATGGGGGCATGGGGACTAAACGATAGGGTATATGGGGACCAAATGATGGGGGATATGGGGCTTAATGATGAGAGAATATGGGGCTAAATGATGGGGGAATATGGGACTAAATGATGGGGATATGGGACTAAATGATGGAGGATATGGAGCTAAATGATGGGGGAATATAGGACTAAATGATGGGGGATATGGGACTGAAAGACGGGTGCATAGAAACTAAATGACGTGACATGGGGACTAAATGATGGGGGTATTAGGACTAAATGATGGAGTATGAGGACTAAATAAAGGCGTTATGGGGACTAAATTATGGGGGTATGGGGACTAAATGATGGAGGGAGGGAGGCCTGGGGGCTAAATAAAGGCGTTATTGGGACTAAATTATGGGGGTATTAGGACTAAATGATGGAGTATGAGGACTAAATAAAGGCGTTATGGGGACTAAATTATGGGGGTATGGGGACTAAATGATGGAGGGAGGGAGGCCTGGGGACTAAATAAAGGCGTTATGGGGACTATATGATGATGGTATGGAACTCGAATCTCTGAGCAACTGAAAAAACAAAATATGTTAGGATCTTCTTTCAGCTGCCGTGTTCCTAGTTATCATTTTGAAAAGTACTGGTATCTTTTGAAGTCATACTGGCACCTAACGGAACATGATGATGATATGACAGCCTGGCCAAGTGAGTATGAGAAGTCCATATAGGATATTGGTACATTCTAGGTGATCATATGGATATGGGGACATTTTGGGCGATCCATTGGGGGGGGGGGGATGTAGTAGTAAAAAGCTTGAGAACCCCTTTGAAGAATGGGTAAGATAGCCATGTGGTGGCACGACAGGCGGCTCTGCAGAAAGTAGACAGTTAAGTTTCTCTGACCCTGCGTATTCCCCACAGTGACATGCGCCTGTAGATCGGGATATTAACCCAAGCAACAGAACTTTCAGATGAAATGTTACAGAAGGGGCCACCTGGACCTGGTGGAGGGATGAAAAGGTGTAAGAAAGTCCATAACGAAATGAAAGTTAACCTTCTCTCTCAGAGAGAACAATGTGGAGGAGGAAGAGGGAGCTTGGTTGAGGAGATGATGGGCCCAGGGGGGCATCACCAACTCTCTAGACACCAAACTCACTGAAGTTTGACGAAAGGACCATCAAATTGGCTATTAAGACAGCAACGTTCTTCTCAGAACGCAGCACCTGATTTGAGAAAAAGAAAAAAAAAAGAAATGAAGAAAGAAGTAAAAGTGGAAGAGAAAGAGTGGGAGAACAGAGAGAATGTGAGAAGAGAAAGAGTGTGGGAGAAGAGAAAGAGAGTGGGGGAAGAGAAAGAGAGTGGGGGAAGAGAAAGAGAGTAGCAGAAGAGAAAGAGTGGGAGAAGAGAAAGAGAGTGGGGGAAGAGTGGAAGGAGAGGGAGAGAGAGAAAGAGAGAGAGAAAGGGAAAGAAACAGAGAAAGAAAATACAGAAATATAGAGAGCAAGAAAGAGAGATTGAGAGAAAATGAGAGAAAGAGAAGGAGAGTAAAAGACAGAAAGAGAGAGAGAGAGAGAAATAGAAAGAGAGAAAGACAGACGGGGTGGGGGGGGGGGGAAGAGGGAGTGGTGATGAGAACATTTATCGTGTGAAATCGGCTACCTGACACCAGCATTAGGAAATAATGGCTGGAACGTTTCTGTAGTCAGCTTTGCCTGGGATAAGCTTCAGTTTGGGAGAGGAAAACAACAAAAAAGTATATTTAAACTGCGCTGCTGATGAGGCCGAAATGAAGGAGCGGTTCTGGGGGAAAGATGAAACATCCTGAACAAAGCAGAGAAAACAAATGTTACCTGAACAAAGCAGAGAAAACAAATGTTAACAATTCCGACCACCAGTCGAAGCTCAAATAAAACAGAATTTCTCACAAGGACCTGACAACCTCTGGAAATAAGGAACGAAGAAGAAAGCAAATCGTATGTGACCAGGCTGACTAGGTGGCACATAGACAAAAAAGAAAGGGCAGATGATGCTCCGTATGACATGTTCTCCTCACTGCCTCCCCTGAATGCAATGCGGTCTCGCGCAAGTTGAACCCGGCGTCTCACAGTGAGACCGTTCAGGTTTTCCGTCATGCTCTGGGGTCCACCTTCGCGGTGAGGTCGTCCCTTTTCGTTATGCCTTCCACTATCAACCTCTCCAAGCCGATGTGTCTCTTGATGTGGCCGAAGTATTCCAGCTTTCTAACTTCCATAGATTTTACGAGCTGGTTTTCTGCCACGTCTAATCCCATCAGTATCTCTTCATTTGATTTGTTTTTTTTTTTGTTTTTTTCCACCTATCCCGTGATATTTCCATGCGCCCTTCTATAACATTTCATTTCAAATACTGTTATTCTCTTTTCTAGTGATTTCTTAAGTGTCCATATTTTTGGATTCGCATGTTGGCCCTCCAAACCACCCCCCGAATATGTAAACATAGCTTTGTTTTCTTGTTGGTACATTGCCACGTGCTCGTCATTCACCCTAGTTTCTGTGATGCAACTGCCAGTCTTCTTTTTGACTTACTTCCACCGTGCAGTCGCCATTGGTAGTGATGACGCGGGGATGTTTGTATATCCTAATCACGCTGAGGTTTTCCGGTGAGAAAGTCCAACTCTGGACTGGATGGGCAACCACCTCTCACCCGGCGGTGATACACGGGTATCTCAAAACACGTCGAGGTTTTCCGGTGAGAAGGTCCAACTCTGGCCTGGGTGGGCTACCGCCTCTCACCCAGCGGGGATGCACTGATATCCTAAACACGTCGAGGTCTTCCGATGAGAAAGTCCAACCCTAGACTAAACTGGTGCAACGAAAACCACGGTGTCACGCAATCCCGCTTCTGAGACCCACCAAGAATACAGGCTAAAGCCCTGTATTACTCTGAACCCCTTGTGGTCCTCTCGAGGATCTCGTGTGGTCCTTTCCGGGACCACACAGGAGATCACGGGACCTAACGAGGACCACAGGCGTAAATTCAGTAGGATCACAGTGCGGTTTTGGTGGTAGAAGCGAACGAAGAAGAAGAAGGTAGTGATGACTAAACCTTCATATTCAAATATATTTACGTTTGACGAACGACCTGGTTATAAAACGCTAAAGAACGCAGAAAACACAAGCACTACCCTCGTGACGCACGGATGAATGAATGTACTTGAACATGAGTTTTAGCCTACGGTGTAACTGTGCCGTGCTTGTTTTGTTGAGTAACTTTAACAAGGTGCAGCACTCCTAAATTTCATTAACAGCCATCCCTTCTCTTGACCAAGAAGTCGACACATGAAAGGGACATGGCAGTTGCTACACCCTCAAAGTAAGGGAAGAGAGAGAAAGAGAGTATTTTTTAAATCAAATCTGCATGGTCAGCATTTTTATATATCCAAAACAGTCTCTTACACACACAAGAAACACATAACAGGCTTACTTCTCTGCCGCCTTAGTACAAAAGTTAACTTCCACGTCCTAAGACGGAGTTATGGGTCGCAACTTCCAAGTCCTAAGACGGGGTTATGGGTCGCAACTTCCAAGTCCTAAGACGGAGTTATGGGTCGCAACTTCCAAGTCCTAAGACGGAGTTATGGGTCGCAACTTCCAAGTCCTAAGACGGAGTTATGGGTCGCAACTTCCAAGTCCTACGACGGAGTTATGGGTCGCAACTTCCAAGTCTTAAGACGGAGTTATGGGTCGCAACTTCCAAGTCTTAAGACGGAGTTATGGGTCGCAACTTCCAAGTCCTAAGACGGAGTTATAGGTCGCTTACTGCCAAAACCGACTGCGTTTTCACGAAAATCAAGATAGTATACAAGCAGCATACATTATCTGCACGGGAACTGGATGCCCCGTAGTTTATCGTATTATCTACACAAGAACTGGATGTCCCGTAGTTTATCGTATTATATACACAGGAACTGGATGCGCTGTGGTTTATCGCACTGAAATCCTTTATCGAAATGAAGAATCAGTCAGGAAAAACGCCAATCATCAAAGACCGAGTACGACATCCTTGGAAAAGAAGACCTCAACATTCTTTTGACAGCCTGGCAGCTGGCAATCACGGGTGAGAGCTGATGGACAGGAAACAAACATATCGGGAAACAAAAGATGTCCAAGACAGCAGATCACGTAGCATGTTACTTAGGCAACTGAACTGACTGGTGGTGGACCATTCTAGTTACAGAATCAATGAATGAATGAATGCAAGCTGTCAAATTTTACTCAGACAACAATTAAAAAAACCCCACATAAAAACACTAATATATACAGAAGAACTTATTTTAAAAACAAACAAAAACAAGGAACGGGTCTAATGAAGCTACAACGAAACGAAATTTGTCAATTAAATAGATTTTAAAAAAGATTTTGTTTCGTTTCCAAAATGGAGCCGATCCGGTCAATTATGTTCTCGCAAAGAACTTCCGGTGTGGTAACAAAAAAACTACACATTTCACACACAAAGCTGTGTCCATATTATCTAAACATAACCTTGGAAGGGGGGGGGGGGAGGAAAGGGGGATATCTACCGGGGGGAATAATGTTCCGATGCTGACTGGAGAAACTGTTCTGGTGGTGACAGGAGAACCTGGGAGAGAACTGATAAACTGTGGCGACATGACACCCCCGGCCACCGAAGTGTCCACACAGACATTTCAAAATCCCAAACCAAACCAAAACCCTGGTTTTAGGGCAAACAGACCCGGCCTTCTTCTGTCGTGCGCAGGTTTTGTCAAGGCAAGATAAACCACAAATCTTGACCACCATCATCATGTGGCAAACTCTTCTCTGTGGACATGGGTGCCGTGGGTGTTGTGTACTGCTATTCTCCGTGACCACCCGCGTTATCTTGGGCACGGGCATATGGAAAGTTAAACCAGCGAACACTGAGCAAAAAAGAAACATGGCCACTGTCAGCTTTGTGGATACATTGTCGTTATAAACTGCGTACGACAACCCTTATGTGGATAACAACTGGATGTGAGTAAAGACGCTGTCCGATCTGGCAGTCCGCGATCCATAACTAGCGTCAGAGTTAGTGAACCATAGGTGACCAACCCCCCCCCCACCCCACCCCATCTTTCCGCTAGTAACCCAGTAACAGGCCTAGCCTGACTAACGGGGCAGGGATCGCCGCAGTCCCCATGGTGGTGGAGTCTTTTAAAGAAGTACTGTACACCCCCTGCTTTTTAGCTGCACCCAGAGGCAGGGGGGGGGGTTGAGAAATAGCCAAGCCAATACGATGCTGTGTCTCAACACCTTCACAACATCGGCTGCAAAGAACACCAGCTCGCAGTTACAGGGAGACAGAAGACAAGACAATGCATGGATAACTGGATAACTCTACATAAAGCTGCAGGTATCCGTACCAATCTGTTGCTGTCATCTTCGCACAGCCGGTGGTGCTGCACGCACTGTCTATAAACTCACGGCCACCCGCAACCACTGCCTACCTCTGGTTCATATACCACGGAGGGGGAGACAAATCCCCCATCAAATCCTGTTTTAGAAGTACTCTGCGTCCCGTCTGAAAGGTTCATCGCCATGAACCACAGAATGCGCCCTGGCCTCTTTTTCCACTATGTGGTCCAGTGCGTTACAGACGACAGAACAAGAGAAACTTCTTGATAGTAAATGCTACAAAACATGGCGGATAAGATTCACATCTCTCTCTCTCTCTCTGCTCCGGTTTCCATTCGCCTCTTTTTTTTGTAGGGGGGGGGGGGGGAGACGGGGGCCCGCCGCGCCGCTAGACTCCGAACTTCCGGTAGGAATCAGAAAGCGACGCACAAACTTCCTGCGCATACACTACAAAACACTACTTCCGGTACAGGCCGGCTAGCAGGCGTAAAACACTATGTTAACCTGCCAGTGGTGGAGTTAGAATGAGTGGTTTAAAAAAAACAATTAGGCAGCGGCCCAAGTCTCTGCCACCTTCCTGACGCCAGAAGTACACATTTTGAAAGCGTATTTTCTACCTGCGCAGATATTCATGCACACTCTTCAACAGATTCTAATGAACTTCTCACAGTATCTGACAGCGAAAAACACGCACAGATCAGAAGGTTATGTACAATGACCCGAACAAGAAAGCATAAAATATTCAGTGAAAAAATAACTAAAGGATACAAAAGAGTGCTTGTAAAAGAGTTCAGAAATTCGATATACTCAAAACTGCAGATATACAAGGTTTTTTTAAAGTCTCACTACACTTTCTATGTAAAGAAAAAAAAAATGTTGTGAATGACGTCATCACAAAATGTGCTAAAAAAAGTCATTTAATTAGTTACAATAGTGACTGCAATGATACAACGCTGTTTTGGGTTAGCTGGAATGTACCACTGAAATATTCATTATAACAGGTGTTGGAAATGTCCACCACGGGCTTCAAGACATGGCTGTACATGTCTCTTCATATTGTCAAATACCTTGTGCAACGTGTCTGTTGTTATTTCTTGAATGGTAATTCTGATTGCTTCTTTCAAGTCCTCAATTGTTTGTACATTATTTTTGTAAACATTTCCTTTCAAGAAACCCCATGGATAATAATCTAATCTGGAGAACGAGCAGGCCAAATTCCCGAGATATTATGCGACTTGTGAAAATTTCTTCCAAAAAACCGTGTGTTGCCCTAGCTGTGTGTGCAGTTGCACCATCTTGCTGGAACCACGCTTCTTCAATTTTATGTTCATTCAGCTGTTCTTAAAAACGGTTATAGAATGTCAGTACGGTACCGATCGGCAATTATAGTGCTGCTGAAGAATATTGGTCCAATTAAACGTTTTCTACTGACGGCACACCATACTCCAATTTTCGCATCGTGTAGCGACGTTTCATGAAATGCATTGGGGCTAACACTGCTCCAAATACGATTATTTTGGCTATTAACGGATCCAGATAGATGAAACCATGCCTCATCAGAGAAGAATGTTAAATCGAGAATTGACTCGTCTTATTCAGCTAAAAATGATTGAAACCACGTGGAGTAGTTGATTCTGGATTGACTGTCACACTCTTTTAGTTCAGACACAACAGAAATCTTGAATGGATGAGAATTTAACCGATGTTTAAGAATTGTGTGCACTGCGCTTAGTGATACGTTCACTTCTTGCGACATTTTCCTTAAGGACTTGCATGGGCTTTTCAAGATTCTGTCTTGGATATCTAGACACTTTTCTTCAGACACAGCAAGCCTACCAGATCGCGGAGCATCTTCCACAGTTCCCGTATCATGAAACTTATTCAACAAATTTTCTAACCGTGGTGCGATGAGGAGGTTGTTTATCAGGAAATTTTGCTATAAATCTTTGAACAACCATCCGTGTGTATGGACCACCATTTCGAAACATTCTGTTCAACCAAAAAAATTCTTTCTTCCGTTGATAACACCATTCTGTTTCGAGTGTAAAAAATTACTCCAGCAGATGGCAACCATTCGCTGCATTTTTCTTCACGACTGACTGTGCAGTACACTTTTTATGACGTAATTTTTTTCATTTTTTACATAGAATGTGTAGTGGGACTTTAAAAACACCATATATATATATATATATATGTAACATCTTGCATCCTTCCTGTGCCGCTAAACGTCATATAGGGGTCAAGATGTCCCGTATTCGATGAGTTTTTCAATCTCACCAAAGGGATGTTATGCCCACTGAACTGGCTTCTCTTAACAATGTCCTCTTTAGAGTTTCACGTGATCGACCTCTTTTTTCTTCGGCCTGTTGTGTTCCATTTGACAGCTTGTTTGGATTCTGATTGTTTCTTCTCATCACATGACCGACATATGTCCATCTTCTTTTTCTGATCAACCATGAGACATGTTGTTGTTTGCTTATCTGTTTGATCTCTGCGATGTTCTTGAATTCATTCCTCTTTATACCGAGTATTTTCCTTAGGCATTTGTTTTCGAAATAGTCTAATTTCTTGTCTATTTCTTTAGTTGTTTTCCAGATATATATATATATAAAAGGGACTGTAATGACCTTGTTTATACATAGGTAAAAGTAAAAATCCCCATTCCCATGCCTTAAGGCATACTGGGGATACGGCGTTAGACCCGTATTTTAACGACCATCAGCACAGGAAAGTCTGATGTGGTCTGTTTCACGCCTGGCCGCTTTACCTTTCCAGACTTCTCTAGTACCCTTTTTAGAGGCAGGGTCGACCACGGGGCCTGTTTTTTTTTTTTTCCTTTCTGGTGTGTACCAGAAAAAAATCCCACTGCTGGGACTGAACCCGGTACCACCAGGTTAGTAAACAGAGCACCTAACCATTCAGTCAACTAGGTCTTTGTTTATACAGCTCTTTGACATGAAACGAAGGCAACCTTCCTTTCTAGTCGGTGCTCGGGAATATGGTATTGTGAAACAGCAACTGCCCGCTTGAATAAAGTATTTCAGAACACAACTTTCCTGCTTGAATAAAGTATTTCAGAACACAACTTTCCTGCTTGAATAAAGTATTTCAGAACACAACTTTCCTGCTTGAATAAAGTATTTCAGAACACAACTTTCCTGCTTGAATAAAGTATTTCAGAACACAACTTTCCTGCTTGAATAAAGTATTTCAGAACACAACTTTCCTGCTTGAATAAAGTATTTCAGAACACAAATTTCCTGCTTGAATAAAGTATTTCAGAACACAACTTTCCTGCTTGAATAAAGTATTTCAGAACACAACTTTCCTGCTTGAATAAAGTATTACAGAACACAACTTTCCTGCTTGAATAAAGTATTACAGAACACAAAGTGCCTGCTTGAATAAAGTATTTCAAAACACAAACTGCTTGCCTGAATAAAGTATTTCATTACACAAACTGCCTGCTTGAATAAAGTATTTCTGAACACAAATTGCCCGATTAAATTTGTTACAGAACACGAATCGCCAGATTAAATATATTAAAATGTAAAGGTAATCCTGTCATGCCTTAGAGGCACATAGGGATATGGTGTTAGTGCCCATATTTTCCTTGATATGTCAGCAGACTAGAAAGGCAATAAATATATTATAGAATACAAATCGCCCGACTAAATATGTTACTGAACACAAATTGCCCGATTAAATATGTTACTGAACACAAATCGCCCGATTAAATATGTTACAGAACACACACACGTTTCTGGTGGTAAGAAGAGGTTTTTTTTTTTACTCAGCATCGTCATCAGTTATTACTGGACTTACTTTTTTTTGTGGGGGTCAAAAGATTTAAAAAAAAAAACCCCACAAAATAGATCGTGACAGCTCAAGTGGGAATCTGCAGCTTTTCCGTCTTATCGGACACGGACAAGCTACGCAGTACACAGCCTAGTCAGGTCAACTGCAATCACTTGAACCACGAAAGATGACTCATCACTTTCAGCCACGAGATCCCATGCTGCCTTCTCCCCAGCTTACAAGCAGCTCCACACAACATCCTGGAGCCCAAACTCCCTGTTACAGAAGATCCGTGAGATTTATGTCAACTGTTTTATAAAACTCAAACACTGAGCTAGGAACACGGATTGGCAAATAACTATCAGGAAAAGAAAAACAAACAATAACAACAACAAAAAGGCAGCAAGGAAGAGATGAAAAGACCACTGCATATAACTGAGTTTATGCGCCTTCCTTTGGAAAGGATTAAACAGTCTTGGCTCCAAACAAATAAACGCAGAAACTGACGTTAAAATAGGTACTCGATAATTTCTCTTTGGTGGATGAAGTTAAAAAGTTTCTCTTGGCATCTGAATGCAGTTTGGGTGAGGGGGGGAAGGGGGTGAAATATTGGTGTCTTCACGCTCCCATGTCACTACATCATGTGAGGCAGAGATGACAGCACTTACCCTCGCTGTCCTCGTTTCCCCAAGAAAGCCCCGTGTACTTTCCTTCAGGCTGGGCTGACCCAGAAGTCGATTTTCCGAAAATAAAAAAAAAAACCCCAACAAAAACCGTATAGAAAATTGTTGGGGGGGGGGGGGGAACACCGAGATCCTTGATATATGGGAGATACAACAGACTGGGGCCCATTCCGTGAAGAAAGAATAACACAAACACACAAGAACTAAATCAGCTGAAATCCAACAGAGAACCCACCATACTTCGGTCGCATCGACAGAAAGAATACAGTAACGCAAACTGTAGTTGAGAGAAAATCTGAAAGGAAAGCAGTGACAAGATGACAGGCGCGAGGACACTTAACAGAAAACGGTGACACAATTCGCTTAGCCCGGGCGCACTGTGGTAGCAAGAGACACAACAGACCAGAGATCCCATTGTCAAGCCAACCTTCCTTGTCAAGTGTGGCATAAAACCAGAGCAACAAAATCAACTGATAGCCATCGGTGCACGCTACAAACGTTCCAGTGCTCGGAAAATGTGTATCTAGATTTGGCCAATACGTCAAACGAATCAGGAAATCCGCGCTCGGTACCGGCGGAACTTAACGACCGTTAACCCCGGGCCTAGAAGTACAGGTCATCGTCCAGCCCGACAAAGTCGTCAGCCCACCGGAAGCCGTCCAGCCAGCCCCATATTTAACCTGACACCTACAGCACAGATTAATATCTGGTCATGAATTCAAACTCTCCAGGCCTCTCGCTAATCTAACGAAGTCCAGAACATAACCAAATTTCTAAAGGCGTCCAAATATATAGGGCGTGGAAGTAGTGCCAACGACAGTGAACTCTCATCTCATGCGTAGGCCGTAAACTGCAGATCCTATTTGACCCGGGCTGTAAATGTAGCCACATGACAAGCTTGTACTGGGGAAATCCGTCTGTATGAGATGAGAACTTCTATGTGCAATGCTAGACGCACTAAATTGCAATATATACATGACTGTCTGTGCATGAAAGAAAGATAGAATGAATCACGTTAAAAAGTCCAATATAATTTGGGGGGGCGTTCAAAAAGTAATGCACCACATCGTTTTTCTCAGGAGCTGTTTATTCAAAAGGCATGAAATTTATATACAATATACACGGATATGTCGTGTAAACATTGGTACAATTCAGCATAATCCCCATCAACTTCTACGGCTTTAGGCCAGCGTGAAACAAGACCATGTATTCCTAGCCCGTACCAGATCTTCTCTTAATTATGTAGACATTTCTTCGCTGCATGAATCACCCCTTCGTCATCTTCAAATCTTACCCCTCGGAGTGCATCTTTAAGTGGACCAAACAGATGGAAATCAGAGGGTGCCAAATCGGGACTATAGGATGGATTGGGTAGTACAGTCCAACCCAATTTGGTGATTGCTTCCCGTGTTGCCAGACTTGTGTGAGGGCGCGCACTGTTGTGAAAGAGAAGCAGGTCTGCTGGATTCTTGTGCGGCAGAACTCTGCGAAAACGCTGATTGAGTTTTTTTTTCCACATCTTAATATAAGCTTGTGAAATGATTGTCTCTCCTCTTGGCATAACATCCACAAGAATCACACCTTCAATGTCCCAAAAAGTCAGTGATCATGACCTTTCCCCCTGAAGGAGTTGTCTTGAATTTCTTTCTTCGTGATGATTACGGATGATGCCACTCCATTGATTGTATTTTTTGTCTCAGGTTCAAAATGATACGCCTAGGTTTCGTCACCCGTTACGATCTGAGGCAAAAAGTTATCTCCCCCAGCACTGAAACGCTCAAACAAGTCAGAAGAAATTGTTTTGCAATCGATGGTCATTTGTGAGACGTCGAGGAACCCATCTTGTGCAAACCTTAGCAAAATCCGAGAGCTTTTATAACTGCATTTCATTACATTGCTGAATGACAGCTTTAAGGCCAATTGTTGAGTAGTGATACGTCTATCAGTAAGAATAATGCCCTCAGCACATTTCAACATTTCTGCTTTGGTGGCTGTGGCAGGACGTCCACAGCGACTGACTGTACTCCTGTCGACTGCAAAACTTCCATACATATCACTTAGACGCTTGTGAATGTTCACAAAAGTTGCCTTCTCTGCAACGAGAAACTCTATCACAATTCGCTGCTTATACCGCAAATTGCTAACACGCTCCATTTCAACGGTTAGGGCAGCCATATTCTTTGGCCTGTTGCGGCGCAATTTGGTTCACACAATCGGCACATGCCATATTTAAAGTATGCAAAATGTCATGCTTCTATCTTCATTATTAGGTGAAAAAAAAAACATAACTTTCTGAATGCCCCTCATATATATATATATATATATATATATATATATATATATATATATGGAATATGAAAGCAAGAAATCAACAGTCTAATCGTCTTCTAAAACAGTGGTTCTCAACTGTTTTACATCCAAGTACCACTTTTATACCTAAATAACGTGGCATACCACTATTTTACACCTTCTTCTTTGTCCAGTTTCGTATGCTCGACTGGTTCTAAGGACTGTTATAGCTGGAGGTGGGGTGGGGGATACGCTCTCCACTCCAATGAAATGTCTCCAAGGCGTGCGTCTCAAATAGTCTCTGACAGTCAAGTCCAGCTCCTGCCCCCCCCCCACCCCCGGCAGAACTGTTTAAATCGACAGGAGAAAGGGGCAAAGGCGAATATCTGGCACCTGAAAGCCAGAATCTTCGGGTAGATGAGAGGCATGTCTGGTAGCTCATCTACCGCTGCTGGCGAGATTCTTCATGTGCCGTGCGTGGAATGGGGCTCCTCCGGACCAGTGAAGAACGGTGCGAATGGTATTGCCGCGCAGCACCACTGTGAAAAAGGTGAAAGAAAGGATTAAGCGAAGTAAACAGTAGTCAAATCACGGCACCTCTCGTCTGGAGGTCGGCCATGTCCTATGTGCACTCATATTGGACGAAAAGCCTGAACCGGCTTAACCCAGAAGTTAAGACACTGCTAGCGAAATTCTTCGGATGCCGCGCGTGGAGTGAAACTCCTCCCGGCCAATGAAGAAAAGATGAAAAAGAAATTAGGGTTGCCGTGCGGAGCCGATGTGAAAAGGTAATGGAAAGGACAAAGTGAAGCTTAGTCGGTATGTCCAGTGGCCTCGCGGCGAGAGCTACTCATACCACGGCGCCTCTGCTCTAGAGGCCGGCCACGTCCGATACACACCAATACTGGTGAAATATGGCTAAACCGGTTTAAACCAGGGGTGAAACTTGATGGCTACTCATGTCACGGTTCCTCCGCTCTAGAGGTCGTTTACGTCATAAACACGCCCATACTGGGATAATATGCCGAAACCGGCTCAACCCAGGGGTGAAACTTACTAGTGGCGAGGATTCGTCCTCCTGGACAAAAGCTCCGTCCTGGTCACAACTAGGAAGGGTAGAGGGCACGACCACAAAATGCTGAAGTCGGAGACACTGGACCAGGGCAGTCTAGATAGGCAACCACCTCTCACCCGGCGGGGATGTATGCGTATCCTAATCACTTTGAGGTTTTCCGGTGAGAAAGTAAAACGCTGGACTGAATGGGCAACCACCTCTCACCCGGCGGGGATGCACGGGTATCCCAAAACACATCGAGGTTTTGCGATGAGAAAGTCCAACTCTAGGCTCAAGCCCTGCGATACTCTGAACCTCTTGTGGTCCTCTCGTGTGGTCTTTTCGGGGACTACGGTGCCTTTCGAGGACCACAGGAGTAAATTCAGAAGGATCATGGGGCGGTCTTGGTGGTAGAAGCGAACGAAGAAGAAGAAGAGTATGCTTGACTTTCTCAACAAGAAGTCGGGTTGCCTCTATGAATCCTGTTATCAGCAGGAGGCCTTCGCATGAACCCCAGAGTTTCTCCTCCATACTTATCTCTCGGGGAACCATACCTGTGCTTCAAATTCTCTGTATAACGGGTCCAGATCTGCAGAATGTGTTCACGAGTCGGGGGGGGGGGGGGGGGGGCTGTTTTGGAACACGCATTGGGCTATTGGCACAGCCTTTATCTTGTAGGGATGAACGCCGATTCTGCAGTGTCCAGTTCATAAGCTGAGGACTATCTTACACCTCAGTGCCACGAACCCTTCGATGTTTAAACACATGACGCTTAACGCCAAACTGATAATGCTCCCAGGAACACTGCTCTAAACAATATTTTATCAAACAAACGGTCGAATATCACGACATATAAAACATGTTTACAGGAGAAAGACATGAGCCTTTCGTCAACGTCCTGTTTCTGAAGCTCGTATCTCCTCAGCCCACACAGCTAAGGTTACTGAAATTATCTACCCACGGTAGGAAAACACAGATTTCAGATACAAGTGTTGTTGGGAAGTTCTTCTCACCGTCTGTACATAATCCAGTCTTATCTGTTACACATGATCAGGGAATAAGTTTTATAATGTGTGAGCTTAGGGCATGTGTTATATATCATGTGAGTTTTATCATGCGAGCTTAGGGCGCCAGTTTTAACATGTGAGCTTAGGGCGCCAGTGTTATATGTGAGCTTAGGGCGCCAGTTTTAACGTGTGAGCTTAGGGCGCCAGTTTTACAATGCGAGTTTAGGGTGCCAGTTTTACAATGCGAGCTTAGGGTGCCAGTTTTACAATGCGAGCTTAGGGTGCCAGTTTTACAATGCGAGCTTAGGGTGAATGTTTCATCATGCGAGCTTAGGGCGGGTGTTTCACCATGCGAGCTTAGGGCGCCAGTGTTATATGTGAGCTTAGGGTGCCAGTTTTACAATGCGAGCTTAGGGTGAATGTTTCATCATGCGAGTTTAGGGCGGGTGTTTCATCATGCGAGCTTAGGGCGGGTGTTTCACCATGCGAGCTTAGGGCGCCAGTGTTATATGTGAGCTTAGGGTGCCAGTTTTACAATGCGAGCTTAGGGTGAATGTTTCATCATGCGAGTTTAGGGTGGGTGTTTCACCATGCGAGCTTAGGGTGGGTGTTTCATTATGTGAGCTTCTTTGATATCTCAAGACAGAAGTAAAACTAGATCTGAATTATGTTGTTCTTGCACTGTACCAAGTTTCTTGGTACTTTTTTTTCGTTTTCTCTTTATTTTTTTTTAACTAACAGAGAGAGAGAGAGAGAGAGAGAGAGAGAGAGAGAGAGAGAGAGAGAGAGAGAGAGAGAGAGCTAAAAGATGGTCTACAACTGAGATAAAAATTTAGAACCAAATGAAAATTTTCAAAATTAGAATCACTTGAAAGTTTTCACAATTTGAATGAACTGAACGTTTTCAAGATTATAATCACATGAACGTTTTGAAAATTAAAACTCAATGAAGGATTTAAGATCTAGAATAAAATGAAAGATTTCAAAAGCAGAATCAAATGAAAGTTTTTTTTCTTTAAAATTATGATCAAATGAACGTTTTTGATATCAAACGAAAGTTTTCAGACTTTGAATGAAGTGAAAAGAAAAAAAAAACCCAGAATATAAGAAAACCTTTAAAAAATCACATAAATATTAATAATCAATCAAAATCATTCAAATATTTGAAATCAGAAGAACGCTTTAGGCGACACAAACTATTTGAAAAAAAAAACACACAAAATACATCAGTAGGTAAACACCGACATAAGAAATCTCACGTGGCGACATCTGGACTGCACTGCTGGAGGTGATGATGAAATCCATAGATTCAAATATATAAAGTCCACAACAAAAAAAGGTAACAGCTGTAAGATGTGAAGAATGGCGAGAGAGAGAGAGAGAGAGAGAGAGAGAGAGAGAGAGAGAGAGAGAGAGAGCAGCCGCATACCTGACTGTCAGCACTGTCAGTTTTTGTCAGCATGAATACAACATATGAAAAGTGCAACAAAGTATGAAGTTACACATAGTTCAGGGGGTGTCCAAATGGCGGCCCGTAGGGCCATTTTTCTATGAAAGTATAATTTATTTATTAAAATTAACGCTTTCCTTCTTCAATCAATCAATCAATCAAGTGCCGCAAGGCGTAGGCGATCATTTCTCTCCACAATTCCCTGTCTTTAGACTTGATGAGATCCGCCAGTAACTTTCTTCCTAACCACACTGACACTCCATCCAGTAACTTCTCTCTCTGTCTTCCTCTTCTTCACTCAATTTTTTTCCACCTATCACAATGTGTTCCAGTTTTCCTCTTTTCAGAAAATGTCCTACAAATTTTGATTGTCTGCCTGTGATTTTTGCTGTAATTTACCTTTTAACTGCCAGCCTCTCTTAAGACTTCTTCGTTTGTTTTCTTAGCTGTCCATGGTACATTGAATATCCTTCTTATGAACCGCATTTCCATGGCCTCCATTTCTCACTGTACTCTCTTATTCATGGACCATTCTTTCTTCGCCACAAGTTAAAAATTGCTACAAGACCAGAAAGGTAATTAAATATAATCATCTTTTCTTCTCGTTTTGGAGTAAGTTTGCAAAAACTAGTTGATCTAGATGCGGTCAGCCACTCGATTCCCGTGTACAGCTGTGGCCCATGTAGCCACTGAAGCTGGGAGGCCACCGAAGCTGGGACGCCCCAGCTATAGCTGAAACCAGAGCCACAGATCGCCCTCAGCTGACAACAAGAATTAAGTTCTGATGAACCTGTTCTTAAGGTGATTTGGCCTTAAGTTGAAAAATCATACAGTACTGAGACACATATATACATATGAAATGTAGGGCTGTCATGTACAACAAAGAAGGAAGGTTTGTTTTGTTCATTTTTTTTTACATATTAATACTAATAACAGATAGTATGCGGGTTATGCACGGCCCCGTAAGTCTATTATATTAAACAATCGAGCTACCGGACATACAATGGCTTGTTACAACAAATGAACGCAATTTCATGGCGCGTTTCAAAACACCGCACATCTGCACTGTTTCCTTGGTTTCCTTAATGCGTCTTTTTTTTTTTTTACGCATAGAAAGGCACATTGTATACTATACGTATAACTGACGTTGGATATGAGGCGTATCAAACTGTTCCGACTTAACACAAAAATTCGATTTACAGACACACTTAGGAACCGAACTCCTACCACGAATGCCTTTGAAAGTATATCTTATATCCTTCCCGTGCCGTTAAACGTCACATAGGGCTCGCAAAGTACTCAGCTAAAAACACATGAATAAATGGGAAAAAATTAATTAACTAAATCTACAAAAACTAAATGAATAAACTACTGCAGTGCTGATGTTTTCTGGAGTTTCGTTAAGTTCGAGCGGTCGTAAATCGAGGGCCATCTATACTGAGGAAGAAAATCACAGAAACTTCCTCTACGAAGAGAGTAATGCGAAGGGTCACATTTTCTTGGAGTGTCGGAAGGAGAGATTAGCTATGAACTTTTTCACGGAACTTGACTTCATAGACATGACGAAACCTGACCTTCAAAGGCATGATGGAACTTGACTTTAGATACACGATGAAACTTGACTTTAGAAAAATGATGAAACTTGACTTTAGAGACACGATGAAACGTGACTTTAGAGACATGATGAAACTTGACTTTAGAGACACGATGAAACGTGAGAGACATGATGAAACTTGACATTAGAGACATTATAAAACTTGACTTCAGAGATATTATGAAACTTGACGTTAGAGACAGTAAGGACATGTCTGCGTCCGAAAGCAGTTCATGGTCAATGCCAATATGTTAATTAGCAGCAGAAGAAGAATGCTCTGCATTACAGCAGCTCAGAAATATAAACGACATTTTCCTAATTCTAAAGATTTAAATATAACTGACATTTTCCTGCTAATAAAAAAGTAAAGATAGTCCCATAGCAAATGCCGTAGGGGGTGAAGAGAGACCTCATTATGCTGGGTCATCAGCGTATGAGGTAGGGTGACCAGTTCCTTTCCTCGCTGCCTTTACTTCCCAGATTTTCTCTGGTACCCATTTTACGAGGCTGGGTCGACCTCGGGGCCGTATTGGTCGGAAAAAAAAATTCCGCTCAGCTGGGGATTCGAACCCTCGACCATTTGGTTGCTAGACGAGTGCTCTAACCACTACGCTAGCCGGCCCCTTTCCTGCTAATACTAACGATTTAAATATAAACGAGATTTTCCTGCTAATTCTAAAGACTTAAACATTCTAACAATCCAGCTCAAACATCCGCCCCTGATAAAGTCAAATCAAACATATGCTACAAATAAGATGGCTGGCGGGAGAAAGGAAGAACCCATAACGATGCTACATGTAGGAGAACAAACATACGGCCTGGTTTTGTTTGCAGCAGTGTCTAATTCTCTTCAATGTTCCTTACAGCGACGTCACTATGTGCTACGGCAAAGAGCAACAAAGTTTAAAAGACACCCCCCCCCCAAAAAAAAAGGGTAAAATTCCCCGCCTCCATGACATTAAGTTACGGTGCTAGGCCTGGATTTCCACGACCCTCGGGACATGAAAGTGTGATGTGGTCAGTATCACGCCCGGCCGCTTTACCTTCCCTGGTATCCATCTGTTGAAGCCTTTTTTTTTTTTTTTTGGTTTGGGTGTGTACCAGAAGAAAGAAAAAAAAGTCCCACTGCTGGGACTGAACCCGGTACTGCCGGATTAGTAAACCGAGCGCCTAACCACTCAGCCAACCAGGCCGCGACAAGACCTGAAAGAACTGAAAAGAAACACCCCTCATGCATACACATACACACCGCTTGTGTGAAGTGTGACTAAAACACACCCGTCATGATTTGTTTTCAGGGTTTCATGTCAAGTTAAGAAAATCATTAACAAAACGACTCTTTCAATAGTTTTCTCGCTTTTTGTTGACAAATTCTCCCCTAGAACAGATGGAAATCGCTTGTTGCTCTTTAGTCTCTCTCTAACTCGCATACTTAATCCTTTTCTGCCTGCGCTACCGCCAGCATGTTACAGAACTGGTGAATCCAACAGGTTATGAAGCACTGGCTACCAATGTTTCAGTTCTCGATAGGGACTGAAGATAAACCTACGTTAAAAAAAAAAAACAAAAAAAAAAACTGCAGATAACAAATCCTCTTTAGCAAGGTTCCCATCCTCAAAAATCCAACATGAGTTCCCTTTGATGCACATGATCTCCTGCGTAATTTCCCCCAAGAATGAGTCTGAAAATGCTCTGACGAACCATCGTCTAGAAATCAAAAGATTTGACTGGGGGGGGGGGGGAACGTATCGTTCGTCGGGCCATCTTCACACACGCTGGGAATCCCTTACAACAGCTCGATGATTTGGCGGAGTACCACTCTAACACAGAAGAGACGACATATTTTCTGAACAGAGATCAAAGAAACAAGATCGAAGAGGCCCAGCGATATCCCAGAATGGAAAGCGCCCTTTGTTCACAGAACAGATTCTCTAGGACTCCGGCGTCAGACACTCTGCTGCTCGCCCAGTTCTCAAGACTGACTGGTTGCTTTTGCTACCTAATTTTTCCACTGACTTGACACAAAATACAAAATTATGTGTGTGTGGGTGATGGTGGTGAGAAGAAGAAGGAGAAGAAGAAGACACGACGTAAAAAAGAGATAGAAAAAACGTAATGAAATCTGGAGCCGAAAACCCCGGGAGTTCTAAAACTCCACCGTCAGACCAGTGAAACAAGAAGACGTCGACGATCAAAAGCCACTTTCTGATCGGCTGGTGTGTTATGATATGTCTTGGCCACTTGTTTGCTACAAAGTCCTGTGGCCACCTATTGCATAATGACTGACCACAGCTTTGGTATAATAAAATGACTCCAGCATCTGTTTATCTACACCTTATCAACGAATCTGATGACAGCTACGTACATGTACACATGCAACACTGTTTGTCTGAACCAACTCAAGATCCCCATACACATTATACCTACACATACAATATACATCATATTTTTCACACACGAACAATTTACTTCATAATTTTCAATACATAACACACATACACATTTACCCAGCATCGTCCACACACAATCCACAAACGCATATACGAGACACTGTACACCTCTTTCACGCGCATCAATCAATCAATCAATCAATCAATGCCAATGTCCCTTCCCCCCGACGCACCAAAGGATAGAGACAAAGGCTTCTCCTATCACTTCTATCTATGATATTGTTCTTCACATCACTCCACTTGACTGCCCTGCTTCTACAGCCGTCATTGTATTCGCTTCTTTCTTTGTACTCATTGGCCTTCCCTCATCCCTACAGTACACCACCCCTTCTCGTTTCTGATACACGGGCATGTCTATCTACACCTTCAGTACAAGCGCCATTCTGGTAACACTACTGCCGTCAGATATGTCCAACTACTCGTATAGCGAATTTGTACGTGTAACTCCCTGTAACTGCGAGCTGGCGTTCTTTGCAGTCGATGCTGTGGAGGTGTTGAGGCACAGCATCGTATCGGAGTGGGAAGTAGGTTATGGCGGTTATTTTTTTTTTCAGTCCCGGAGCACAGCTAAAAAGCAAGGGGGTGTGCAATGCTTCTTTAGCAGACTCCATCACCATGGGGGCTATGGCGATCCCTGCCCCATTAGCCAGGCTAGGCCTGTTACTAGGGGTACCAACGGAGAGGTGTGACAGGGTCTTGGCCAGCTATGTTTCGCTGACTGCCTAATCGGCCGGCGTCTCCACCCACACAATCACCATTCAACATACACCACAACAGGACATTCAAGACTAGATCAAAGCAACAGGAAAATAAAACGGGATAAAGAAGCAACACACACACACACACACACACACAAACGCCAAACGGGGCACATAATTTGCAGGCATGTTTATGCAAAGCAGAGCACAGCATTCGCCAAAATGACTTCACATTCACCTGTTTGTGCAACAAATCATGGAAATCTGAGGTTAATTTAGCACAAATACGCTACATTTGTTCAAAACAACCAGCTCAAATCAAGTCAACAGAGAAAATGGCAACATGTTAACCAGTCATCTCGTTCGGCGGTTTTTTTTTTTTTTTGGAAACCGGTAAAATTGTGTCCGTCTTTCACCTAACATAAAGCACTCTCAGAAGCACCGGTTCTGTTAATACAACATTCGGTACTTTATACCTTTTATTTAAATGTAAAAGTAACCACACTTTACAAACAGCATAGTAAAGTAATTGTCCGTCCCGTTCCCCCCCCCCCCCAACTTATTTGCGGCGAGAGTTAATGCTCACATGCCGAACCAAAGTCAAAACCTGCCCTCTATGTAAAGTGAGCACTATCAAACAACCTACTTGCTCCGCGATTTATCTTCCAATCGATTTCGCTGCTTGCTTTTTACTAGGTTTTTTTAAAATATAAATCAGTTACAGTAACCGATGACCTCCAAAAGTTTCGGTTTCTCTCTCTCTCTTTTTTTAATCGGTAATTTAACAGTAAATGTCGGTTAACGCGATCACGGATGTTAACTGATAAACCGATAGTGGGTTATAAAAAAAATGTGACATTAGGTCGGTAGAAAGTGTGAAATTATGTAACTATAATCTGTGAAATAATGTCAGCAGATAGTGTGATATTGGGCAGAGCAAAGAAATGTGACATTAGGTCAGAGGGAAACAAAAAGTAGCTGTCAGTCCGCATAAAACGTATTGGAGGGTCGGGGGGGGATGTGACATCTGACGGACTTCGTGTCACAGTTTCTGCTCGGCTCCAAGTGTGAAGTAAACTACAGGTGACATATGCCAAGTCTCGCCCGCCCCAACCCACGCTTACCCTGCAGCCTGTCAACAAATACAAACATTTAAACAGACGAGCCCTGGGTGCGCAAACCAAGAGAATCTGGTTCCGATATTCGCAGGGCCGCGACAAGTCTGAGCTATACTCCCAGGTCAGTGACGGGAAAAGAGATAGATTTATCTGTTGACCAATCGGCTCCACATGTCAGAGGTGTATCTCAAGGGAGGAAATCTGGTCTGCAGATGTTAAAAGCTGAGTGTCATTTTGAGTGTGGTCCGAACAAACAGTCAGAGGACTCAGTTATGAAGGAGTAGGGAAACAGAAAGAAACGGAGCCAGAGTCCGAAGCAATTTGGGAGTGAGCTGAAGGTTTGTTGCACAGACTAAGAAGACGATCACGTCAATGAAGCGCTAGTCACCATCAGACATTCCTTCGCGTAGTGCTTCTGCCACAAGACTGCACGGCCACCTCTAGCACAACAAAAGATATCTGGATCAATGTATGGCAACGAAGAGCACAACCTCTATCTTAATGTGAGGAAAACTAAATTGATGACAACTGACAAAACAAACAAGGCAGCTGAAATATGTATCAATGAGGAAAAACTAGAAGAAGTGGAGAGTTTTATATCTTGGACCACTACTAACTAATAATGGAGATACAATGGGGGAAATTAAAAAGAAGACATCCACCACTCTTCAAAAAGTAAAACATATAAAGAAGCTGTGGAGAGGAACAGACAAAACTACAAAAAATAAGATTTTTAAGGGCATACATCTTTCCCATCGCAACATATACATGTGAGACCTGGACACTTAACAAAACAGCTGGGAAACACATAAATGCCTTTGAATGTAAATGCTACAGAAGAGTCCTTCAAAAATGGACACACACACAAAAAGAACAAATATATCCAAACTACAAGAACTAGAAGGTTGGCTAGTAAGGAAGATTAAACAGAGAAAACTTAAATATTTTGGACACATCAAACATCAAGAGAATTTAGAGAAGACAATGTTGGAAGGGTACATAATGGGAAAAAGAAAGAGAGGAAGACCAAGGCGAAGATGGCTGCAAGACATCGCTGATGATCTGCGAACGGACGCATCAGCAGCAGGGCATCTTGCAACCGAGAGGCCTACAGGAGAGCTGTTAGGGAGGCAAGGTTCCACAAGGGTCATGCAAATGACTGACTGACAGAGAACATTCTGCAACTCTCCACCAACCCCTCTCCCCCCCCCCCCCCACAAAGAAGCCCAAACTCAGACAAACATGACCCCCACAAAACCGCACAATTTACTCAGACAATAAAATATAGACATTTGAGGCTACAACCACGGAACGCCAGAAGAAGAGGAGGATGACAAAACAACACCTGCCTCCATACTTCATATTCACGTTCTCGGCGTCTTTCCGGTGGGCTTCTCCTGTTTACTTTGTCTTCCCTTCGCGCTTTTTACCGATGATTTTGTTCCTGCGCGTTCCATGTCTTTCAGTGCGAACTTTCTCATCACGCGGCCATGAGTGCTATCGTTCTCAGGGCGTGACAAGTGAGAATCATCATTAATCTTTCTGACATCAAGAGAGGGGGAAGGATGGGAATATGCATCTTGCTTTAAGGTAAGTAGGTCATTTCTGCTATCCACAGAACCTTCCACAGCCATATTTCTCTTGTGCCATGTGATTCTTTTCCCAACTTTCTCCTTGTCCAAACTCTCTCTCTCTCTCGCACACACACACATACACACCAGATCATGTATCTGTTTAAATGAATTAGTTGGTTCTCAGTGAGCTAGTTATTTATCACATTAAATCTCTCTCTCCCTCTCTCTCTCACCTCTCTCTCTCTCTCTCATTACCATTAGCACTGCATCTCCCTGTCCGCTTATACGAGTATTATTTGCCGTCCGTCCATTCATCCACCCACCCATCCATCCATCCAGTGAGAGAGAGAGAGAGAGAGAGAGAGAGGCGAGAGAAAGATCTTCATTAGCTTGATTCAACAATCACATTAATCTTCTTGGGTGTATCCCCTTGAAGGTAGGCCAACTTACCCGGGGTTTCCAACCGAAGCAGAGCCGGCTCACATCTCAAGTTCTTTTGCCCACATACCAGCTTTATATTCCTAAACATGCCCTGATGCTCAACATTTGCAGTCTTTATAGCTCACTCCCCCGTGCTGAGCACCCATCGCGTGTAGCAGATCTCTGCTTTACTCTGTTAAGACTTTGTAGTGAACAGGTTTTTCTTGAAAAATGAGTGGTCTAGAGATCCGCCCCCTCTTACTTTCCAAAGCTACTCGACCATTCCACCATCACATGTTCAAGTTACTCGACCCTTCCACCATCACATGTTCAAGTTACTCGACCCTTCCACCATCACATGTTCAAGTTACTCGACCCTTCCACCATCACATGTTCAAGTTACTCGACCCTTCCACCATCACATGTTCAAGTTACTCGACCCTTCCACCATCACATGTTCAAGTTACTCGACCCTTCCACCATCACATGTTCAAGTTACTCGACCCTTCCACCATCACATGTTCAAGTTACTCGACCCTTCCACCATCACATGTTCAAGTTACTCGACCCTTCCACCATCACATGTTCAAGTTACTCGACCCTTCCACCATCACATGTTCAAGTTACTCTACCCTTCCACCATCACATGTTCAAGTTACTCGACCCACTATTATGTACGTACGCTACCGCCTCCCCTTTCCCCCTCGTATTACACATCATGTTTTCACGTCAGTCGACCCCACAAACATGTTTCTTAAGTCACTCAACATCACTGCATGTTTTCATGTCATCCAAACCTACAGACGATGTTGGTTTTTTTTCCGAGTCACTCGACTCCACATCATCTTGTTTTCTGACTGGTCTCTGGAAAACAAACAAACAAACAAAAAACTACATAACGCCATACGACTGAACATTCTCTAATCTCATACCCAAAATGACAGGGATATTCAGTGAATATTCCAAACACTCCTGGAGTCTTGTGGGCTATGCATTACATTCCTGCTTACATTCACACCTGAAGGATAAGTAAAAACTTTCGGTAAGAGTTTCTGTCCTACGAAGATGCAAATAATCCCCCCCCCCTCTTTCCCCAATATAAAGTCACAGAAGCCCACAACAATCATGAGCTATTCCGAGACTGAACTATGGAAAAACTGAACTATTCCGAAGCTGATCTATGGAAAAACTGAACTACTCCGAGGCTGATCTATGGAATAACGGATCTACCGATATTGATCTATGGAAAAACTTAACTATTCCGACAGCGAGCTATTCCGAGACTGATCTATGGAAAAACTGAACTATACCCGATGCTGAACTTTGTATTCCGAGACATGTACTATCATCAACCCTTTTATGAACTTCCGGCGCAAACATTACAAGAGCTACCAATGGATAATAACTAGATATACAGTCTGCAGGCCAAAGTGTAAATAACTCGAGAAAGGTCGATATGTTTTTCTCTGGCGAAATAGAACATGATGGAGAGTGGAAAAGACCCAACAGCATATCCTTCGCAAGAGACAGACATAGCTGGTGGAACATGAAGATATCCGGGGCAACTTTCATCAAAACGCAGAATCATCAGATAAGAAATGAGATGAAACCAACATAAGCTGCCAACACTTATACAGACAAAGGAAATTATGATATAAGATGCTCATTGACAAACTGCCCTTTGATCAACATGTTTTTAACAACATAATACTGAGCCAGGCAAACACTGATTAAAAAAAACAATCGCTCATTACTTTTGAGTTCATCATTAACAAACAAACAAAAAAACCCGACTGATCATAAAACAGCAAACATCTGTCAACTTACAAGCATTACAAAATCTTTCATCTTAACTAGCTTGAGATCTTTCATCCTAACTAGCTTGAGATCTTTCATCCTAACTACGCGGCTTGAGATCTTTCATCCTAGCTACACGACTTGAGATCTTTCATCCTAACTAGCTTGAGATCTTTCATTCCAACTACACGGCTTGAGATCTTTCATCCTAACTAGCTTGAGATCTTTCATCCTAACTAGCTTGAGATCTTTCATCATGACAATATGTGCATACACTTCTCCTACGCTTCCAAGATATCAACAGTCACCGTTCGTAACCGCCATGAGTCACTCAAAGTAGCTTTCTTTATTACAGTATAATCAGATGTACACTTGTGTAAGTTGTTTTTATTATCCACCTTTATCTGCCAGATAACATCAGTACCTTATGCTACCTATCTCTAGTAGACAATTTGTGCAAACTATCTAGCCGTAATAGACTACATATACAATCTAGCTAGCTATAGCACACAATTTAGAACAAATATCTAGCTGTAGTAGACAATTTATACAAATATATTAAGCTTTTGTAGACAATTTGTAGAACACAGTTTTAGACGTCTAAATGTGCCTTGTCTACGATTTTTTTCGAGGCCTTTTCTTATAAAACCATGTTCTGTTACTTTACTGTACGAAAGCCTCGTTGTCTCCTATTTATAGACAATTTCTACAAAATACCTAGATGTAGCAGACAATTTATACAAAATCCTAGATGTAGCAGACAATTTATACAAAATACCTAGATGTAGCAGACAATTTATACAAAATACCTAGATGTAGCAGACAATTTATACAAAATCCTAGATGTAGCAGACAATTTATACAAAATCCTAGATGTAGTAGACACTTTATACAAAATACCTAGATGTAGTAGACAATTTATACACAATATCTAGCTGTAACAGACAACTTATACTAAATATCTTGTTGCAGTAGACAACTTATACAAAATACCTAGATGTAGCAGACAATTTCTACAATCTAATTAGAAATATATCCTGCAGGATATTTCTGCAAACTACACAGACACAGCAGACAATTCTGACAGACTACCTAAGACGTAACAGACAATTTCTACACAGTCATTACAGAGGCTTCCTACAAACTAAACTATCCCGCGATATACAATGATGTGACAACGATAAACTATCTAGTTATCTGTGGCATCATTTTTAAACTGGGTAGTAATATTACATATTTCCCTGCAATCTAAACAGGCGTGTTTACATTTTGTTTAAAACTACCATTTCTACAAAGTAGTTAGACACAATATGACACTTCCGACAAACTAGACTGGCCTGTTTTACAAGTCACGCCTGTCTGAACTACTGGAACAGCAACAAGACGGACCACCTAAAAACTACTGCCGTTTCTACTTGTGTAATTCACTTCCTAAGAGGCCCTCCTATAGCAGGCATAATTCACTTCAGGCCTGTCAAAAAATCGACGCTCAAGCCACGTGAGAACTGTCGAAATCGTGACACGGTCTTAAAAACAAATTCACACACTTGCCACGTTAAGACCGCATCGCTGTAAGTAATCATGTGTAAATGTGTACAAAAACGTGTCCCTGTGTTTTAAATACCTGCACTTTCCACAGCAGTACAACACACAAGTAAAACTAAAACAGGATGTATATAACACACTGTGATCTGCTTAAACCGTGTACACGCTTCTATTTCTGTACACACTTGATTAACAACAAAACAGACACGGGGAAACCTAACACATTTCGGTACACAGCAAACATACGTAGCCTTTAGTACGTGAAGTTCGCTAGCTTTATCCTTCTGTACCACACTAACTCTCTTCACAGCCAGATGTACCAACACAGTGGCCCAGGTGTGTGTAAGGACTGAACACGTGTGTGGACCCTCCATTCGCCGTTTTTAAAAAGCCTCAGCGCGGAAACAGGGAAAGCAACACAGGTCGCAGGCCTGGCCTCTCTCGGTGGTTCCGTCTCCAAATGCTATACTTAAAACTGGGTCAGCTGCCACTGTCCTACGCCACCCACGCGTAATAGTCCAAACTAGGCTCATTAATGAAAAGGATCGCCCTATTATAAGCAATGGGGGTGCTCGCAGACTCTTCACTGACAATTCTCTAACCTACTTCAATTCGTCCCGGATTGACGCATACACAAAATGAAAAACATACTCGGTGCGTTTCACCGACTAAATGTCGAAGCTTTTGACGACTTTATGTCCCCTATTCAATAAGCGAGGACGATTTAGGGCCCTTACAGCACTCAAAATGTGTGTAGTCTCAGCGCTTATCTTTTGTAAACGTCGCTAGTTAACAGTGTAACTATTTCAGATGCTACTATGATATCTCCCCCCAGTTTTTTTTTTCTTTCCATATTTGTTCGTCGTAGAGACAATCGGCGACCCGTAACTAACATGGTAATATCAGTGCTGGCGAACCACAGCTGACCAAGACCCTGTCCAACATCTCCTTTGGTATCCCCAGTACATCATTCATTCATTCATTTGCATGTCCCTTGCGGAACTTTGCCTCCCAAACAGCACTCCTGTAGGCCTCTCGGTTGTGAGCAAGATGCCCTGCTGCTGATGCGTCCATTTCCAGATCGTCAACGATGTCTTGCAGCCATCTTCGTCTTGGTCTTCCTCTTTTTCTTTTTCCCATTATGTATCCTTCCAATACAGTCTTCTCTAAATTATCATGACGCTTAATGTGTCCAAAATATTTCAGTTTTCTCTCTTTAATCCTCTTCACTAGCCAGCCTTCTTCAATATTAAGTACAAATATTTACAAATAGAACACGACGAGGTTTTCCAACAGTACATGTATCGTTATCAATCAATCAAGTGCCGCGTGGCGTAGGCGATCATTTCTCTCCATAATTCTCTGTCTTCTGATGCGATTATAAGATCCGCCGGTGACTTTCTTCCTAGACACACTGACAGCCCATCCAGTAACTTCTCTCTCTGTCTTCCTCTGTCTCTTCTTCCCTCAATTTTTCCACTTGCCACAGTGTGTTCCAATTTTCCTCTTCTCAGGAAATGTCCTATAAATCTCGCTTGTCTGTAATTTGCCTTTTAACTCCACCTCTCGTAAGACTTCTTCGTTGGTTTCTTGGCTGTCCATGATACCTTCAACATCCTACTTATAAACCACATCTCCATGGCCTCCATTTCTCGCGTTCACAGACCATGCTTCACACCCATAAAACAAACTTGGCTCGATGTAATATTTAAGTACTCGGAATCTTGTTTCCTTTGATATGGATCTGTTGCACAAGATGTCTCTCATTTTCTGGAATACTGACTTGGCCTGAGTACGTCTGCTTTTTATTTCATTGTTACATTCCCCATCAGCTGTTATAATCGTTCCCAAGTACTTGAATCTATCAACCTGTATATATCACATCATATTATTATATAATACCGCGTATTATTACTTTACTGTAGCACAAGTACTAGGCCCAGCCTGGCTAACAGGGCAGGGACCGTATTAGTCCGCAAGACAGTGGAGTCTGCTTTGTACTTGTACGAACTCCCTGTAACTGCGAGCTGATGTTCTTTGCAGCCGATGCTGTAGAGGTGTTGAGGCACAGCATCGTATCGGCGTGGGAGCGGGTTATGACAGCTACTTTTTCAGTCCCGGAGTACAGTTAAAAAGCAGGGGGGGGGGGTGTGCAATACTTCTTTAGCAGACTCCACCACCATGGGGATTATGGTGATGCTAAAGAAGCATTGCACACATCCTCCTGATTGTTAGCTCCACCAGGTACTGAAAAAAAAAAAACAGCCAAACCCGCTCTCATGCCGACACGACGCTGTGCCTCAACATCATCACTGCATCGGCTGCAAAGAAAACCATCTCGCGGTTCTAGAGAGATACAAAACAAGACACAGTTCGTCATAAATGTATCTTTTTGTAAAAGTTACAAGTTTCGGCGTTAACTGCCGGTTTCCCCTTTTTTGCACTCCCTCCCCCTCCCCGCGCCATTTTCCTGCCTCCCTACAGATCGTCATAAACTGAAGTGCTAAAAATTCAGCAAAACAATATTCTATTTCCTAACCCTTACATAGGGCCCTTGGCTCTGGGGGGGTCAACACAGAAAATGTGTAAACAGTCGATGTAAACAGTTCTAAGATCAGTGTTCTAAGATCAGTGTTCTAAGATCAATGTTCTAAGATCAATGTTCTAAGATCTGAACGCGTGGATCTGGTTGAGTCCAGTCATGTTGATACCAAACTGTAACCGTTTTTCTTTATACTGAACTTAGGAGGCGGAGACCGGAAGTCTCTCTCTCTCTCTCTCTCACGGACTGACACACGTCGAAAATTGGCTCTCTGTGTTTTTGATTCAGTTTCGCACCTGTAGCTTTGATCCAGGACCAAATTTTCGCACCTGTAGCTTTGATCCGGGACCAAATTTTCGCACCTGTACCTTTGATCCGGGACCCAATTTTCGCACCTGTAGCTTTGATCCGGGACCCAATTTTCGCACCTGTAGCTTTGGACTGTGCACGCTGGTCCATGATCAGGGGAGGCTACCTGACTGTAAGTGGAGACTTTAAGCAGCGGCGAGTAAGTTTACATCTGGTCAGCAACATCAAGAAACCATGCGAATCTGAACAAATGTTTAAGAAGAACCTCTCGCAGCCGGTTACGACCTCTCCCAGCCTGGTTAAGACCTCTCCCAGCCGGTTCTTCAGGTCTACATCGTCACTCAGACAGTATTATCGTCGCTAATTTGACAGTCAGTGTGTAACTGTTTTGCTCTGTATTCTCTCTGCTTGCTAAGTAACGGACCAGTCTACAACCTACTTTGCTGAACGATATACTCGAGCGCCTGTCAAGCTGGGTATGAATAAACTTAGTGGTGATTCACACGCTGGTCTTGACGTCTCACAAGTATCTAACCTACCCTACCGCTGTGGGTGAGTACGAGAGAAGAATTTACATACAACAACGCCAGGGTAGAAATGAGAACAACAAAGAACAAAGTAACGTTATAGAGAACATATCAGAAAAACTACAACTTAAAAAAAGATATATAATTCCCCTACTGAAGTGTTATCCCGTGACAAAACTGCTTTCTATTGATGATACTATCGCCTTTGTTTGATCAGCTGATACATCCATACACCCACACAGAAAATGCTCAAGCAGTCTATTTATAGAAATTTCACACGTGTGACCTATTTTCGGCCCACACGAAAACACCTGACGCCATTTTTTCCCCCCTTCTTGAATTGCCCTCCGCGTTTTTACACATTTGTATTTCTAAGAGCGGGAGGGAGTGGAAGAAAAAAAAACGAGAAGACTGTGTGGTGGAAAGAGGGAGAGGGAGGGAGAGAGAGAGAGAATCTAATAGTGGAGCTAGGGAAGGGAGGAGAGAAGAAAATGAGAGTGCTGAGAAAGAGAGTGATAAAGTGGAGAGAAAGAGAGATAGTGGAGGGAAAGAGTGATAGTGGGGAGAAATAGAGATAGCGGGGAGAAACAGAGATAGTGTGGAGGCAGAGAGCTTAGAAAGAATGTGTGTGTGTGTGTGTGTCACTGAGTGCGGGGATACAGTGAAAGCGGCACAGTGGGGAGGGAGGGAGGGAGGGAGGGAGGGAGGGAGAGAGAGGGTAAAAGTGAGTGTGGGAGACACTAAGAGCGGCATAGTGGAGAGAGGGGAGAGAGAACGTGAGTGTTGGAGACACTGAGAGCGGCACTATGGGGAAGATAGAGAGAGGGAGGAGGAGAAAGTAAAAGTGAGTTTGGGAGACACTGAGAGCGACATGGTGGGGGAAGAGAGAGAGAGAGAGTAAAAGTGAGATTGAGAGACACTGAGGGGAGAGAGAGAGACTGACTGATGGATAGCGAGGGGCCCCCCACGGCGTAGAAAGGGTGAGAATGCGTGGAGATACAGTGAGAGTGATAGAAAGAGAGAGAGAGAGTGAAAAAGAGAGAGTGATAGAGAGAGAGAGAGAGTGATAGAGAGAGAGAGAGAGAGTGACTGATGAATAGGGAGGGGCCCCCACGGCGTAGAAAGGGAGAGAATGCGCGGAGATACAGTGAAAGTGATTGGAGGAGAGAGACAGAGAGAGAGAAAGAGAGAGAGAGAGTGACTGATGGATAGGGAGGGGCCCCCACGGCGTAGAATGGGAGAGAATGCGCGGAGATACAGTGAAAGTGATTAGAGGAGAGAGAGAGCGAGAGAGAGAGAGAGAGAGAGAGAGAACACGCGGGAATAAATTCAGTTTAGATAAATAATCCACACGGTGTTATCCCTATTTTACTTCCTAATCTCCGGCAACCCCTTCCGGTCACCTGATATGAAGACAGCCTTCCTCGCTACTACCTGTGAGGATGTTATCTCTCGCCTGTAGCAAGTCACATCAGCTGTCTAACAGCTCCACCTCCAAGCTGGCACACAAGTCTTACAGCAAGCTCACGTACGTCTATATTTAGACACTTGTCTGGTACCGTACCAGGCATTAGCCAGCTCTAGTGAAACTAATTATATTAAGTAGCTCTCCCCCCCCCTCTCTCTCTCTCTCTTTCTTTCTCTCTGTGTATGAGTACATGCATCTGTAACTCACAAACGCCCACATCATCCACAGACTTCGTGTGTTTGGCCGTCTTGCGGTTCCAGACAGAGTTGTCCCTTCTTCTGGCTGCTATTGAAACTGGAGACAATACACGACCTTGCTCTACTTACAGAGAGAGGGGGGGGGGGGGTGAAGACGTCTGTCCGATACCAGCTGACCAAGACCCTGTCCCACCTCTCCGTGGTACCCCCAGTAACAGGCCTAGCCTGGCTAACGGGGCAGGGATCGCCACAGTCTTCATGGTGGTGGAGTCTGCTAAAGAAGCACTGTAACAACCCCCCCCCCCCGCTTTTAGCTGTACTCCGGGACTGAAAAAATAGCTGCCATAACCCGCTCCCACGCCGATACGATGCTGTACCTCAACACCTCCACAGCATCGGCTGCGAAGAACACCAGCTCACAGTTACAGGGAGATTGCACAAGCAAAACAAAACAGCTCTACTTACACCTTGGGGGGGGGGGGGGTGGCGCATTGGCCCAACAGGGGTCAGGAAGGGTAAGGGGGTGCTGCCACGTATCTGGAGGTGGACGGACAGGTCGTAAGGGGGTGCTGCCACGTATCTGGAGTTGGACGGACAGGTCGCGGAGGTGAAACCCTCACTAAGTTTAGTCTATGACTTCCCTGATGGTTGATCTGTCATTGCATTATCTTGGGATACTTTTATAGAAGATCTAAGAGAATAAGCAGGATGATCTTGGGACACTTTTATAGAAGATCTAAGAGAATAAGCAGGATGATCTTGGGACACTCTTATAGAAGATCTAAGAGAATAAGCAGGATGATCTTGGGACACTCTTATAGAAGATTCTAAGAGAATAAGCAGGATGATCTTGGGACACTCTTATAGAAGATCTAAGAGAATAAGCAGGATGATCTTGGGACACTTTTATAGAAGACCTACGTCCGCGGCAAATGCATGCTGTAGTACGGGTGTGAGGTGTCATGTCCACTACCCAGCACTTGAGGTAGGGATGCCAGCACATGTTCTCACTGCCCTTTGTTTCCCCAGGGAGACCCCAGACACCCGTGCCATTCATTCAATCATTCACAGGCTGGGTTGGACCCGTTGCTGGTCAGTCCGGCCAAATCGAACCAGGGATCTTCTGATTGGCAGGCGAGTGAACTGAACCACTATATATAAGAGAAAGGGAAAAAAATTCGCCAAATCGAATCAGGGATCTTCTGATTGGCAGGCGAGTGAACTGAACCATTACATATGAGAGAAAGGGAAAAAAATTCGCCAAATCGAACCAGGGATCTTCTGATTGGCAGGCGAGTGAACTGAACCACTACATATGAGAGAAAGGGAAAAAAATTCGCCAAATCGAACCAGGGATCTTCTGATTGGCAGGCGAATGAACTGAGCCACTATATATGAGAGAAAGGGAAAAAATTCGCCAAATCGAACCAGGGATCTTCTGATTGGCAGGCGAGTGAACTGAACCACTATATATGAGAGAAAGAGAGGGGAGCTGGTAAGAGAATACAAAAACTGTAAGAAGAACTCCAGACTCCATTAGGACATCGCTAGCCATGAAACGACAAAGCATCAACTATTTGGACATGAAGCATTTTTCTATGGGGGAAAAAGTCTCATTATATTTCACACTTAACTGAAAAAAACCCCTACCTGCAGCAATGCTGGACTTCTCTGTACGATCCACCACGTCCCTGTTGCGTTAGCCTTATTGTTCTGAATGAAACTGTTTCGAAGTGTTGACCTACCTAGCCACAGAGGGAACGTCCATATGGGAGTCTACGGGGCACTATTTACTATCAGTTATAATGAAAACAAAGCACCGCAGTTATCAAGACTGTAGATGGCGAACTCTTACTATTAATGCCACTGTCCACTATACAGGAATCAGTTCTGGTTTAACCTTTGCCTATCCTATTTTCAAAATTTCACAGACACGCAAGTTGCGCTACAGTTCCAGTATCTTCTCTAGACAAATGGCTTGCATTTTACCTGTAAAAGTAATTTATACCCGGATATGTATCGGGTTCTCTGTCAATTTTACTTTTTTACAAACTGGCTGTGAAAGAATAAAGTAATTTATTGGCGAAATAAAGACACAGAGAGAGAGAGAGAGAGAAAAAGAGAGAGAGAGAGAGAGGGAAATCAGTTTTCGTTTGGGTATTTCGCCCAATTCACAACCCTCCGATGCTGTCAACCAGGGGCCTTTTTCTAGTTGTTTTCACTATTGTACCCTGCCATCACGTCTATCATTTCCTGCTGTGGACATCGTTGTCAAGTCGGGTCTTTTCATTCAGTATACACAGCTCTCTCTCTCTCTCTCTCTCTCTCTCTCTCTCTCTCTCTCTCTCTCTCTGAACTTTAAGAGCCTACGGCACATGGGGCTTCCGCAATGGTTTTCCACAAATGCCTGTCCTTTGCCTTTTTTTTTCTACTCTTGCCCAGGTGAGCCCTCTATTGCTCAACATCCTCTCTTTTGTTCTTCTCCATGTCTCTTTTGATCTACCCTTACTTCTGTTCCCCTGTGGTGTCCATCTTAGTGCTATTTTTGGTAGTGAGTTGTCAGTCATTCGGAACACATGTCCCAACCATCGCCAGCGTCTTTCCTCAATAATTGCTGTCAGTGGCTTCATACACAGCTGTCTAGTTAGGTTTATATGTGATTCAGTTGGACCGTGCCAGGAAGTGCTGAGAACTTTTCAAGTTTGAAAGTACCAGGTTACGTGCGGGGGAAAAAATGTCAAAAACCTTAAACTAGTTGGCAAAGTCTGAAATATGTAAAGAAAAAAAAAAAGGTCTAAAGTCTGAAACTATTAGACAAAGTTTGAAATGTGTGGAAAAAATGTCTAAAATCTTAAACTAGTAGGCAAAGTTTAAAAAAGGGTCTAAAGTCTGAAACTATTAGACAAAGTTTGAAATGTGTGAAAAAAATGTCTAAAATCTGAAACTAGTAGGCAAAGTTTGAAATATGTAGAGAAAAAAAAAAAAGGGTCTAAAGTCTGAAACTATTAGACAAAGTTTGAAATGTGTGAAAAAAAAATGTCTAAAATCTGAAACTATTAGGCAAAGTCTGAAAATATCAGGGACTGTGAAGACATCTATAGCACGAAACTATCAGGGGATGTTAAAACATTTAAAGCCTGAAACTATCTGGAAATGTCAGAATGTCTAAAGTGTGACATTTTTCAGGGAATGTAAAAACGTCCAAAGTACGAAACTATCAAGGAATGTGAGACCGTCTAACGCATGAAACTATCACGGAATACGAGAATATCTAAACTATGAAAATATCGGGGAATGTGAGAACGTCCAAGGTATGAACCTACCGGGGAATGTGAGAACGTTTAAAGTATGAAACTATAAGGGAATGTCTAAAGCACGTATGAAACTATCAAGCACGTGTGTAAAGCATAAAGCCAAGTCTGCGATTAATTTACATAATTTCTGCTGCTCTAAAGACAGCAAAATCAAATTCCCATAGAAAATTTTTTAACAAAGTCCTGATTCCTTGCTAGGATTATCAAACCTTTTCCCGCTTCTTTTGGTGTTTCCAGAATATTTAAGAAAACCTTACCTGCAAAGGCTGCCATCTTTGTGATGAGTTTTGTCAGTTATCCCATCAATGAGTAAAAAGGAAAATAAATAGAGACAGCGGGTTAACGAAGACTGCTACCTGAACAAAAGATAGCACATAAAACAGAACGTTGCTATCTGAACAAAGACAGCACACATAACAGTGCTGTCTGAACAAAGATAGTACACAAAACGGAATACTGCTGTCTGAACGAAGCTAGGACACAAAACTCAAAACTGCTGTCTGAACAAAAATATTACAGAAAACTGAACAAAGATAAAACAGAAAACTGTACACAATAACAGAACTTTCGAAGGCACCACAGAGACTGAAAGGAAAATCACAGAAGAAAAAAAAAAAAGTTACACGTAGAACCCACCTCATAATACTCTTTGTTAGCTGCCATTTTGAGGGCGTTAATCCATTCCTCCATATCCCGCCTCGAGTCAGCGCAGACAATGATATTGCGTGACGGCGTGATTATCTGAAACGATATTCAATCAGTCACTAGACATTTTGTCTTTTCTTTTGCGATTTAACACAAAAATCATTGGACGAGATAATGAGAGGGCACCAGTAAATTATAAAGACAGAGAGTACATAGATGAGGGTTGAATTCTGTAAGAAATTATCAGGTTGAGAAACACCAGTGGTGGATTATTCATTACGCTCTATTTGTATAAGCCCCCCCCCCTCCTCTCTCTCTCTCTCTCTCTCTCTCCAGGCGTAGAATATCACGTCCTTTCAGAACCTTCGATCCCCTTGTGCATCTCAACAGGTTTGTCCCTGAGAATTTCCCGTGCCAGGATGCCAAACCAGCAAGCATCTTTTCTCTCTGTCTACCTCTGTCTCGTCTACCTTCGATCTTCCCTGTTGCTATTAGGTGCTCTAGCCCGCCTCTGCCTCCAAACATGCCCCACAAATTTAGACCGTCTTCTTCTGATCTTCATTATAATTGTCCTTGCTTCTTGTGCCTCGTACAGAACTTCCTCGTTCGATCTTTCAGGCCATCCATGGCGCCTTCAGCATTCTTCTTAAGAACCATATTTCTGCTGATTCCAGCCTTTCTTGTATCTCTTTACTGAACGTCCAGCCTTTCTTGTATCTCTTTACTGACCGTCCAGCCTTCCTTATATCTCTTTACTGACCGTCCAGCCTTCTTTGTATCTCTTTACTGACGTCCAGCCTTCTTTGTATCTCTTTACTGACCGTCCAGCCTTCTTTGTATCTCTTTACTGACCGTCCAGCCTTCTTTGTATCTCTTTACTGACCGTCCAGCCTTCTTTGTATCTCTTTACTGACCGTCCAGCCTTCCTTGTATCTCTTTACTGACCGTCCAGCCTTCCTTGTATCTCTTTACTGACCGTCCAGCCTTCCTTGTATCTCTTTACTGACCGTCCAGCCTTCCTTGTATCTCTTTACTGACCGTCCAGCCTTCCTTGTATCTCTTTACAGACCGTCCAGCCTTCCTTGTATCTCTTTACTGACCGTCCAGACTTCCTTGTATCTCTTTACTGACCGTCCAGACTTCCTTGTATCTCTTTACTGACCGTCCAGGCTTGGCATCCATAGAACAGGACCGTTTCAATGCAACAAGTATAAGCCTGGTTTGGGGGGGGGGGGGCTGAGAAGATAAGGATCTGGAACACAGATTATTGTTTCGTGAGTGTCGCAGCAGCGGATGAACTGTTTAGGTCGCTGGGAAGCGAGGCCCTTACCAAACTGAATCTGGCGGCCTAGGTTAGCCCATCACTAGGAAACAGCATCAGATATTAGAATATGTATCAGACCAGTGTCTCTCAACCTTTTTTTGGATCATGCCCCACCTCAACTTCTCAGGGATGTTAATTACACTCCCCCCCCCAAACCTCCCAACCCCACACAGCATAATAGCCAACCAAGTTATACAACAAGTATAATAGAAATATACTCTAACTGCCCGTCTCCTAAATATTCAAACTGTCCACCTGTGGGGCGTACACACAGTGAAACACTGTATAAGACTACGAAATAAAGTTATATGCGGTAGAGTATGAAAACGTCATGATAATCTAGAGAAAACTGTCTTGGAAGGGTACATAATGAGAACAAGAAAGAGAGGAAGACCAAGGCGAAGATGGCTGCAAGACATCGCTGATGATCTGCAAATGGATGCATCAGCCGCAGGCCATCTTGCCCACAACAGAGAGGTCTACAGGAGTGCTATTAGGGAGGCGAAGTTCCACATGGGACATGCAAATGAATGAATGAATGAATGAATGAGAGTATGAAATGTTAGAAAGTTATTCTTTGACCATGTTAAACGATACAATAGGTTTGGGAGAACAACAATGGTAAATATGGCCCCCTGACACTCTAAACACCACACTTGAATGATACTTCATATATCATTATGATACTCCGTATATCCCATTCTGGGATGAGATTATGATACTTCATAATCAGCTCGACAACGAAACACCTTCAGATCGGTTAGTAAGAAAGGGACGTCCAATAACAGACAAGCAAATTGAATGAATGAATGAATGAAACGTATGATAATCTCATCGCAGAATATGATATACGGTAATGAAGTATTATAATCTCATACCAGAATGAGATACACGGTATGACATATCATAATCTTAACCCATAATGGGATATACGTTTGAACTATCGTGATCTCATCCCAGACTGGGATATCTTACATCTTACATCCTTCCCGTGCCGTTAAACGTCACATAGGGCTCTCATGGTATTTCGCCAAGTTTTCCTGTTTTCGGCGAGCTTTTCAACCTCATCAAGGGATTTTATGCCCACTAAAACTGGCATCTCTTAACAATGTCCTCTTTAGAGTTTCACGGTATGAAACACCGCAATAAATGTTTTACAACGCGTTAATATACCTCTATTTCGGCTGGCTGGTTATCTCCCCGCAAGTGCAAAATTCAGTATACGCCGTGGTGCAAATCTTGAAAAATTCGGATGTGGCATTCTTTAATTTCCTGTGCCGCCTACGAAGCAGCTTCTTAACAGGCTCCTTCCACCACGAGGGAACCCGTTGACCAAGATGAAGACAAACAAAAGTGTATTTTCAAGAATACCAAGGGCGATAATACAATACCCGCAACGCATGTTCACCGGCGTTTCACAAGTTATAAGTTGGCTATGCCCAGGTAAGATTTATGAAAAGGAAGCCATCTAGACGGTTTCTTACAGAGGATGTCAAACTGTACAGGAATATGACGCACAGCCAGACATACAGAATACATGTTTTAGCTGTAAATCCTTTATAGGAATGCACACAATCAGCTTACAGAGCACCGATTACCATGCAGTGTGCCGCGAACGGTCATGAGGTGTGCCGGCGGAAAAAAGGGCATAACAAATGAAGAATAACAAGTAAGCCAAAACACGAACAAACAAACAAATATAAATATTTGACACGCACATTGTACAGGTAAGGTAAAGTAACCCTGTGATGCCTTAGAGGCACATAGAGCTACAGTGTTAGTGCCCATATTTTCATTGACCTGTCAGCACAGTGGAGGGTGATGTGGTCAGTATCACGCCTGGCCCTCTTTCCTTCCCCAACTCCAGAAGAAGTCAGGTACCCATTTCTATAGCTGGGTGACTGGGGTGCCTCTGGCCGGATTCGAACCCCCGACCTTTGCCATGAGAGACCAGTGCACTAACCACTCGCCGCTCTGACACCCGTACGCATTGTATACTTGATGATTAAATATAAATAACAATGAAAATAACAGCAGTTTTTTTTTCTTTACGTTATTACACTAACATTCCAGGAACTTTCAACTCTGCTGTCACTTTAACTAAAATAACTGCCAAAAGGTCCGACGTTATTATTAGTGTTTCTCTACAAGAACGTTATTAGTAATGTCCCTGTACAAAAACGTTATTAGTAACGTCTCTGCACAAGAATGTTATCAGTAATGCCCTCACACATGAACGCTATTAGTAATGTTTCTCTACAAGAATGTTATCAGTAATGCCCTTACACATGAACGCTATTAGTAATGTTTCTCTACAAAAACGCTATTAGTAATGTTCCTGTACACGATCATTATTAGTAATGTTTCTCTACAAAAACGCTATTAGTAATGTTCCTGTACACGATCATTATTAATATTGTTTCTCTACAAAAACGCTATTAGTAATGTTCCTGTACACGATCATTATTAGTAATGTTTCTCTACAAAAAAAAAAAAAAACAACTTTAATTTCCCTGTACAAGAATTTTATTAGCAATGTCCCTTACAAAAACGCTTTTTAATAATGCCCTTATATATATATATCCCTCTCTCTGAACCTTAAGTTCCCAGGGCACATGTGGCTTCCGCAAAGGTTTTCCACAAATGCCTGTCCTTCGCCTTTGTTTCTGCTCTTGCCCAGGTGAGCCCTCTATTGCTCAACATACTTTCTGTTGTTCTTCTCCATGTCTCTTTTGGTCTACCCTTACTTCGCCCTTATATCAGAACGCTATTAATAATGCCCTTTTATCAGAACGCTATTAATAATGCCCTTCTATCAAAACGCTATTAATAATGCCCTTCTATCAGAACGCTAATAGTCAGATTCTCCCCTCCCCTCCCCCCCCCCAAAAAAAAAACGTTACACGTCCCATGATATTTATCGCGCCGACGTTTCCTACCCATGACCTTATGCCAGGTTTGGAACCCAGAACCCTGACATTAAGGCATACACATCACACAACAATATACCAGTCATAACCTCGCTTTTTTTGTATAAAACAACACAGAGTACTCAATCAAAGTCCGGATTCTATGACACCAGACTGGACGCTGCGAGTCATACATTATTCAGATTTACCAGTAACGAGGAGTCCCCAAAGGAGGCTAGAGTTGTTGGAAACTGAGGGTCTCTGAAGGGCGTTCTCGCTCTGACAAGATGTCCTGGGGAGGAGATTTTTTTTTTTTTTTTGGAGTTTGGTATCTTACGCACGCGTGTCCTCGGTTATAAATCTAAAATACTTATTACTGCAGAATATCGCCAGATCTGGGCACCGATCTTATCCTCGGAAACCTGCAAGTTAGTGCTACTGTGGCAGAAAATGTTCGTAGTATGTCGTGGCAGAGGATGCTTACAACATCTAAAACTAACCAGCAGTAACTCCTGAACATTTCAAGAATTCTGCATTGGCTCTTTGCGTCTGATAGATAAGTTTGGAGTGGGAAGCACTGCACTTGTGGAGACACTGCCCGGGGCTTCATTTCTGTTGAGTAGCTTCTCATGGTCGACCTTTATCATAACTTCAAGTATACAATCAATCACATTAATAACAAAGAACGTTTGTGTTACATGGTTCTTTTCTTTTTTTTTTTAACTTCCTTTCTTCTGTCTTCAGTTTTGGTCACCATTTCCTGTTGTAGAGTCCTTAAATAGACTGAGTGTCCATCTGACAGAGTTTTGTGCCAGTTCTTTCCAGGTTTTATGATTAATGGATAAGAATCCTCTGACAGTATTATTATCGTTGGATAAGAATTCTGAAAATAAGAATTCCCAGCCAAACTCCTATTCTACACAACGCTGATCCTGAATTCTTCATCTCATGTTTACTGGGCATACATTTATTTCACTGTTTCTCCCAATATACTCGTATCGTTGGAATAGAAGGAAACTTACTCTGTGGTGTCCATCTTAGTGCTATTTTTGGTAGTGAGTTGTCAGTCATTCGGAGCACATGTCCCAACCATGATCGTAAAAGGCGACTAAGGAGGGTTCAGCATAGGGCCAGCAACCCTATCTGGTAAAAAAACTATCAGACTGCTACAGAAACGGAAGCAAGGGAAAAAGCAAATGCAGGTGGAAGGAGAAATGCGTATCAGGAAACTGAGCCCATGAAGGTTGTGGATGAAAGCCAGCCACTGGAAGTCCCCAGCCCGACTGCAGACCTCATGGAAACTTACTACAGCCAATATAATCGTTCTACAGACTTACCGAACCTAAAAATACGTCATGTATGTTCGACTATACCAGTGATTCCCTGGACGATACTCCCATCACCCTGGTATTAGAGTAAGAGCCACCTTAACACCACTGCGGGTTCTGAGTTAAAAGCAATGAACTAAGGCCCCTACCCAGTCATTATGGTAAAAATAAAAAGGTCATCTGGCCTAGATTTCTACAATTCCTCGATTTTCTTTTTAAAAACTCTGCCTCCTAACATTCAAATTAGTACTGTCCTTGGTTATCAGAATGATGTAAACAAAACACAGCCAGAAGACTATAGGTGGCGGGGAATGGATATCGTTGAGGCACTCATCAGATTCCTCATCCCAAAGTCGAAGCGTCTCTGTGGAACTGTCTCAAAGCCGTCTGGCCAGCCAGCATTGCATGCTGGATCTGACATGGAGAAGAGGCTTAAGTACAGCCACCAGAGGCAGGAAAACAAAGTTTTGGCCAGGCCAGCCTACACCACTGTCTTCATGACAGTCGGAGCAAGACCACAGTCTGCCCTAGCAAGGAAAGGAGCTGAAGTCGGGGGTATCCAGCCAGAAGGTGCATCGCAAAAATTAGGGTACCACGCATCATCGCAACTGTGCGTAATAATAAGTAGTAGTAGTAGTAGTAGTAGTAGTAGCAGTAGTAGTAGTAGTAGTAGTAGCAGTAGTAGTAGCAGTAGCAGTAGCAGTAGTAGTAGTAGTAGTAGTAGCAGTAGCAGTAGTAGTAGTAGTAGTAGTAGCAGTAGCAGTAGTAGTAGCAGTAGCAGTAGTAGTAGTGTTCTTTTTGGCATATCCCGGAGCCTCTTTTCCATGACTTAACTTTCTTTCCAGTAAGTGGAAACTCAGTAACGCCTTATACCAGTGGTTCCCACAATTAAAAGAAGTCCACGAACCCCCTTTGTTGTTTCAAAATCCAGCCCACGTACCTCCCCCCTCCACAGTCTGGAAAAGTTTCATATCTGTATGGCAGCTACTGTCCTGCATGAAGGATCGGGTACTCTGGAGAAGCATAATAGCCAACGCCAGTCGGCACGGCACCTGATGATGATGATGATGATGATGATGATGGCAGCTACGCGCTCTACATTTACTGAAAATGTAACACCCTAAACACTTATCTACACATTTACTGAAAGTAAAACAAGCTTCCTGCACAGAACTAGACTATTCAAACGATATCGAAGTAAATAGAAAAGCATGGATATCAGATAAGACATGGAAGTATATACATGAAAGACGAGCACTCAAATTAGACATGTTGAATGCAAAAGCAGATCATGAAAGAGATTCGGCAAAAGCAAAATACAAAGACATAGACAAGAAAGTAAAAAGTTCAGCTAGAAGGGATAAAAGAGAATACATAGACAATATGGCGAAAGAGGCAGAAAGCAGCAGCAAAAACAGGAGACAGCAAAACTTTATATAACATACAAAAGAGGCTAACAGGTACTATTACATCTAAAGAAAGACCAATCCTTAGCAAAACTGGAACACTATTAACATCAAATAAAGACCAAAAGCAAAGATGGGCTGAACACTTCCAAGAAATAATCAATCGACCACACCCAAAAGAATTGTTAAACCTTAAAACTGACTTACCAGCCCCACAACTAAATGTCAACCTAGATGAAATTAAATTGCATGAAATTGAAACAGCAGTGAATTTAATGGCTAACAAGAAAGCTGCAGGTGAAGAAGAAATAACAGCCGAGATGCTAAAAGCTATCAATAGTGACAACATGAGACAACTACAGAGAATGTTTAACAAGATTTGGAAAGAAGAAAAGGTCCCTTCTAATTGGAAGAAAGGAATCATTATTAAAATACCAAAAAAGGGCAACCTTAGTGACTGTAACAACTGGAGAGGACTAACCTTAATATCAGTTGTGTCAAAAGTATTTTGCAAGGTCATTTTGAATAGACTCAAAGATATAGTGGATACTGCAATGAGAGAAGAACAAGCAGGATTTCGAAAAGGGAGAAGCTGTCTCGACCAGATCTTTACTCTCAGAATAATACTTGAAGAACATATTGAAAAGCAGAAACCATTAATACTGAACTTCATAGATTTTAAAAAAGCATTTGATAGCATACACAGAGACTCATTATGGAGAATTTTATGTCTATATGGAATACCATCTAAAATTGTCAACATCATTAAGGACTTATACAATGGATATGGTTGTGCAGTCAAGACAGAAGAAGGGATGAGTGAATGGTTCCAGATTGAAACAGGTGTGAAACAAGGATGTATACTGTCTCCTTTACTTTTTGGGATTACAATAGACTTCATAATGAAAAAATGCTGCACAGGTAACACAGGTATTGACTGGGTACATGGGACCCAACTAGAAGATCTTGATTTTGCTGATGACATAACTCTTATCAGTAATAATGTGAATTCCATGCAAGAAAAAACAGATAGCCTATCTTCACTGGCTAGCAAAATAGGACTTGAAATTAACAAGGACAAAACAAAAATAATGAAAATTCCCATCAATCAAAACGGAAAAATACACATAGAAGGGACAGATATTGAAGAAGTCAATCAATTTGCATACCTTGGCAGCTACATAGACCAGGATGGTGACACTAGAAAGGAAGTTAGGATCAGAATTGCAAAAGCAGCATCAATCTTCAAGAATCTTGAGAACATATGGAATTCAAAAGTTCTAAGCACAAAAACCAAGTTAAGACTATTCAATTCAAATGTAATATCCACCCTCATTTATGCATGCGAAAGCTTGAAAACAACTAAAGAAATAGAAAAGAAATTAGACTCTTTTGAAAACAAATGCCTAAGGAAAATACTCGGCATCAAGTGGAATGAATTCAAGAACAATGTAGAGATAAGACAGATGACTGAACAACAACCAGTCTCATGGGTGATCAGGAAAAGGAGATGGACATATGTTGGTCACTTGATGAGAAGAAATGATCAGAGAATCCCAAAACAAGCTATCAAGTGGAACACAACAGGCCGAAGAAAAAGGGGCAGACCGCGGGAAACTCTGAAGAGGACATTGTTAAGAGAGGCCAAGTTAATAGGCATAAAATCCTTTGATGAGGTTGAAAGACTCGCCGAAGACAGGAAAAATTGGCGAACTATTTTGCGAGCCCTATGTGACGTTTAAAGGCACGGGAAGGATATAAGATATATATATATATACGAGACCACGCAAATAATGAGATGTACTGGGAGCAAGAGCAGTCCAGCTGAACTATCTCTTCACTCGAAGGCAAGAATGTCTCCTCATGCTCTGCGGGCAGACTGTGAGGTGAGATGCTAGTCGTCTAGCGTTAAAGTGAAAGCCTTTGCTAAATGAACGAGCTCCATATCACTGAGTTAACCAGGGCATCTGGTTGTTATCTGTTTTTTTTTTCAATATATTTTCAGTATCGGTGGTCTTTTTTTCTTGTGACCGTCTTGGTCTGTTTCGTGAATCCCTTAATTTGACTGAGATGATAAGTATTACCCAATAAGTGCTTTAGACGAAGCTCATGGACGTGTAAATCTGGTACTGGGCATCCTTTGAGGATGAGCTGGACGAAGAGGCGTGGAAATGGATTGGTCATGTGCTCCAAAGGGACCCGAGAAAACATGGCGAAAATGGCTATGCTACGGACTGGGGTAGAAAGAAAGGGGAGGGGGAGATGGTGAGAGAGAGAGAGAGAGAGAGAGAGAGAGAGAGAGAGAGTGGAAGAGGGGGGGGGGGAGAGAAAGAAAGAGAGGTCAACCAAAACACAATCTGCTGAAGATCTGCAGTGGTTGGGACATGATACAAGGGCTGGCCGGATACCGCGAGAAGTGGAGAGAACCTGTTGCTGCCCTGCAAGACGCTACATGGCGTACCGTGCGGTGACTGCTTAGTCGATCACTTACCACGGAGACGGACGGACGGATGAATGTATGAAACGCCGCGGTATCGACACCTACATCTAGAGCTGAACCAGCAAACTAGAGTCTTCAGTGTTTAATTAATAAAGAAAACGCCGACAAATTGCTTGAATCAAGTGATTTGCCTGGTTTGCTCCTATCGATCTCGTGTCATGGCGCTGAAAAACTCTTGGCTGAAAGCCAAGTTCAATCACTTGACACCAAAAGATAATCTGTGCGAACTCTTTTCTTTCCCCTTCACCTTACATACCACAGACCTCACACTTTCTGTCAAAGTGGCGGGGGCAGGCCGGTGAAATACTGTACACCACAGAGCGTGTGAAATGAGGCATGTCTGCACTAGTCTGTACAAGTACACGTTCTTCTAGACTTACGATATTTCGACTTTATCAAGGTGTGATAGTGATGTAATAAAGGTTAGACAGAGATGTATGGTGGAGTTTTACAAGGTGGTAGAGGGAGTGAGTAAAGTGAGAAAAACGAATAGAAAGTATGAGAGTGAGATGATAATGTATAAATGAAAAACATACAACATCCGATATTTCGGCGTGAGCCTTTTTCGAGGATTACATACACAAACGAAACAAAAACGTATAACTAAAAGAAAAAAATCTTAATGTGGCATCCTCCAAAAGTAGGAAACACAGATGGCACTTTTTATGGTAACAGACGTTACGGACGCCGTAGATGCAACACATGCCCGTTTGTTGCCGAGGTTAGCCAGGTCTCCTTCACTAAGTCCACGTTATCAGTTCAGGATGGCTTCACCTGCACTTCACGCAATTTTATTTATACTATTATGTGCAAACGTTGTGGTATGAAGTATATAGGGGAGACCGGTTTATGCTTAGGAGATCGTTTTCGCCAACATCTTAACGATATTTCTAAAAGGGCCTGGACACCTGGAGCTAAACATTTCTGCCTTAGCAACCACAGGGTAAAGCAGGACACTTATGTTAGTGCGATCCGTTCTTGTTCTGCTGATGCATGATCTCGGAGGGTCCTAGAACAGCGCCTTATTTTCCAGGCTGGCTGTCTCCACCCAGCCGGAATTAACAATGTCTTCAGCTTTCTTTAACTTTTTTAGTTTTCCAACTCTCCCCCCCCCCCCTTTTTGTGATTTATACTCTGGTTTCTTGTTTCTTTCTCCTGGCTCCCCACCCCCCTCCATCGCCACCTTTTCTTCTTCTCTGGCGACCTATAGGTGTATAAGGTCTTGTCCTATTCACCAGTTTCACATTTTTTCCTCACTGTTTATGTTCTTTATTCATTATCTCTCCGCTCCCCCCCCCCCCCCCGACACCTCCTCTAGAGGCTATCATGTGTCTATTGCCCTTCCCCCCACCTGTTTCCCTCCCTCTCTCCACATCTTCTTTACGACTGGCTTTATTGGCTTATCCTTTGTGTGGCCCCGCGTGGTCTCTATGCCTCGTCTAGTGAACACGCATTTCTCTGTTTCCTGTTTTTGGAGGATGCCACATTAAGAGAAGTTTTTCGCTTAGTTATACGTTTTTGTCTCGTTTGTGTATGTAATCCCCGAAAATGGCCCACGCCGAAATATCGGATATTGTATGTTTTTCATTTATACATTCTCATCTCGCTCTCATACTTTCTATTCGTTTGTTCTCACTTTTCTCACTTTACTCACTCCCTCTGCCACCTTGTAAGACTGCACCATAGCCTCTATCTACCTTTATTATTAGAACTAGTTTTACTGCAGTCGACATCCCTTTTATCTGATAATGATGTACACTCATGCACATTTACTGACGGAACACAGCTGTACTCATTTATTTGCTTTTTTATTGCTGGTGTTGGGTTAGTTACGGCAGCTACGCCCTTTATGAACTTATTCGGTGACAGCAGATGTTTATCTGTCTGTCTATCTGTCTCTCTGTCTATTCTGCTCTGCTCTGCTCCGCTCTATCGGCCTGTCTGTCTATTCTGCTATGCACCGCTGTCTGTTGTCTGTCTCTTTTCTGCTCCGCTACCTACCTAGTACCTACCTACCTATCTTCCGTCCATCAATGACTGAATGCACTTTTTAAAAATTTTCACTGTAGGGAATAGTACATGGCCTGTTTGTGTGTGTGTGTGTGTGTGCGCACGCACGCGCGCGCCTTCAACACAGCGCCCTGAATTTCTGCATGTGACACCGTGTTTTTCCAGTTCTTGCCACTCCTCATGGCTAATGGAGAAATCTCTTCTGAAAACCTTGTTTCTCAGTTTGGTCTACCCACTGGCCCCCTTCCTACCTTGTAGAGGGGCCCAGCAGGACAAACATAACTAAACCTAAACATGAAAAAAAGGGGGATCTTTGAGCAAAAAAAGGGGTAGGGAAGAGAGAGAGAGAGAGAGAGAGAGAGAGAGAGAGAGCGCACGCACACACACACATATATTGAAGATTATGAATTATATATTTCTGACTAAAGAAGATGTTCTTCGATCAACATCTCAACATTACATCATTCGCTAGACCATGTCCGAGGAAAAATTCACTGAATTCATTTATTTTGACAAATTAGTTCAAGATGTACTGTTGGCATCATCACTTGAACTAAGATGTAATATGACATAAACTTCGCTAGTTCCCTCGTTGGACCACATAATCATTTGTTCACAAATCAAACTCTATCATACTCTACACGCAGCATCTCGACAAATTTTCTCAGCTTCAAGATATCCGTGATACTAGGACGATTCTAAACTCTATTTTCTAACAGATCTGCATCACGTGGTCAGATAGTTTCTCGTGTAAAATCACTTTACTCGAAGCTCCAAAAGTATCAAATCTTCTTAATCACTTGAAACAAATCTTCAGTCTAACACTACTTCTGATTCGACATCGTCTCGTTCTCCTTCTTGTTCTTCTGTGTTTCTGTCACCTCCGTGTCTCTCTGGTGTGTGTGTGTGTTCTCTACTTCTCCTTCTGCTGCTCTTCTGTCCTTCTCTCACGTCTGGACCGGTCTCTATTCAATGACCGTCCTTGCCCTTCGTCTGCTGTTCTTCTCCGATTGTCTGTTCTTCTCTGATTGTCTGTTTGATTCTCTCTGACAGTCTTTCCCCTGCCGTCTCAATCGGCCTTCGCTTACTGGCCGTCTTTGGTCGGACGATCCCCACTCGATCGTACCTCTCTGTCTGCTGTTTTTCTCTGATCGTCCCTTCTTCTCTGCAACTGCCCCGTGACTTATATATCGTAAGTCAATTGTCCAATACGTTATGCCTCTAAATATTTAACTGGTCAGCTGGCAGAGTTGGTCACTCCTTTATTTCAAAACCGTGTGCACTAGCGTCCTAAGATTAGCAAGCTAATACGTGTTAGTCTGCGTCAACTCCGTCTATACAACTGTCATTTATCTAAGTCATCTTGCTCGTTCATGTCGGAGATTTTATTATGTCCTCGCTTTTCGTTGTGTCTGCCTTTTCTATTCGTCTTTTCTATTCTCTTTACTTGTGTCAGCGTCCAGTCATACTAGTGTCATGGAAGTTTGTTTTTCTACCTTGCCCAGATTTTCCTATTTACCTTTTCTGTTGCTATTAGATGTTACTATTATGCCTGTTATATATTCATTATCACATTCATAATCATATTCATTATCATATTCATAATCCCATTCATAATCATATTCATTAATATTAATAGTACTATAATCGTTACTTACAAGGCCATGCTACAGAAAGAGGAGAGAGAGAGAGAGATTCGGCAAAAGGGGGTAGGGAAGAGAGAGAGAGAGAGAGATTCGGCAAAAGGGGGTAGGGAAGAGAGAGAGAGAGAGAGATTCGGCAAAAAAGGTGTAAGGAAGAGAGGGAGGGCGGGAGAGTGAGATTCTGAAAACGGGGATAGGGAAGAGAGAGATTCGGCAAAATGTGCTAGGGAAGAGAAAGAGAGAGAGAGAGGGAGAGAGATTCGGCAAATGGGGTTGGAGGTAGTGAAGAGAGATAGAGAGATTCGGCAAAAGGGGGTAGGGAAGAGAGAGAGAGAGAGAGAGAGAGAGAGAGAGAGAGAGAGAGAGAGAGATTGGAGGAGAAATATATAACCAAGATAGAGAAAGACGAACTTCAGATATAGCAAGTAATCTATCATTTTTTTTTAAAACTATAAATCCCATAATGTATTTTTTTTTCTAGTTTCTGTTTTCATATTTCTTATTCAAGTATTTCTTTATAACCACGTTAATGGTTTATAAAATACCACCCCCACCCTCCCCCCAAACACACACACACATTTCGAGACCTATCACGTTTAATGTATGTTTCCATACCAGCAGTGGAAAGTTGGGTTTATTTGTCTAAGTACTGTCAGTGTTTACACACTCCGACACCTATTTAGAACCGAGGGAATACCAAGTCATAGCCTGGTTGTGCCGTGACGCGTTTAACTTGCTTTTCAAGGCTCTTGCCACTCGTAGTTTCTTTAAAAGTCATGGGCGTTGTTGAATGCAGTGAATATTTGTATTAGATGTGATCTGACTTCTGTGCGGCTTTCGTGTGATCCAGGATGTGCTGGGCGGTGGAGTGTCTTTCAGGCTGTATAGGTTTAAGTTTAGGAACATGGTAGAGCAAGGGGGGAGGGGGAGCCCTCTGGCAACGTCAAGTTGGGGGGGGGGGAATGGAACCCTCCACAAATACAGATTATTATCTTCTGAATTTTATGTCAAGAAATGTACGGTAGATGGAGAGGGAGAGTGGGAGAGAGAAAGAGAGAGAGAGAGAGAGGGGGGAGGGAGGGAGGCTACTAAGATCAGCCTACGGGTCTGGGCGGTGGTTAATCCGCCACTGGCTGTGCTGCCACTCAGTGTTCAGGTGCGTGTCACAAATCAAGCTCCCACCAAAGAAGACGAGCTCTGGAAGTCCCGAGTCCCCCCCCCCCCCCATAAAACTTTCCGTTCACTTGACATTAAGGTTCCTGTTTCACCTGGTACCTAATGGCAAACAGGCAGCTCCCGGTAACCCACCCACCCTTACCTCCCAATGAAAAGAAATTGCTCTACATATTCTCATATCCCCCCCCCCCCATAACTCCTAACCTTTATTTAGTTCCCACGCTGCCAAAAGGTACGGCTAACTCCGATATGAACAGCAACTGCGAAAAGCTATGAGGAACGCATCTACCATATTTAATAGGGCAAGTCAATAAATAAGTCGCAAGCGAGAGAGAGAGAGAGAGAGAGAGAGAGAGAGATATATATATATATATATATTTTTTTTTTTCGGGTGTGTGTGTGAGTGAGAGAGAGAGAGAGAGTGTGTGTGTGTGTGTGTGTGCGCGCGCTTGCCTGAATCCCCCCCCCCCCCCGACATAATTCCCCTGCACGTTCAGACACTTGTACCATCGATGCAGAAGGAACTCGTTGAAATCCGGCATCAAAGAAAGTTCCAGGCTTCTGCCTCATGTGATCCGTCCCATTACTGAACTTCTGGATCCAGTTACGCAGTTTGTTGTTTTTTTTTCTTTACGAACACTTTTAACCGGACAATTCAAGCATCTCTTTATATATATTTTCCATTTTCTTCGTGCCCAGCCCTTTGGTTCACAGAAAACGCAAAAACTCCGAGCTGTTCCTTTCGCGTACACGCATATAACACGCCCGCCATATCAAACCGTTTGTTGTTGTTGTTGTTGTTGTTGTTGTTGTTAAATAACTGTGGCATGCTGGGATATAGCTTTGGTTCTAACTTCGCGCCAAATTTGTGCTGTTACCTGGTTGTTTTGTCTGTGCAGATCTGCGACCTATTTCCTGACTAGCCCTCATAGCTGTTAGTCAATGAAAAAAAAACAGAATCAGGGTTCACGGACTAAACACTCAAGAACTTACACGAGAATATGTTAAGTACGACACCAGCATAGCAAGACAGGCACTGACATGGAATCCTCAAGGAAATAGAAAACTATGAAGACCTGGACTTACTTGGAGAAGAGAAATTATGACAGTGCTCAGAGACAAGGGATACACATGGAAGGAACCAGAGAATAATTCCAAGAACAGGGATGACTGGAGAGTCTTTATCCGTGGCCTATGCTCTCAAGGGAGCGAAAGGCGATGATGATGATGATGATGATGATGAGTACGACTGCTATATTTCAAATTTAGTAAACAATCTAAATAAGGAAAAACAATGATGCGAGGATTCATGGAGTTAAAGGAAAAAAAAAAAAAAACTGCAACAAGCAGACAAGGTAAAGTTTAACTGCCCAGCATCAATCATGTACGACCATGTTGCTTGTGTCGGCGGTTAGTTATTGACTGAGTTATCTGATGAAGCCAAGAATCAAGCAGGAAAGAAATTAGGTTAAAACGCGTACCTTCATGTACGGAGGACAAGAGCATTCAACAGTGAACCTGCTGCGGGTTGGAGAACTGTCCCATCCAGTTGATCCACCTGTAAATATGAATCTCTAAAGACATATGGTGAAGAAAACTGCATTCGAGATGAGAGAATAGCTACCTACACGGAGATGAACGCCGAAAAGCATACTGGATCAAACCTAATAATCTTTTCCTGAGCAGAAGACCCCACGCCACATAAAAGTCTGAAGTATTTTGTTTTGCCATTAAATTGATGAGGCGTTGCTTGTGTGGCTCTTCGTGGCCTCTATGATGAAGCTCTGAACAATTTTTATTGTTAAACAGAGGCGTGTCTCTGTATGGCAGTGAGGACCTTCTTGATGAAGATCTAAAACTATTTTTTTTTTAAATTAAAGTGATAAGAAGAACGAGAAGGCAGTATTGGACGCGTGACAGTGTTATCATATTCCGCTGTACACATGAGATATACTAAAAGCAAGAATAGAAAACATAAATAAGGCGCTATACCTAAATCAACAGTGAGCGAACACTGGCACATACATTCACTCTTCCATCGCAGTCCACACAACATACTGGCTCGTTCCGTTTTCCCCTACACAAATAAGACACAGCCAGACATTCTCTAGCGTGTAAATGATCACTGAATGCAGTACAGGCGAAACAAACAAAAAGAAGTGATTGCTACTCTATCTATTCCCCTAAGGTTCCCTCTGCAAGCGTGACTCACGTGATCACGTGACCGCTGTAATGAAAGCTTCAGTGTAATGTAATTTTAACTTAACTTGAATCTTTTATTAACGTTCCCCGGGCAAACAGCAAACGCTCTTGTACAAACATGGCCGCCATGTGTATTGTAATGACGCGGTAAACTCCAGCAATACGGCCCCGGGATTGGAGACAATGATTACTCCCCTGTGGGAATGATCTGGTTAAACAAAAGACAACATTACCAATGATGGTAATGCCTGGGTATGCGAGTTCCTGCTAGTAGACGTACTTCTGTTGCTTTTTATCTTTCTCAATCAAAAGTTTCTCATGACGAAAGTCGAATCCGGATGGAGGAGCCACGGTCAACTACGCTGTATAAACTAAGTACCTTCATCTTCTTCTGAAGCTAAGGAAGGACAGGCGACCAAAGGCATGAATGCTGACCACATCACCCTTCTAGTGCGTCGACAGGTGAAGGAAAATACAGGCACTATCCACTGGGTGCCTTGACAGGGACAGCATGCCTACCTTTTCCTTTGTTGTTGTTGTTGTTATTATTCAGTATTCACCCTCTGTGGACTGGGGAGTGAAATGGGTAGTGCCCTCACACCTCACGGAAATGCCTCGTCTAGTGTCCTGTCTGATCAAGGAAAATAAGGGCATCGCATTATTTAAGCGCTTCTATGGCATAATAGGGCACAATTTTTCTCTACTGGAAAAGTTTGCAGCGACTGTGCTACTTCTGTCCCTACCAGTGACAGCTGAAGCCAGAAGGTGGAGTGTGGGCGTCCCGTGAGCGTCCCTTTCTTCGCCTTCTTCTAGCCTCTCCAGAATTCAGAAGCCTCTCTTCAACTTTCCTGATCCCACAACTCGCTAGGGATGGCTAGGCTGCATAATTCTTCAGAAAAAAACCACTGACTGCGTCCGACGCTTTCACAGATCGCTTGGATGTCACTTCATAAGCCACAGCTATGGGAGTTCAGTTCTTCTACTGCCCTATGGAAGTTGTCTGCAAAGAGTATCGTTTCCGATGTGGTCATTTTTCATTCGGTAAAGCCACGACAGAACTAACGGAGAGCGTACGCGCTTGAAGCGTTGTTCATAAATGATTTATATGTTGCAAAACATAAGAAATGTAAAACACCACCTGCTGACATCAGACTGGAATGACTAACCGCGCCCACCTCTGGAAGCACAGGCAAGCGTTAGGTATAAAACTGCTAGTGAGGCTGAAAGGTAAACCTAAGAGCATGGAGCCAGGTACAAACACTGCACACACAATCAGGGTTGGGAACATGAGCTACCAGCTAACAGACAGGTAGGTAACTGCTGGTCTATGAACAGAAACAACGAAAGGAAAAGTCTCGGAGACAACAAGGAAGAGGAGGCTCATCAGCGAACGTTAACAGAACAAACAGAATAAAAGCCTCGGAGACAACAATGAAGAGGAGGCCCATCTGCGAACGATAGAAGAACAAACAGAATAAAAGCCTCAGAGACAACAAGGAAGAGGGGGCCCATCTACGAGTGCTAACAGAACAGACAGAATATCGAAGGCAACAAGAAAGAGGGGGGGGGGGCTATCTGCGAGTGCTAACAGAACAGACAGAATAAAAGTCTCGGAGACAACAAGGAAGAGGGGCCCATCTGCTAGTGCTAACAGAACAGACAGAATAAAAGTCTCGTGATGAACTTCTGTACAAGGATAACACTAGTTCCGGCAGAACTAGGGGAGGGGGCCCTCTATGATGATAAAAAAAAAAGATCAAATGGAACACGGCACACACTCAAATAGGCATGTATACAGAGGTAAACAAAAATCTGTCAGAAATCGGGGAAGCGGGCCCACTATGTTGATACAACACTGACGAAATAAAACAGGTACACAGACGGATCTATAAACAAGGGTAATAAATGTCACACACAGAAATCGGAGATGGGGGCCCATTATGAATGATAATCAATTTTATGAAATAGAACAGGACACACAGTTAAACATATATGTATACAAGATTAGCAAAAACATCACAAAGTTCGAAGGGAGTCCACTCAGTCAGTCAGTCAGTCATTTGCATGTCCCTTGCGGAACTTTACCTCTCTAACAGCTCTCCTGTAGGCCTCTCGGTTGTAAGCAAGATGCCATGCTGCTGAAGCGTTCATTCGCAGATCATCAAGGATGTCTTGACGCCATCTTCACTTTGGTCTTCCTCTCTTTTTTTTTCCAATGATGTACACTTTCAAGACTGTCTTCTCTAAATTATCATGACGTTTAATATGTCCAAAATACTCTGTTTAATCGTCCTTACTAGCCAGCCTTCTTCAATATTAAGTTCTTGTAGTATGGATATATTTGTTCTTTTTTGTGTCCATGATATTTGAAGAACTCTTCTGTAGCATTTACATTTAAAGGCACTTACATGTTTCTCAGCTGTTTTGTTAAGTGTCCAGGTCTCACAGGCATATGTTGCGATGGGAAAGATGCATCCCCTTAAAAATCTTATTTTTGTAGTTCTGTCTGTTCCTCTCCACACCTTCTTTAGCAGTTTTACTTTTTGTGAAGAGCGACAGATGTCCTCCATTTAATTTCTCTCACTGTATCTCCATTATTAGTTAGTAGTGATCCACTACGAATGATAAAACGTTGATGAAACAGAACAAGGTATATATTAGATGGATCTATGTATAAAGGTAAAAATGTGAAAGAATTCGGAGACTGGGGCCCACGATGATGATGATAAAACACTGATGCTACACAGCCGGAAGCACAGTTTAATGGACATGTTTACAGAGATAAGGAAAAAAATCTGAAAGAATAAAACAGGAGAAAATGTGTTAATTGCCAGATTAGAAAGACTGAAATGCTAGGAATTTCGTGGATTATATAAGTTACTGAAATAATTTTTTTTTAAATAACGTGGCATATGTAGCAGTATTGTCTCACAGTCATGATCATCATCATCATCATCATGCTGGGGCGGGGGGGGGGGGGGGGAGTGGCCGGTCATACTCCTCCACAAATCTCCGTTCTTGACATTTCTGAGTAAATCTGTCGCTGATTTATTTCCAAGCCACACTTCCAGGTCCCTCTAACATCTGTTTCCTCAATCGTCCTCTGCATCTCCTGCCTTCACATTTTGCCCACTGTTATCATTTTTTCCAGCTTTCCTCTTCTCATCACTTCCTCCAAGAATGATCATTGCCTTTTTTTCCTTTCTCTTTGTTATTACAACTAGGTTCTTCTCTGGCTTACCTCAATCACCGCTCTGACTAGATCTGGCCAGGATTGTACTGTTTCCCTGGATCTGATTTGTAAAAACGTGTCAGTTCTATATTCTTCATGGAACTGAAGCCTCCAGCGTCGTTTGTGTTAGCATGAACCGGCTGGGTTGTCGAGAAGCAGAGAGCTGAAGTTAGCCATGTCTCACCGTCTGTCTAATACCGCGAATGTTCATGGTGAATCAACGCTTTCTAGAACTATCATACCGACCTTTCACATTTTCTTAATGTGCTAGTACTTAGTTCATGTGGTGCCATACGACCTCTTCGCATAAGAAACTAGACAGCGCATCATCAAAATCAGAACAAGATTCACCTTTCAGGTTTGTAGCAATGATGAGAAGTGATTTTAACCTTTCAAGTTTGTGGCAATGATGAGAAGTGATCTTAACCTTTCAAGTTTGTGGCAATGATGAGAAGTGATCTTAACCTTTCAAGTTTGTGGCAATGATGAGAAGTGATCGTACCGAAGTCGACAAAATGAATCAGATCTAAGAACGAATCCCGTTGTCTTCCTCACTGACTGCCAAAATTAGATTACCAAACTATCAAACCACCAACATTAGACTATCAGACTGTAAACATTAGACTGTCAAAATTAGATTAACAGAAAGTCAACATTAAACTTCCAGACTGTCAACATTAGACCTATCAGACTATCAACATTAGACCATCAGACTCCCAACATTAGACCCATCAGACTCCCAACATTAGACCTATCAGACTGCCAACATTATACTATCAGACTACCAGCATTAGACCATCAGACTCCCAACATTAGACCTATCAGACTGCCAACATTATACTATCAGACTACCAGCATTAGATTCATCAGATTACCATCATTAGACTACCAGAACGCCAACATTAGACTATCAGACCACCAGCACAACAGGACACTGTTAATTGTTTTGAAGAAACTTTCAAAACAGGTTTTAACAAACAAGAAACACTTTAGGGATTCCACTGATCCTGCGGGACTGGAAAATCTTTTCTTCTTCTTCTTCTTCTTCTTTTGCATTTCTCTCACAAAATGGCGTTGGCTGCACTGTGCTGCAGTTATGCGCCTTTCGGTCAAACATATCAGACTTCGGTTCGGCGTATTTTCGGAACCGCGTTCGCCTTCCCATTTCGATCCTTTTTTTTTTCACTTGGCCAGACTACTGTCTATTTTCAGGTGCACCACTGGAGGTAGAGCAGGGTCTTGATCGGCTATGGTTAGCCAACCCCAATTCAAGCAGTCAATCATGGGTCGGTGACTGCTACTATCTTCATTCGGGCCGAGTAACGGATCTTTGCCTCCTACTGGTGAATCACATTCTGACCCGTGTCAGCGATCAGTAGGAACCTCATTTCTTTACAACAACATAAGCAGGAAACAAAGTCAGATGATAAAAACACATCCAATGAGGTCAGTTCATGCAAGGATTTACCCAGTGTTACTGATCTCGGTATACGTGAGCCGCGACTCGTGACTGAACGAAAGATCTTACTTCTAGAAGTGTGAATCCTAATTCTAGATATTGTGATCAACGTGTAAATTTCTCATTACAGGCACTATGACTTAGGCGAAACTTCCAATTTGTGACAGTGTAACTTAAGTGAGACTTCCAATCCTAGCCAGTGCGACTGAAACGAGAATTCTAATTGGAAACTGTGTCCTTCAGGTGAGAATTCTAATAAGAAGTGGTATCGTTTTGATGAAAATTCTCTCACAAAACGTGTGTCATTCACGCGAAAATTCTATTCTGAGGCAGTGTTATTTATGATAGAATTCCTTTTCAGTGTCATTTAGATGAAAGTTCTAGTTGTGATTCAGATGAGAAAGACAAAGAGAGAGAAGCTACAAGAAACCAGGGCAAGTTTATCATATGACAGCCATTATTCACAAAATACACAGTACATCATCACAAGGTGGTCTGCTGTCGTTGAGAATTTCCGCAGTCGTATGAATCGTCCAAAGATCTTCTAGTCAGTTCATTACTTGCTATGCCGGACAGTCTCAGCAACCATGCTTCTGATTCTTGTGCGACCTTCGGGTGTCTCCGGTCAGTTTAAATGCTTTTGTATGCCATTCGGTCAGTTCGCTGAGACTTTTCCCCCCACCTCCTCCTCCTCTCATTTTCCCCCTTTGAATTTCCCAGTCATTACCAAGTTCTTTAGGTTCTATCTTCTCATGACATGGCCAAGAAATCTGTCTTTAGGAAGAAGACTGTCTTTTTTTTTTCTCTTATAATTTGAACCGGTTTTCTTTGCTCCGAAGCACGTCTTGAAACACCTAATAATTTATTAGTCCAGAAGCAGATACTGGCAGGATTCTCCAAGCCCCTTCGACCTGTGCTTTCATCAGCTCATAAATGAAACTAGCGTAACTAAATACAGCTGTGGCTGGGAGGGGAATACCAGCTTCTGCCAGCTACCACTCTTGGCAGCCGACTTGCATCGTCTTATACCTCTCCCCCCCCCCCCCCCCCCCCGCCTTTTCCTCCTCCAATCCTCCCAATCCACTATCAAGCTAGCGGATTACGTAATGTTTCTCACGGATCAATATCTGTCAATGTATCGATCTTGCTCCAGCAGAGAGTGATAGAGACTGAATATATATTTCTTCACATTAAGCTTGCTAGTATAATATACATATCCTTTTCGCTGTGGGTGGCTTGCATCTTCTGCACGTTAACAAAAACAAAAAACAAAAAAAGTTATTAACAGTTCAATTTTCACATCACACACTGACATCAATATATTCCATATTGAGGAAAATACAGCTCTTGAATCGAGAGGTAAATATAACATAGGGAAATATATTTAAACTGCTGTTATGTTGTCTTCGTTACTTAAGTAAGGCTCTCTCCCTCTCTCTTTCTTTCTCGCTCTCTCTCTCTCTCTCTATATATATATATATATATATATATATATATATATATATATTAGACAAATATTTTGGTCAAACACCATAAGAAATATCATCTTACTGGCAGAAATGCAGATGAAGCCACTGACAACAATTATTGAGGAAAGACGCTGGCGATGGTTGGGACATGTGCTCCGAATGACTGACAACTCACTACCAAAAATAGCACTAAGATGGACACCACAGGGGAACAGAAGTAAGGGTAGACCAAAAGAGACATGGAGAAGAACAACAGAAAGGATGTTGAGCAATAGAGGGCTCACCTGGGCAAGAGCAGAAAAAAAGGCGAAGGACAGGCATTTGTGGAAAACCCTTGCGGAAGCCCCATGTGCCCTGGGCACTTAAGGTTCAGATATATATATAGACAGACAGGCATATCCGTCCGTCCATCCATCCATCCATCCATCTATCCATCATAAGACAGAGCGAGCGAGAAAAAAAAGAGAGAGACCAAAACGTGGATCGAGGAGTAAAAAAAAATAATCAGTGGTGGTCAAAGATCACAGTTCGTGATGAACGATCAAAGTTACATGACAGCATGTGTTAAATATGGAACTGGTGGTGATTAACGGTCAAAGTTACATGACAGCACTTGTTAAATATGGAACTGATGGTGATTAACGGTCAAAGTTACATGAAAGCATGTGTTAAATATGGAACTGGTGGTGATTAACGGTCAAAATACATGACATCACTTGTTAAATATGGAACTGATGGTGATCAACGATCAACGTTACATGACGCACTTGTTAAATATGGAACTGATGGTGATTAACGGTCAAAATTGCATGACAGTACTTGTTAAATATGGAACTAATGGTGATCAACGATCAAAGTTACATGACAGCACTTGTTAAATATGGAACTGATGGTGATCAACGATCAAAGTTACATGACAGCACTTGTTAAATATGGAACTGATGGTGATTAACGGTCAAAGTTACATGACAGCACTTGTTAAATATGGAACTAATGGTGATCAACGATCAAAGTTACATGACAGCACGTGTTAAATATGGAACTGATGGTGATTAACGGTCAAAGTTACATGACAGCACTTGTTAAATATGGAACTGATGGTGAAACCGATCAAAGTTACATGACAGCACTTGTTAAATATGGAACTGATGGTGAAAACGATCAAAGTTACATGACAGCACTTGTTAAATATGGAACTGATGGTGAAAACGATCAAAATTACATGAAAGCACCTGTTAAATATGGAACTGATGGTGAAAGATTCAAAGTTACACGACAGCACTTGTTAAATATGGAACTGATGGTGAAAAGGATCAAAGTTACACGACAGCATTTGTTAAATATGGAACTGATGGTGAAAACGATCAAAGTTACATGACAGCACTTGTTAAATATGGAACTGATGGTGAAAACTATTACATGAAAGCACCTGTTAAATATGGAACTGATGGTGAAAACGATCAAAGTTACATTAGAGCACTTGTTAAATATGGAACTGATGGTGAAAAGGATCAAAGTTACACGACAGCATTTGTTAAATATGGAACTGATGGTGAAAACGATCAAAGTTACATGACAGCACTTGTTAAATATGGAACTGATGGTGATAAAAAGTCAAAGTTACATGTAGGAACGCACATTTATGGGCGTCAGTGGTGCTCTATGCCAACACAGTTACCAGAGAACAGTTTTAAATCAAGTAAATCGATTGCAGTCCATGGTGAAATAATTATACCAGATGGCACAATATCTCATTATTCGATGCTGTAGTATTTTATCATTATTCCATGATTTAGTACTTTAATTTGTTTTTTTTCCATGCCCTAGTATTTTAATTAATCATTATTCACTGCTCTAGTGTTTTAATGTATCATTAATTCATGTTCTAGTTTTTCAATTTATCATTATTCCATGATCTAGTACAATACACATACACACACAAATGGAAAAAAACTAATTACGATGTTAGTCCGTAAGAACAATGAAGAGCAAAACCTTTATCTTAATGCAAAGAAAACTAAATTGATGACAACTGACAAAACAAACAAGGCAGATGAAATATATATCAATGAGGAAAAATTGGAAGAAGTGGAGAGTTTTGAATATCTTGGATCATTACTAATTAATAATGGAGATACAATGAGGGAAATTTAAAAGTAGGACATCTATCGCTCTTTAGAAAATAAAACAACTAAAGAATCTGTGGGGAGGAACAGACAGAACTACAAAAAATAAGATTTTTAAGGGCATGCATCTTTCCCATCGCAATATATGCCTGTGAGACCTGGACACTTAACAGTTGAGAAACACATAAATACCTTTGAATGTAAATGCTACAGAAGAGTTCTTGAAATATCGTGGACACAAAAAAGAACAAATATATCCATACTACAAGAATTTAACACTGAAGACGGTTGGTTAGTAAATGAGATTAAACAGAGGAAACTTAAATATTCTGGACACATTAAACGTCATGATAATTTAGAGAAGGCCGTCTTGGGAGGGTACATAACGGGAAAAAGAAAGATAGAAAGACCAAGGCAAAGATGGCTGCAAGACATCGTTGACGATCTGCAAATGGATGCATTAGCAGCAGGACATGTTGCTTACAGCCGAAAAGCCTACAGGAGAGCTGTTAGGGATACAAAGTTCCTCAAAGACTGACTGATTGAGTATTTTAACTTATCATTATTCCATGTTCTAGTATTCTAACTTAGCGTTATTCTATGATCTAGTTGTCATTACTCAATGATCTAACTTATCATTCTCAATTTATGAAACACACAACTCCCTACTTAGGCACATAATCATTATAATATTTTTTTATACATAAAGAAGCAGGTAAATATCAGGATTTTTATAAGAATAATCAACGACATATTCCAAGTTTGTGACACTGACAACCGAATATGGAATTCCAAACTCACTTTTGCAGAACACTATTCTAGGCTGATATGAAATATACCCAGGAACATATCATACTTACCCAATAAGATCTAGTTAGTGCTTATCATTGTCCCAGCTCACAAGCATCCCATTTCAACCTATAACGGAACATGGGTCTGCAGGTGTGGCGCAACTGTTTAGACATTACTACTACACAAGCTTGAACAAGTGATGATATAAATGTTGGTTCTAGCTGAACTGGAGGAGAGAACAGCTGTGTGTAAGCTAGAGGATGGACGTATAGAAGAATGCGAGGTCTGTCCACGCGAGTGCCGAGAAAGTGATTAAAATCTATGTGATACCTTGGTGCTGGACTTGCGCTCGGACTTGTTCTTTAATGCAGAGTCGCGGTGAACATCAGCAAGAAGCGTTCGTTTGTCTGGGTGTTGCTGCTGTCACTGATTACAACACGATTCTTACACTCCACCACCAGCCGTACAAGTACGAGTGGCAAACGTGTACAAAACCAGGCTGCCCTAAGTCCACCCCTATATAATTAAACCATCATCTAGAAGGGATTTTCATCATTATACATCCTTTTAGGGTGGTAATTCCTATACCTAAATTTGGAATCCTTCCCCAGGGAGCTACCTGCATTTGTGTTGAGAATCACTTCCGTATCTAACAAGCGCTATGTAAATACAGAAATTTATTCGAAACATGAGAATCATTTTTAGATGCTGCTCTGTATGACGACAGCTTATATCCACTCTAATCTCTACTGCTTCTACAACCTCTGTTCATGACTTTCATCTTACGCCATCACGTCAGCTTATTCATTATCTTTTTATTCAGATTTCCTCCGTCATCTTGCCTTTAATTTTTTCCTGGCACCTTTCTCTCAACACTCAGACAATGACTTAATCTTTTCTTAACACTCAGACAATGACTTAATCTTTTCTCAATACTCAGACAATGACTTAATCTTTTCTTAACACTCAGACAATGACTTAATCTTTTCTCAATACTCAGACAATGACTTAATCTTTTCTTAACACTCAGACAATGACTTAATCTTTTCTTAACACTCAGACAATGACTTAATCTTTTCTCAATACTCAGACAATGACTTAATCTTTTCTTAACACTCAGACAATGACTTAATCTTTTCTCAATACTCAGACAATGACTTAATCTTTTCTCAATACTCAGACAATGACTTAATCTTTTCTTAACACTCAGACAATGACTTAATCTTTTCTCAATACTCAGACAATGACTTAATCTTTTCTTAACACTCAGACAATGACATAATCTTTCCTCAACACCCAGATAATGACATAATCTTTCTCTCAATACTTAGACAATGACATAATCTTTCTCTCAACACTCAGACAATGACATAATCTTTCTCTCAACACTCAGACAATGACACAATCTTTTTCTCAACACTCAGACAATGACATAATCTTTCTCTCAACACTCAGACAATGACATAAGCTTTCTCTCAACACTCAGATAATGACATATAAGTTACACGTAAACACCATCAACTTAAATACTGACATGATTAGTTACATATAATCGTTCTGAATCCTCTAAGAATAACATAATAAGTTACACACAGTCACACTCACATAATGACACAGACACTCTTAATGATTATATAATGGCACAGGCACTCTTAACACTTAAATGATGATACAGACACTCGTAATACTTAATGACATATATGATATTAATGCTTAAATAATGACGTAGACACTCGTAATACTTAAATAATGGCATAGACACTCTTAATGCTTAGATAATGACATAGACACTCTTAATGCTTAGATAATGATATATACACTCTTAATGCTTAGATAATGACATGGTCACTCGTAATACTTAAATAATGTCACAGACGCTCTTAACATTTAAATAATGACATACACTCTTCTCAAATAATGACATTGACATTCTTAACCTCAAATAATGACACAGACACTCTTAACACTCAAATAATGACACAGACACTCTTAACACTCAAATAATGACACAGACACTCTTAACACTCAAATAATGACACAGATACTTCTAACCTCAAATAATGACACAGACACTCTTAACACTCAAATAATGACACAGACACTCTTAACACTCAAATAATGACACAGACACTTCTAACCTCAAATAATGACACAGACACTCTTAACCTCAAATAATGACACAGACACTCTGAACACTCAAATAATGACACACACACTCTTAACACTCAAATAATGACACAGACACTTCTAACCTCAAATAATGACACACACTCTTAACACTCAAATAATGACACAGACACTCTTAACACTCAAACAATGACACAGACACTCTTAACACTCAATAATCTTAACAATCTTAACACCTGTAACCTCAAATAATGACCAAATAAGTTACATACGTACGTTCTCAACGCTCCACGGACAGACTAAGCTAGAACATCTAAAATAAACAAAGAGAATCCAGAAGAACTACGCCCACAAGCTTGGGGGAACTACCACACAGACAGTAGACAACTTCTTGGTGGGGAACTACCACACAGACAGTAGACAACTTCTTGGTGGGCAACTACCACACAGACAGTAGACATCTACTTGGTAGGGAACTACTACACAGACAGTAGACATCTACTTGGTGGGGAACTACCACACAGACAGTAGACATCTACTTGGTGAGGAACTACCACACAGACAGTAGACATCTACTTGGAGGGGAACTACCATACACACAGTAGACATCTACTTGGTGGGGAACTACCACACAGACAGTATACATCTAACTGAAGGGAACTACCACACAGACAGTAAACATCTACCTGAAGGGAACTACCACACAGACAGTAGACATCTACCTGAAGGGAACTACCACACAGACAGTAGACATCTACCGGAAGGGAACTACCACACAGACAGTAGACATCTACTTGGGGAGAACTACCACACAGACAGTAGACATCTACCTGAAGGGAACTACCACACAGACAGTAGACATCTACTTACGTCCAACATGAAGGCTGTAGCACTCAGGTGTGATAACTCACGATAAAAATCGTTTGACCAAACAGTGAGTATGACCTTAGTAAGATACAGAACTGTACACACGGGCAATGTGTCCGCATGAAGCTACACCCACAGCGGAAGGAAAGCCACGTGACGTGCACATCCAGATTCTACGCACGTGCTGCAGAAAAATACACTAACCTCCCACGCCTTACGTTCTGATTGGTTCCCCTCCCCTCCCTCCGTGTCCAGCCCCTGCACACGAGAGGTGGTAAATACTATTTTTAACCACGGTATCTTTGCCCTGGTTTCTCTCCCCCCCCCCTTTTTCCCTTGATTTCCTGCTATTGTTAAGGCGCTGGAAGGGAGACATTAGAAGCTGGTTACAGCTGTCTGAGATTATAGTATCACACACAGTCAGTGATACAACACACACGGTTTCATGAGATTATAGTATCACACACGGTCAGCGATACAACATACACGCTTTCAGGAGATTATAGTATCACACACGGTCAGCGATACAATACACACGCTTTCAGGAGATTATAGTATCACACACGGTCAGTGATACAATACACACGCTTTCAGGAGATTATAGTATCACACACGGTCAGTGATACAATATACACGCTTTCAGGAGATTATAGTATCACACACGGTCAGCGATACAATACACACGCTTTCAGGAGATTATAGTATCACACACGGTCAGTGATACAATATACACGCTTTCAGGAGATTATAGTATCACACACGGTCAGTGATACAATATACACGCTTTCAGGAGATTATAGTATCACACACGGTCAGTGATACAATATACACGCTTTCAGGAGATTATAGTATCACACACTGTCAGTGATACAATATACACGCTTTCAGGAGATTATAGTATCACACACTGTCAGTGATACAATACACACGCTTTCAGGAGATTATAGTATCACACACGGTCAGTGATACAATATACACGCTTTCAGGAGATTATAGTATCACACACTGTCAGTGATACAATATACACGCTTTCAGGAGATTATAGTATCACACACTGTCAGTGATACAACACACACGCTTTCATCAGATTATAGTATCACACTATAAGTGACGCAAGTCAGTGACGCAAGGCATTGACTAGATTATAGTACCACATACAGACAGAGATACAACACATACACTCTCACTAGATTATAGTATATTACACAGTGGTACAACATATACTCCCTCACTAGATTAAACTATGACATAGTCAGTGATATAACACAACACATACACTCTCACTATCATAGAGTCCATGATACAGCATATACGCTCTTACTAGATTATAGTATCACACATACGATCTCAATAAATTATTGTATCACATATAACCAAGGAAAGAAGGAAGGAAAGAAGGAATAAGGAGTTAGAAGAATAAAATGGTTATGAAAGCAAAAATAAATACTGGGTTGTTATTGCCATCTTTCATAACTATTTCATTGTTCCTACTCCTTATTTTCTAACTTTTCTTCCTTCCTCTCTCTCTATCTCTTTTCTGTTAAACTGCACTATAAGCCAATGTCTAAAACTACAACCACACGCCGCTGCCTAAAACTACAACCATACGCCAATGTCTAAAACTGCAACCACACGCCGCTGCCTAAAACTACAACCATACGCCGCTGTCTAAAACTACAACCATACGCCGCTGTCTAAAACTACAACCATACGCCACTGTCTAAAACTACAACCATACGCCGCTGTGTAAAACTGCAACCATACGCCGCTGTCTAAAACTACAACCATACGCCGCTGTCTAAAACTACAACCATACGCCGCTGTGTAAAACTGCAACCATACGCCGCTGTCTAAAACTACAACCATACGCCGCTGTCTAAAACTACAACCAGACGCCGCTGTGTAAAACTGCAACCATACGCCACTGTCTAAAACTACAACCATACGCCGCTGTCTAAAACTACAACCACACGCCGCTGTCTAAAACTACAACCATACGCCGCTGTCTAAAACTACAACCAGACGCCGCTGTGTAAAACTACAACCATACGCCACTGTCTAAAACTACAACCAGACGCCGCTGTGTAAAACTGCAACCATACGCCGCTGTCTATAAGCCTTTACAAAAAAAAAAACGCATACATTTTAGACACATGGACTCGGTACGTCATTACTGTAACACTAACATCCGGGGACTCGGGGAAGAATTCTGCAACCCCCCCCCCCCCCCCCCCCCACTGATTAGCTATTATGTTTTCATAAACTACCTCCACCCCAGAACAAAGACTCCAGACTTTCTCCCGCTTTCAATGAACCTGCCCACGGCAAGATGTGGTGCACGTGTTCTAGACAAACATGCCCTGTTTTCCTTAGCCGGCTTGTATCTTTATTAAATACATTCAGGACTCTTGTCTAAGTGAGGTCTTTAGCTCCAGCTCCGCCTACATCAGAATGTAGCCGTTTGGGTCATCTTCTCCAGTCTTTGGTCATATGGGACTTCCACCCAAAGCTGCAGGACCTGTGTTGGTCAATGCTTGTTTCTGATGCTCTGATACTGCCTTCCAACACCCGCCAACCAGCGGAAACACCAGAGGCAAGGGCTCCAGTCCTCCTAAAGCATGAGAACGCTGCACCGCAAATCAAGTGGTCAAGACAAAGTATGACGCTGGAGACAAATCACAGAATTTTTACGAGATTCGAACCCACGTGCTTTCCGTCGGCAGACGGACGCTTCACCGTTAGACTAATCGACTCAGATGCATGAACAATTATGTTGATAACCAAAATCTGTCTGCAGACCCCAGTAAAGACACATTAATATTCAGAATCAAATTCTGTCTGCAGACCCAAATAAAGAAACAATATTATCCAGAATCAAATTCTGTCTGCAGACCCCAATAAAGATACAATTATGCCCAGAATCAAATTCTGTCTACAGACTCCATTAAAGATACAATTATATTCAGAATCAAATTCTGTCTGCAGACACAAATAAAGAAACAATATTATCCAGAATCAAATTCTGTCTGCAGACCCCAATAAAGATACAATTATGCCCAGAATCAAATTCTGTCTACAGACCCCAATAAAGATACAATTATGCCCAGAATCAAATTCTGTCTACAGACCCCAATAAAGATACAATTATGCCCAGAATCAAATTCTGTCTACAGACCCCAATAAAGATACAATTATGCCCAGAATCAAATTCTGTCTACAGACCCCAATAAAGATACAATTATGCCCAGAATCAAATTCTGTCTGCAGACCCCAATAAAGATACAATTATGCCCAGAATCAAATTCTGTCTACAGACCCCAATAAAGATACAATTATGCCCAGAATCAAATTCTGTCTACAGACTCCATTAAGATACAATTATATTCAGAATCAAATTCTGTCTGCAGACACAAATAATGAAACAATATTATCCAGAATCAAATTCTGTCTACAGACCCAAATAAAGAAACAATATTATCCAGAATCAAATTCTGTCTGCAGACCCCAATAAAGATACAATTATGCCAAGAATCAAATTCTGTCTACAGACCCCAATAAAGATACAATTATGCCCAGAATCAAATTCTGTCTACAGACTCCATTAAGATACAATTATATTCAGAATCAAATTCTGTCTGCAGACACAAATAATGAAACAATATTATCCAGAATCAAATTCTGTCTACAGACCCAAATAAAGAAACAATATTATCCAGAATCAAATTCTGTCTGCAGACCCCAATAAAGATACAATTATGCCAAGAATCAAATTCTGTCTACAGACCCCATTAAAGATACAATTATATTCAGAATCAAATTCTGTCTACAGACCCCATTAAAGATACAATTATATTCAGAATCAAATTCTGTCTGCAGACCCAAATAAAGACAATAAAGACTTAGCAGCGCATGGCTCCACGAAAGGCTCCGAGTGAGGTCCAGTCAGACGTGTAAGATTTTATTAGACGTTGTCGACTCCTTCACTAAGATTACACCCTCACTAAGATTACACCTTCACTAAGATTACTCAAAACCCTCAAGACGTTCCACTGGTTTTTGTTTTTCGTGCGAATGACGACAAAACTATTACAATTTAAAATCTCTCTGGGACTACCCAAAACAAGCACCAAATGAACACATATTTCAGTTAGATATAACACACGCTGTAATTTGTTATCACTGTCTACTATTTTATCAGACTTATAAATAAATAATTGTAAATTCTGTGTCAAATTCCTTACAAAAAATATATAGCATTAACTTTTATACTCAAATTTTCTGTGAGAAGACCAGTTTCTATAAATTTACTATTCGTTTTGTAAGTCATGTTCGGTAAACCAGAAAACATATATATATAGCCGAATATTTCAAACTTAAGATTCTGCGTATCTCTACTCTGACCGAGTCACGCTTTTTCTTGGAAAAGAGGGAAGGGCCCCGGTGGCAGCATGATGTATCGCGTACACAGGCATCCTATACAGGTGGTATCTAAACATAAGGTATTGTATACATGATGTATTGTAAACATAAGGTACCGTATACATGGAGTACTGTAAACATCGTATACATGATGTTACAGTTGAGTTTACCATCGCAGTTGATAACAGCACGAAGATGCTACTAGTGTGGAAGCTGTGACGGCTGTCTACTTCATGGCACTAGAAAAAGAATACAAAACAAAATAAAACACAAAAAAAAATGCAAACACGGTCCTTTTACGCAACAGAGGCATTTAAGGATTTGCAGTGCTAGTGGCCGTACCTTCCTTGACCTGGCGGGACACTAGAGGGCGATGTGGTCAGCATCATACTGGGCCACTTTTCCTACCCCAGCTCCAGAAGTAACCAGGCTGCCCATTTCTACGCCTGGATGACTGGGATTCGAACCACCGACCTCCGCTTGAGACGCGCGCGCACTAACCACAATGCCACCCGTCGCGACATTACTGCTGACGCTACACACACGACTACGATGCGAGTGTAATTGTTGGGGTAGTTTACTGCTGAAACTACTGTTTTCATGACTAACATTTACTATCTCTGTGAAGGTCGGCATTTCTGTGTCGAAAACACGCAACATGCACCTACGTACACGCATCGGAAAACGATTTCTGAAGAGCGGTGCCAACGCCCACTCTCAGACACGTTTCAACAGCACCTGTATGGGGCCTACACCCCTTCCTCAACTCTCTACAAATATTTTCATCATGTCCATAACATTAACAAACAGCCTTGTCGATTTGCTGAGATTTGTCTGGCACATTTATTTTACTTACCTATACAAACATGTAAAAACAAGCTGTCAAGTGGAACACAACAGGCTGAAGAAAAAGAGGCAGACCGCGTGAAACTCTGAAGAGGACATTATTAAGAGAGGCCAAATTAACAGGCATAAAATCCTTTGATGAGGTTGAAAGACTCGCCGAAGACAGGAAAAATTGGCGAACTACTTTGCGAGCCCTATGTGACGTTTAACTGCACAGGAAGGATATAAGATATAAGATAAGAAGATACATACATGTAACTACATCACATATAGGTGCATACACATATACATGAATTGACAGAAATGAGACAGTGAGAGAGTGAGACTGAGAGCAAGAAAGATGAAGAACGAACGCACGAAAGAAGAAATGGGCAGGCAGGCCCTTCTAACATTAAGCCATCCATTATTCACATTCATTTTTAAAGCAGGGAGTCAACATAAGGTTGATACTAGTATTACATGCGTATATGAGAGAGATGCTGGTAACATCTATAAGATTTATAGATGACAAATGTACAAAAGACAGACCGTACACTACACATACCCAGGATGATAAGAGAAACATAGATTTTTTTAAACACCCGAAAAGTTTCAGAACATCAGAAAGTGCTTAGAAGCCATAAAGACAAGACAATCAAATCTTGGACAAGTTAGACATAAAGATACGACAATCAAATCTTGGGCAAGATAGACATAAAGATACGACAATCAAATCTTGGGCAAGATAGACACAAAGATAAGACAATCAAATCTTGGACAAGTTAGACATAAAGATAAGGCAATCAAATCTTGGACAAGTTAGACATAAAGATAAGGCAATCAAATCTTGGACAAGTTAGACATAAAGATAAGGCAATCAAATCTTGGACAAGTTAGACATAAAGATAAGGCAATCAAATCTTGGACAAGTTAGACATAAAGATAAGGCAATCAAATCTTGGACAAGTTAGACATAAATATAAGACAATCAAATCTTGAACAAGTCTTGAGAACACAGAAATAATAAAAACCTGACAATCAATGAAGAACTCTGGAAACAGAGAGAGAGAGAGAGAGAGAGACAGAGACAGAGAGAGAGAGAGAGAGAGAGACAGAGAGAGAGAGAGCGAGAGACAGAGAGAGAGAGTGAGAGACAGAGAGAGAGTGAGAGACAGAGAGAGAGAGATCAACAGCAAAGTATCTGACCACGCTGACCAAGTGACACAGGACAATGAATAAAACCGATCTAAAGAGAACAACAAGGCTGCAGTAAGCATCGCGTGTGCCGTAGCTTAATTATTCAAACTTGCATCCTCGTGTGTTGTAGTTTAATCAAGCTTGCATCCTCGTGTGTTGTAGTTTAATCAAGCTTGCATCCTCGTGTGTTGCAGTTTAATCAAGCTTGCATCCTCGTGTGTTGTAGTTTAATCAAGCTTGCATCCTCGTGTATTGTAGCTTAATCAAGCTTGCATCTCTGTGTGTCGTAGCTTAATCAAGTTTGCATCCCCGTGTGTCGTAACTTAATCAAGCTTGCATCCCCAGGTGTCGTGACTTAATCAAGTTTGCATCCCCGTGTGTCGTAACTTAATCAAGTTTGGATCCCCATGTATCGTAACTTAATCAAGCTCTCATCCCCGTGTGCTCAGCTTAAATAAAGCTTGCATCATCGTGTGTCTTAACTTAATCAAGACTGCATCAACACACAAGTACCCTAGTACAATTTTGTTATGGTAGAAATATCAAAGACAACAGAGACAGAGATGATTGACTGCGAACATCTAATGCAGAGGTTCCAAATTTCTGGTCCCCAACTAAACTTCTAATGTAGTGGTTCCAAATTTCTAGTCGCCACATAAACATTTAATGCAGTAGTAACAAACTTCTGGTCGCCACATAAACATTTAATGCAGTAGTTCCAAACTTCTGGTCGCCACATAAAGTACGCTCGTGAAAAGATACTATGAAAAATATTTTGAAAAAAAAAAACAGATAAAAGAAAGGAAGAAAAAAAAAGTTTTTTTTTTAACTATAATTTTAGGGAAATTCGTCTACCTTCGTTTCACATCCAAATATTAAAATAACACCAACCACACTCGCCTTTATTCACTGAAATAATCAGTGTTGAATTTCAATATTTCTCTCTCTCTCTCTCTCTCTCTCTCTCTCTCTCTCTCTTCTCTTCTCTCTCTCTCTCTCGTCGCGTTTCACGTACCTCTGCTGATTTATGGCCGCACTCAACGGCTGGGAACCGTAATCTAATGGCACGACCTCTACTGAGTGAAAAAAAAAGACCTACAAACACACTATAAACGCTGAGAATATGTCTGTGTGGGACACAGGAAAAAAAGACGTTAGACGGGGTAAAATAAACATTTACCTAGGTTTTCAAAGACGCACATGTCGCTTCAAGCTTACGGCTCTAGCTTTCACTATCACTGTCCCCACTTGCAGCAAACCCTCCTGTTTGTCCTCTCTTATTCTTTCTATCTACCACAAAATACATGTAAGACTCGCTCTTTCCTTGAACTTGCTCCACCGCCCATTCTATTAAAACAACTTCCTATTTCCATTTTTAAAAAAAAAACACGCACACACGAGGAAAAGCACATGGTAATTTCCACATTAAAAAGAGCACCCGAGATAACCCCTTTGCCGAAATCATATTTGAGTTGAGCCAAAGGAAACACTCACCGTGTAGTACGCTCATGGCAGGACAAGAGACAAAGCTCGCCAACGTCCAAGAAGACTCAGCCGTCTCGTATCAGCGGTTGTGGCGGGCGCTCGTTCCCCCTTAGTTAACGCGGAAATGGCATTTTTGCCACGAAGGCAGGCTAAACCTTCAGCGTGGACCAGGGACGGCTGTACTGGCGGGAAAACGCTGCGACTCTCAGAAACTGACGTGAGAAATTGCAGTGAAGGTCACACTCAACAATCTCCTGCTGCAGCACCCCCCCCCCCCCATCTCCGACAATTTAGTGGCAGCACCGGTGAGTTGTCACCCACGCCAGCACGCACGCACGCACTCACTCGCGCACGCCTGCATATAAAGAACGCGCATTCGCTTGTTAGCACCGCCTGGCTCTGCTGCCACAGCTAGAAAAAAAAATACAAACTTCACCAAGGGTCGTGGTAACTTAAGGAAAAGGAAACAGACCCTACGGCCAGGTCCCGTTGTAGAAGAGATTATTACAATCTGAGAATAAATAGAACAAAGTTTGGCACAAACGAATGATCCCACATGAAAGTAGTGTTGAAGCTAGCATATATATATATATATATATATATATATATATATATATATATATATATATATATATATATGCAAACACAAACAAAAAGTGCAAACACCACTATCCTGGAGAAACCCGAACTCTTTCTCTGCTGGGAGCTTCATAAATGCTTCTGCAGAACAGAAATTAACAAAGAAAGAAAAACATTAACTGTGCTTGCATTATGGTGTGTCGTAACTTAATCACGCTTACATCATGGTGTGTCGTAACTTAATCACGCTTACATCATGGTGTGTCGTAACTTAATCATGCTTACATTCATCACCTGTTATTTGTATTCACATATTGGTATTTTAGACTAAAACATAAGCTAATCTCTCTCCTCTCTCTCTCTCTCTGAACTTTCAGTGCCCAGGGCACATGGGGCTTCCGCAAGGGTTTTCCACAAATGCCCGTTCTTTGCCTTTTTTCCGCTCTTTCTCAGGTGAGCCCTCTATTGCTCAACATCTTCTCCACGTCTCCTTTGGTCTACCCTTACTTCTGTTCCCCTGTAGTGTCCATTTTAGTGCTATATTTTGTAGCGACTCGTCAGTCACCCGGAGCAACCATCGCCAGCGTTTTTCCTCATTAACTGCTATCAGTGGCTTCATGTGCATTTCATGGTTTTAGCATTTTCCTTGCTTTACAGGATAAGGGCAATGCACATCTTTGTGGTCCAGTTAAACAGAGTTACAATCTCACAGCCTGACTGATGGCGTAGGATAAGACGTGGTGTCTACAGAGCAACCTGATTCGTGGGTCCACTCTGGTATCTCATGCAAGACAGTGCAACTTGCTCTCAACCCATCTCTGTACGTGAGTGCTCCAAGATCATTGTGTGGTAGATCGCAACGAGCACGTGCAAGGCTGCAGTGAGACTAAAAGGGAAGACCAGAAAGAAGAACTGTCAAAGAGTGATATATGTCAAAGAATGATACACCTCAAAGAGTGATATATGTCAAAGAATGATACACGTCAAAGAGTGATATATGTCAAAGAATGATACACGTCAAAGAGTGATATATGTCAAAGAATGATACACCTCAAAGAGTGATATATGTCAAAGAATGATACACGTCAAAGAGTGATATATGTCAAAGAGTGATATATGTCAAAGAATGATACACGTCAAAGAGTGATATATGTCAAAGAATGATACACCTCAAAGAGTGATATATGTCAAAGAATGATACACGTCAAAGAGTGATATATGTCAAAGAATGATACACGTCAATGAGTGATATATGTCAAAGAATGATGCACGTCAAAGAGAGATACGCGTCACAGTGATGTATGCAAGGAAAGACTATGGAAACTTGTCCCTTGTTTCGTGATATATGTTGAGTGGGGGGGGGGGGTGTGTGGTAGTGAGGATGCAGCGCGAAATAGTGATCAGCGACTCATAGATGACTTTTGGCGTCTGGTGTTTCCGAGCAAAGACCCTGTCCACCTCTCCCTTAGTACCAGCGACTCATAGATGACTTTTGGCGTCTGGTGTTTCCGAGCAAAGACCCTCTCCACCTCTCCCTTAGTACCAGCGACTCATAGAGGACTTTTGGCGTCTGGTGTTTCCGAGCAAAGACCCTGTCCACCTCTCCCTTAGTACCAGCGACTCATAGATGACTTTTAGCGTCAGGTGTTTCCGAGCAAAGACCCTGTCCACCTCTCCCTTAGTACCAGCGACTCATAGATGACTTTTGGCGTCAGGTGTTTCCGAGCAAAGACCCTCTCCACCTCTCCCTTAGTACCAGCGACTCATAGATGACTTTTGGCGTCAGGTGTTTCCGAGCAAAGACCCTGTCCACCTCTCCCTTAGTACCAGCGACTCATAGAGGACTTTTAGCGTCAGGTGTTTCCGAGCAAAGACCCTGTCCATCTCTCCCTTAGTACCAGCGACTCATAGAGGACTTTTGGCGTCAGGTGTTTCCGAGCAAAGACCCTGTTCACCTCTCCCTTAGTACCAGCGACTCATAGAGGACTTTTGGCGTCAAGTGTTTCTAAGCAAAGACCCTGTCCACCTCTCCCTTAGTACCAGAGACTCATAGATGACTTTTGGCGTCTGGTGTTTCCGAGCAAAGACCCTGTCCACCTCTCCCTTAGTACCAGCGACTCATAGATGACTTTTGGCGTCAGGTGTTTCCGAGCAAAGACCCTGTCCACCTCTCCCTTAGTACCAGCGACTCATAGATGACTTTTGGCGTCAGGTGTTTCCGAGCAAAGACCCTGTCCACCTCTCCCTTAGTACCAGCGACTCATAGAGGACTTTTGGCGTCAGGTGTTTCCGAGCAAAGACCTTGTCCACCTCTCCCTTAGTACCAGCGAGTCGTAGATGATTTTTGGCGTCAGGTATTTCCGAGCAAAGACCCTGTCCACCTCTCCCTTAGTACCAGCGACGCGTAGATGACTTTTGGCGTCAGGTGTTTCCGAGCAAAGACCCTGTTCACCTCTCCCTTAGTACCAGCGACCCACAGATGACTTCTGGCGTCAGGTGTTTCCGAGCAAAGACCCTGTCCACATCTCCCTTTGTACCAGCGGCCCATAGATGACTTCTGGCGTCAGGTGTTCCGAGCAAAGACCTTGTCCACCTCTCCCTTAGTACCAGCGAGTCGTAGATGATTTTTGGCGTCAGGTATTTCCGAGCAAAGACCCTGTCCACCTCTCCCTTAGTACCAGCGACGCGTAGATGACTTTTGGCGTCAGGTGTTTCCGAGCAAAGACCCTGTTCACCTCTCCCTTAGTACCAGCGACCCACAGATGACTTCTGGCGTCAGGTGTTTCCGAGCAAAGACCCTGTCCACATCTCCCTTTGTACCAGCGGCCCATAGATGACTTCTGGCGTCAGGTGTTTCTGAGTAAAGACCCTGTCCACATCTCCCTTAGTACCAGCGGCCCATAGATGACTTCTGGCGTCAGGTGTTTCTGAGTAAAGACCCTGTCCACCTCTCTCTTAGTACCAGCGACTCATAGCTGACTGGTGGCGTTAGGTGTTTCCGAGCAAAGAGCCTATCCACCACTCAGTTTTTACTCCCTCTAGCTGGCTCAGCTTGATCAACTCAGCAGGGACATCTATAGTCCCCATGGCGGTGAAGTTTGCTAAAGAAGCACTGCACCTTTCCTAGGCCTTTAGATTCTCTCAGGGCCTGCAAAAAAAAACAACAACAACAAACAAAAAAACCCATAACCAATCCACTCCCCGTCCGACACGATCCTTGTGTTTTAACACCTTTACCGATTTCTGTTTCCTACTTGGAGGAAGACACATTCAGATAAGTTCTTCGTGTTTTTGTTTCGTTGTGTATGTATCCTCGAATAAGGCTCACGCCGAAATATCGGATGTTGTATGTTTTTCATTTATACATTCTCATACTTTCTTTTCGTTTTTTTACTCATCTTACTCATTCCTTCCCTCACTTTGTAAAACTGCACCATACACCTCTGTCTACCTTATTTATTTAAACCAGTTTTACTGCAGTCGCCATCCCTTTTATCAACACCTTTACCGCATCGGCTGCAAACAACATCCTTCGCGCAGTTCCAGGGAGACATAACAAGAACAAGACCTGGCGTGTTTGATGAAGCATCAAAGCAAGCAACGCCCATCGTAGTACTGCCAGGATTACAAGAAGGATAATTATCACACTAAATCATACGAATTCATAACTGTAAATCACGTACCCTTACAGCATTCACGTGACGTGTATCACATTATAGCAAAGAAATTCCACCCTCGAAGCCTGCAGCTGATGTACATGATCATTCAGCATTTAAGCTTACCTTCTTTCCCGCTGACAAATGTTTTTATCTGCGTGAAATAGCTTACGAACTACAGCGACACCATTAACTGTATATAAGGGCTGAAATCAGTTGCCTAAAAGCGCGGTCCATGAGAGAAAGAAAAGAAATGTCGAGAACTGTAACCAGTGTAACCACCTACTCGACTGTCTTATGTGAATTAATCAGGCCCAGTATACAACACTGACATATGTAGGACATATACAACTCATACCAACAGAGTCTTTAACAAAAATCTGTGACCTAATTTAGTAGAAAATATCGACCATCTAAAACCCAGAATTCTATCTCACTAAGCTATAGGAACACGCAAGGGGAGTATAATAAACAGAAGATAATTGAACTACTGTATCCTGCTTCTGATGAGCCACGGATTTTGTTTTTACGTAGACTCCATGCTGGCCACATTGTGGAGACATTTCAGGCTTCCATGTTGGCCACATTGTGGAGACATTCCAGGCCTCCATGTTAGCCACACTGTGGAGACATTCCAGGCCTCCATGTTGGCCACACTGTGGAGACATTCCAGGCCAGGCACTCTAAGACATTCCAAGCTTCCAATGTTAGCCACTCGTCAGCCACTCTGATGAGACATTCCAAGCCTCCAAAGAGTCATCGGAAGACTTCTTCTTTTCTGACAAGACAAATAGCCAGTTCCTACACAAATTGGAACTACACTGAAAAAACGTGACTATCGTTAAACATCGATCTCTCAACCGAAAAAAAAACAAGAACAAAAACAAGAACAAAAAACAGAAGAACTGATTTGTGCGGTCAAAATCGTGATGAGTGAAGCTGCTTTCTATCACATATTGCCTTAAGGAAGCAAAGAATCCAACGTAGAAGTACGGGTATACAGCAGTCACTCGCGCTGCCTGCACTCCTCCAGTTAAGTGAAGGTTGCGCGGATGATTGATTCTTTCAACTTATTTGTAACTGCTTAAACAATGCTCCGACCTAACGCTAGCAAAATACCGTTTTCTGATTTTTGTTTTTTTTTTTTAAATATAAAATCTCTGCTACGCTTCTTTTTTGAACTTCTTCCCAGTCGTGAATTGCCATCACGATTTGAGAAGACTGTAACGGATATCGTGAACGATGACCTGGGTACGTGGGAAGTCGGCAACACACTTGTTGAATGGGGACAGGCAGACGGACGGAGATCAGGAGCTTCTGACTCCATCGTTGTTTGTTATTTCCTAGGCCCCCCAAACCCTTCACGAACATGTGTATGTGCTCACTCCTTGTTAAAAGAATTTACTGTCTAGTCTCTGTCCTCACTCCTTGTTAAAAGAATTTACTGTCTAGTCTCTGTCCTCACACCTTGTTAAAAGAATTTACTGTCTAGTCTCTGTCCTCACTCCTTGTTAAAAGAATTTACTGTCTAGTCTCTGTGCTCACTCCTTGTTCAAAGAATTTACTGTCTAGTCTCTGTCCTCACTCCTTGTTAAAAGAATTTACTGTCTAGTCTCCTGCGGGACACTCAGCAGCGTTACTTGTAGTCGAAGAAACTGGATAAGTTACTGCTAGATCATTTGTGAAACTGGATAAATTGTCGGAGAAGCCGGGTGATTTATTGACGACACACAAATTATCGGAGAACAAGGATAAATTGTTGGATAAGCTGGATTAAATTATTGGTGACACTTTTTTTTTAAAATGAGAAACTGGATACATTTTTGTTGGAGCTGGATAAATTATTAGTGACACAAAAGACACTTGAGAAACTGGATAAATTGTTGGAGAAGCTGGATAAGTTATTGACGACACATAAATCATTTGAGGAAATGGATAAATTGTTGGGAAACTGGTCAAACTATTGACGACACATAAATCATTTGAGCAACTGGATAAATTACTGGAAAACTGGTGACGACACAAACTATTTGAGGAAAAGGATACATTGATTGAAAAGCTGGATAATGTATTGGTGACACAAAAACCATTTAAGCAAATGTATTGACTGATGGGCAAATTGGATATATTATTGGTGAAATTGTATAAATTAGTGGAAAAACTCGATAAATTGGCGGTGAAAATGAATTTATTAATAAAGAAACTATATAAAATCTTATATCTTATATATCTTATATCCTTCCCGTGCTGTTAAACGTCACATAGGGCTCGCAAAGTAGTTCGCCAATTTTTCTTGTCTTCGGCGAGTCTTTCAACCTCATCAAAGGATTTCATGCCTGTTAATTTGGCCTCTCTTAATAATGTCCTCTTCAGAGTTTCACGCGGTCTGCCTCTTTTTCTTTGGCCTGTTGTGTTCCACTTGATAGCTTGTTTTGGGATTCTCTGATCATTTCTTCTCATCAAGTGACCAACATATGTCCATCTCCTTTTCCTGATCACCTATGAGACTGGTTGTTGTTCAGTAATCTGTCTTATCTCTGCATTGTTCTTGAATTCGTTCCACTTGATACCGAGTATTTGACTCAGGCATTTGTTTTCAAAAGAGTCTAATTTCTTTTCTATTTCTTTAGGTGTTTTACAGCTTTCACATGCATAAATGAGGGTGGATATTACATTTGAATTGAATAATCTTAATTTGGTTTTTGTGCTTATAGCTTTTGAATTCCATATGTTCTCAAGATTCTTGAAGATTGATTCTGCTTTTGGAATTCTGATCATAACTTCCTTTCTAGTGTCACTATCCGGGTCTATGTAGCTGCCAAGGTATGCAAATTGATTGACTTCTTCAATATCTGTCCCTTCTATGTGTGTTTTCCCATTCTGATTGATGGAAATTTTCATTATTTTTGTTTTGTCCTTGTTAATTTCAAGTCCTATTTTGCTAGCCAGTGAAGACAGGCTATCTGTTTTTTCTTGCATGGAATTCACATTATTACTGATAAGAGTTATGTCATCAGCAAAATCAAAATCTTCTAGTTGGGTCCCATGTACAAAGTCAATACCTGTGTTACCTGTGCAGCATTTTTTTATTATGAAATCTATTGTAATACCAAAAAGTAAAGGAGACAATATACATCCTTGTTTCACACCTGTTTCAATCTGGAACCATTCACTCATCCCTTCTTCTGTCTTGACTGCACAAACATATCCATTGTATAAGTCCATAATGATGTTGACAATTTTAGATGGTATTCCATATAGACTTAAAATTCTCCATAATGAATCTCTATGTATGCTATCAAATGCCTTTTTGAAATCTATGAAGTTCAGTATTAGTGGTTTCTGCTTTTCAATATGTTCTTCAAGTATTATTCTTAGAGTAAAGATCTGGTCGAGACAGCTTCTCCCTTTTCGAAATCCTGCTTGTTCTTCTCTCATTGTGATATCCACTATATCTTTAAGTCTATTCAAAATGACCTTGCAAAATACATGAAGAAAACTGGATAAATTATTGGTGACAACGGATATACACTGTCGGAGAAACTGGATAAATTACTGGGCAGAGCAGGCCACAAAACAAAACATGAGGGCCTCCTGAGAGAAATGCCTGCCCGACCTGACAGCGTGGATCGGGAAAAGTTAGACAACTGTTACAGACGACACGGACTGAACAAAACAAACAAGAGTGACTGCCCATGTATGTTCTCCTTTCCCTGGCCCGCAGGGTGATAATAAAGACCATGATGATGATGATAATGATGATGATGAGGGTTACTAATTCAAATAAATACACACATCTGTTATTTGGAACCGCCTGTGTGAGGGATAATTTCGGGCGGGGGGATAATCATCGTTGGCCTTCTCACACAAGACTACAGCGGTAAGTGTCACAGCAGCCGCGACCTTGTGAGCAAACGCTCGCACCAGCCACCGCTTTTAAGCGGAGATTTCATCAATGTTTCCCAACTTTCTGGAGCATTCCCCCACCTCAACGCCTCAAAAAAAAAATTGATGGCCTCTTGCCCTTCCCCCCCCCCCCCTTTTCCGTCACCCAGGCAACATAATATCCAATCATGTTCTAACACAGTATAACTAAAATATATTATAACTGCAAACCCCCCCCTCCCAAAAAATATTCCAATTGCCTGTATTTACGCCACGTTGGGAAGCACTGAGAAAGAGACAACGAACAACCGAAAGGGACGGGGGGGGGTGTGGGGGGAGGGTGAGGGCAATACGTGCGAACGAAATAGAATCGCATAAATTATGCTAATTTCCGACTCGTGGCGTATACGAACTACATTAGATATAAACCACATGCATAAACGACCGCTGGCATGATATCCCAACAGTGGATTTTTTGGGGGGTTGGAAGGGGGGGGGGAGGGAGAAAGAGGGGAATGTTATCAGAGACAAAATCTGCATATCTCTGCCTTACCAAAAACAAAACAAAAAAAAAATGGCAGAAAATTGAACACAGCCTACAATTTTCGTGAAAACATTACAAACATTATCATGCACAGCTCACCAGCTTGTTAACTGCTCACTTTTTAAAGCATTAAAGCAAAAACCCCCAGAAACCAAAAAAAAAAAGGGGGGGTTGGGTGGAAATCAGTAGTCAATTACCGAACAGGGGCAGGCACGCCAGAGACAGCAAAACACACGACACGCGTGATCATGGACAATTAAGTTTGGTTATTTCTAGAAATGTTACCCCATCAATATTAATTGTCCTATGTCGTTCACTGCATGTCTATGCGCGCGTATGTGTGTTCAATCCCTGGCAGGTTTTTTCCTCTCCAAAACTTCTACCCCATGGTGCTCCACGAGGCACACGATTCATGTTTCACTCCTAGACTATACCCCCCTGTCATGGACTCTGCTGTGATTCCTCGCTGATCCATAAACGTGATCTGGTAATAGATTTATCTCTCGCCATAAACGTCGTCTCGTAAATGACTCCACCGGTCACTATAAATGTCATCTGGTAGGAGATCATAAATCTGACTTGTTAAGGGATTTCCTGTTCATCATAAACGTGATGTGAAATAGGACATACCAGTTGTCATAAACGTGATATGGTAAGAGAACTACCGATCAACATGAACGTGATTTGGTAAGAGAACTGCCGACCAGCATAAACGTGATCTGGTAAGAGAATTGCCGACCAGCATAAACGTGATCTGGTAAGAGAACTGCCGACCAGCATAAACGTGATCTGGTAAGAGAACTGCCGACCAGCATAAACGTGATCTGGTAAGAGAACTGCCGATCAGCATAAACGTGATCTGGTAAGAGAACTGCCGACCAGCATAAACGTGATCTGGTAAGAGAATTACGCCTGCCATAAATACGATCACGTGCGGGATACCAGTTTTTAGAACTGTACTCTGGTAGGTGACTACTAGTCACCATAAACATCAGCTGGTGATTTGCTCGTCACTATAAACGTGATGTGGTAAAGCATTCAACAATCACTATAAACGTGATATAGTAAAGCACTCAACAGTCACTATAAACGTGATATGGTAAAGCACTCAACAATCACTACAAACGCGATATAGTAAAACACTCAACAGTCATAAAAGTGATACGGAAAAGCATTCACCAGTCACTATAACCATGATATGGTAAAGCACCGAACAGTCATAATAAATATGATATGGTAAAACACACAACAGTCATTATAAACATGATAAACATTCAACAGTCACTATAAACATGATACAGTAAAGAATCCACTAGTAACTATAAAAGTAAGATGGTAAAACACTCAAAAGTCACTATAAACGTGATATGGTAAAGCAGCCAACAGTAACTATACACGTTATATAGTAAAACACTCAACATTCACCATAAATATGATATGGCATGGTACCCAAGAGTCACTATAAACTTGATATAATAAAAAACCCATCATTCAATATAAACATGACATAGTAAAACAGTCATCAGTTACTATAAACATAATATAGTAAAACACTCATCGGTCACTATAAACATATAAACATGATATGGCAAAGCACTCACCAGTCATTATAAACATATAAACATGATATGGCAAAGCACTCACCAGTCATTATAAACATATAAACATGATATGGTAAAGCACTCACCAGTCATTATAAACATATAAACATGATATGGCAAAGCACTCACCAGTCATTATAAACATATAAACATGATATGGTAAAGCACTCACCAGTCATTATAAACATATAAACATGATATGGCAAAGCACTCACCAGTCATTATAAACATATAAACATGATATGGCAAAGCACTCACCAGTCACTATAAATGTGACATATAACCGGTATATACATATATATATTTGCATGGTTAACGACTCATGTAACCAGCCCCTTAAAAATGACCTTGTAATTTCGTGATCAATTCTAAACTTAGCTGTATCATAACCGTCTGTTGTTGACTACAACATATGTTGTCCTCGCTCTCTTTCTCCCTGTCCCCTCTCTCTCCTTTTGCACTCCATGTCCCATCTCCCACACTCTCTCTCCTTGCACTCTCCGTGTCTCCTCTCTCTCCTATCGCCCTCCCTCACTTTCTCTCCTTCCATGCTCCCCTCTCTCTCTCTCTCTCTCCTTCCACCATCCCTCTCTTCCAGCCTCTCCTCTCCCTTCTTTCCTCGCTCTCCTCCTTTCTCTCTCTCTGTCCCTTCGCTGCTCTCGCTTCATCCTCGTTCATCCACTGCCTCCCTCCGTCGTTCTCCCCTTTCTCACCCTTCTCTCTTCCTCGATCTGTCTCTCTCTCTTTCTCTCTCTCCTTCCACCATCCCTCTCTCTTCCAGCCTCTCCTCTCCCCTCCCCTCTTTCTCCCTCTCCTCGCTCTCCTCCTTTCTCTCTCTCTCTCTCTTCGCCGCTCTCGCTTCATCCCCGTTCATCTACTGCCTCCCTCCGTCGTTCTCCCCTTTCTCACCCCTCTCTCTTCTGCGATCTCTCTCTCTCTCTCTCTCTCTCTCTCTCTCTCTCTCTCTCTCTCACAGTTTACCATTCGGCTGAAATGAGCCTGGAGGAAGAAACTAGAATATGAAAGTACACGCCAGTCGAACAATGCCAATCTTTTAGTGCGCTGGTCCTCAAATTTAAAAAAAAAACAAAAACTTATATCTAATGCTAAAGGCCACTGACAACACTGGATACCAAACTTTCCTCTAATGTAGAAGAGATTATTATTATTATTAGTATACCTCCAAGCTGTCCACCTGTCCACAATGTCTTCTTTTCCCATTAACATTTTACCTTCTTTCGATTTCAGGCATCCTGTGGTATATTTTGTTTTCCTGCCTGTGAGTTCATTAATTCGTTTGTGCATGTTTTTGCTGCCTTTAATATGAGAGTCCTCTATCTGTCTGCACTGTTCACTTCTTTTGCTTCTCTGCATTTGCGTCTTATCTCTTTATTTATCTTGCTATATTTTTCCTCGTTATTTTTACTCCTCCTCCTCTTGTCCATCAGTCCTAAGATGTCGTCTGTCATCCATTTATTTTTAGGGGCTTCTTTTTTCGGTGGTATTATCTCCTTAACAGTTTTGTGGATAGAATCTCTTAACATTTCCCATTGTTCATCTATACTATTTATCTTTGCTATTGCATTGTATCTATTTGTTATAATAACTTTGTATTGTTCTCGCAGTTCTTGGTCATTTTTAAGAAGTTCTGTATTCAGTTTGATGTGCAGAAATTCAAATACCTTGGAGCAGTAATAACTTCAGATGGGAAATGCAGAATAGAAATTAGGAACAGAATAGGCCAAGCAAAGACTGCATTTCAGAGAATGAGAAACATATTAGCTAACACATCTTTATCAATGAATGTTAGAAAACGAGTCCTAAAATGCTATATTGAACCTATCTTGTTATATGGAAGTGAATCATGGACAATAGGCAAGTCTGCACAAAAATCATTGGAAGCAGCAGAAATGTGGTTTATTAGAAGAATGTTGCGAATCCCCTGGACAGCAAAAATAACTAATGAAGAATGTATGAGAAGAGCTGGAGAGACAAAAAAACCTTGTCAAAAAGATAAGAAAGAGACAAAGTACTTTCATAGGACATGCAATGAGAAGAGGGGGCATTGAAAATATTATAACAACAGGAAAAATAGAAGGAAGAAGATCAAGAGGAAGACCAAGAGAAATGATACTGGACCGTCTGACGGGATTGGTGTGAGAGGAGATCACCAACTGAACTGATGGCCTGCATGAAGTATCGGGTACTCTGGAGAAGCATAATACCCAACGCCAGTCGGCACGGCACCTGATGATGATGATGATACCAAACTTTTCTCTAACGTATAAGAGAGATGGTTACTTATCATTATTACTAGCCGAGTACCCGACGTTGTCCGGGTATTCATTTATCCCAATCACGAAAGCTCTATTAATTTCCACACACTTCTAGAAGGTTCTACAAAGTCTAGACTGTTCTATAGAATTCTATTTGTTCTATTCGACTAAACTTGGGCTTAATTGTCATCAGAACTGACACCAATCAGTTTAGCGACCCCAAACACTATGGACTCGACACTAATCTCGGTCACTCTGGATGTTTTATTTCCCACCCTCACCCTCAGGCCCCCCCCCCCCCCCATGCCGTTGGAGCTTGAACTTGGACTTAAACGGCATCGGGAATGTCCCTATTCATCTCTGCGACACCGAAAACTATGGATTCGACACTAATATCGGTCGTTTCGATGCTTCGTACATGCCACCCCCTTCCCGGCCGTGGCCCGAGCCCTCCCCAAGGCAGACGGGGGCTGAACTTGGACTTAAAGGGTATCGGGTGTGTCACTATTTATCTCGGCGACTCAAAAACTATGGATTCGACACTAATATCGGTCGTTTTCGACGATTTGTAAATGGCACCCCATCCCGCCCCCTCCCCCTATGTGGTTGATGGCTAATCAATCACAGCATCCAGGCCCCCCAGGGGTCCTATGGATTATCTAACCTCATCGGTGCATTGTCCAGATTGTAAGTCTTCTTCTTCTTCGTTCGCTTCTACCACCAAGATCGCTCCGTGATCCTGCTGAATTTATTCCTGTGGTCCCCCTGTGATCCCCGAGAGGCCCACAAAAGATCCCCGAGAGGATCACAAGAGCTTTAGAGTATCGCGGGGCTTGAGCCTGAATTCTTGGTGGGTCGCAGAAGTGGAATTGCATGACACCGTGGTTGCCGTGGTGGGTTGCAGAAGTGGAATTGCATGACACCGTGGTTGCCGTTGCACAAGTTTAATCTAGAGTTGGACTTTCTCACCTGAAGACCTCGGCGTGTTTTGGGACACCCGTGTATCCCCGCCGGGTGAGAGGTGGTTGCCCATCCAGTCCAAAGTTGGACTTTCTCATCGGAAAACCTCAGCGTGATTAGGATACGCATACATCCCCGCCGGGTGAGAGGTGGTTGCCTATCTAGACTGCCCTGGTCCAGTGTCTCCGACTTCAGCATCCACAAGGTCGTGGCCGCTACCCTTCCTAGTTGTGACCAGGACGAAGCTTTTGTCCACGAGAAGGCTAGGAGCTGGACTTGACTGTCAGAGGCTATTTGAGACGCACGCCTTGGAGACATTTAACTGAGGTGGAGAGGGTACCCTCCAACTCACCTCCGGCTATGACAGTCATTAGAACCAGATTGTAAGTCATATGTGTGCCAAATTTGGTTGAAATTGCTCCAGGCGTTCCAGCGTGAAGCTCTAACATATCGATATACATATATACACACGTTCATATTTATATATGTTGCGAATCCCCTGGACAGCAAAAATAACTAATGAAGAATGTATGAGAAGAGCTGGAGAGACAAAAAACCTTGTCAGAAAGATAAGAGAGAGACAATGTACTCTCATAGGACATGCAATGAGAAGAGGGGGCATTGAAAATATTATAACAACAGGAAAAATAGAAGGAAGAAGATCAAGAGGAAGACCAAGAGAAATGATACTGGACAGTCTGACGGGATGGTGTGAGAGGAGATCACCAACTGAACTGATGGCCTGCATGAAGGATCGGGTACTCTGGAGAAGCATAATAGCCAACGCCAGTCGGCACGGCACCTGATGATGATATATATATATATATATATAGATATATATATATATATATATATATTATACGGGGTATTTTTAAAGTCTCACTACACTTTCTATGAAAAAAAATGAAAATTGAAGTAAATGACGTCATCACAAAATGTGCAAAAAAAGTCATTTAATTAGTTACAATACTGACTGCAATGATACAACACTGTTTTGGGTTAGCTGGAATGTACCACTGAAATATTCATTATAACAGGTGTTGGAAATGTCCACCAGGGGCTTCAAGACATGACTGTACACGTCTCTTTTATATTGTCAAATATCTTGTGCAACGTGTCTGTTGTTATTTCTTGAATGGTAATTCTGATTGCTTCTTTCAGGTCCTCAATTGTTTGTACATTATTTTTGTAAACATTTCCTTTCAAGAAACGTCATAGATAGTAATTTAATGGATTTAGATCTGGAGAACGTGCAGGCCAAATTCCACGAGATATTATGCGACTTGCGAAAATTTCTTCCAAAAAACCGTGTGTTGCTCTAGCTGTGTGTGCAGTTGCACCATCTTGCTGGAACCACACTTCTTCAGTTTCACGTTCATTCAGCTGTTCTAAAAAAAGGTTCTAGAATATCAGTACAGTACCGATCGGCAATTATAGTGTTGTTGAAAAAATGTGTCCAATTAAACGTCTTCTACTGACGGCACACCATACTCCAATTTTCGCAACGTGTAGAGGCGTTTCATGAAATGCACTGGGATTAACACTGCTCCAAATACGATTATTTTGGCTATTAATGGATCCAGATAGATGAAACCATGCCTCATCAGAGAAGAATGTTAAATCGAGAATTGACTCGTCTTATTCAGCTAAAAATGCTTGAAACCACGTGGAGTAGTTGACTCTGGATTGATTGTCACACTCTTTTAGTTCAGACACAACATAAATCTTGAATGGATGAAAATTTAACCGATGTTTAAGAATTTTGTGCACTGTACTCAGTGATACGTTCACTTCTTGCGACATTTTCCTTATGGACTTTTTAGGATTCTGTCTTGGATATCTAGACATTTGTCTTCAGACACAGCAGGCCTACCAGATCGCGGAGCATCTTCCACAGTTCCCGTATCACGAAACTTATTCAACAAATTTCTAACCGTAGTGCGATGAGGAGGTTGTTTATCAGGAAATTTTGCTATAAATCTTTGAACAACCATCCATGTGTATCGACCGCCATTTCGAAACATTTGTTCAACCAAAAAATTCTTTCTTCCGTTTGATAACACCATTCTGTTTCCAGTGTAAAAAATTACTGCAGCAGATGGCAACCATTCACTGCATTTTTCTTCACGACTGACTGTGCAGCATATTTTTTTATGACGTCATTTTCTTCATTTTTACATAGAAAGTGTAGTGAGACTTTAAAAACACCCTGTACTATAATACCACACTTTCCTCTAATGGTTGAGAGAGATGGTTGTTACTGTTGTTATTATTATTAAAATTATACTATAATACCAGAGATGTGACAGAGATTTCTTTTTAAACAGGTACACTTACGCCAGCTATTCATTTCGGGTGAAGTACTTTCTTAAATATCAGGTTCTGTAATGCAGCATTCGGTAATTTAAAATTTGTTTTTAATGTAAAGTGCAAAAACACTTTACAAACAACAGCGGCAATTACATGTTTCCGTGGAATGTTTCTTCTTTTTTTTTTTGTGGCGAGATATAACACAAGCTGAACCAAAGTTAAAACTGGCTTCTTATCTTATGTGTGGCGAGATATAACACAAGCTGAACCAAAGTTACAACTGGCTGTTTCTTCTTATCTTATTTGTGGCGAGATATAACACAAGCTGAACCAAAGTTAAAACTGGCCGTTTCTTCTTATCTTATTTGTGGCGAGATATAACACAAGCTGAACCAAAGTTAAAACTGGCTGTTTCTTCTTATCTTATTTGTGGCGAGATATAACACAAGCTGAACCAAAGTTACAACTGGCTGTTTCTTCTTATCTTATTTGTGGCGAGATATAACACAAGCTGAACCAAAGTTAAAACTGGCTGTTTCTTCTTATCTTATTTGTGGCGAGATATAACACAAGCTGAACCAAAGTTACAACTGGCTGTTTCTTCTTATCTTATTTGCGGCGAGATATAACACAAGCTGAACCAAAGTTACAACTGGCTGTTTCTTCTTATCTTATTTGTGGCGAGATATAACACAAGCTGAACCAAAGTTAAAACTGGCTGTTTCTTCTTATCTTATTTGTGGCGAGATATAACACAAGCTGAACCAAAGTTACAACTGGCTGTTTCTTCTTATCTTATGTGGCGAGATATAACATAAGCTGAACCAAAGTTAAAACTGGCTGTTTCTTCTTATCTTATCTGTGGCGAGATATAACATAAGCTGAACCAAAGTTAAAACTGGCTGTTTCTTCTTATCTTATTTGTGGCGAGATATAACATAAGCTGAACCAAGGGGGAGGGCGCGGGGAATGTAATGAGTGTGCTACTGCTAAGGGACAATGTGTGTGTGTGTTGGGGGAGAGAGGAGGGACGTTAATAGCCATCACTTTCACAGATATTAACCATTGCAATAACGTTTAACAGCTGCTGCGCTGTGAGGTCTACGCAAGAAATTCACGGCTTCGTTCTGAACACGGCCTAGCAGTACATGCAGAACTGCCTACACATGCCAAGCAAAGAAGCTACACGTGGTCAAGCATCTGCTGCAGGAGTGGCCTGAATTTAAGAAGCAAAGATGGCATACGTGGCCCAGCATCTGCCGCAGGACTGGCTACATATGAGAAGCAAAGCTGGTACACGTGGCCCAGCATCTGCCGCCGCAGCACTGGCTACATATGAGAAGCAAAGATGGTACATGTGCCCCAGCATCTGCCGCAGCACTGGCTACATATGAGAAGCAAAGATGGTACACGTGGCCCAGCATCTGCCGTCGCAGGACTGGCTACATATGAGAAGCAAAGATGGTACATGTGCCCCAGCATCTGCCGTTGCAGGACTGGCTACATATGAGAAGCAAAGATGGTACACGTGGCCCAGCGTCTGCCGTCGCAGGACTGGCTACATATGAGAAGCAAAGATGGTACACGTGGCCCAGCATCTGCCGCCGCAGCACTGGCTACATATGAGAAGCAAAGATGGTACACGTGGCCCAGCATCTGCCGCAGGACTGGCTACATATGAGAAGCAAAGATGGTATACGTGCCCCAGCATCTGCCCCCGCAGCACTGGCTACATATGAGAAGCAAAGATGGTATACGTGCCCCAGCATCTGCCGCAGGACTGGCTGCATATGAGAAGCAAAGATAGTATACGTGCCCCAGCATCTGCCGCCGCAGGACTGGCTACATATGAGAAGCAAAGATGGTACATGTGGCCGAGGATGAGACACGGGACTGCCCTGATTTTCTGAAACAGAAAAGATAACACGTGCCCATCACCAACAGCAATCCAGGCCAAGCTGTACCGGCCATGACAACAACCTAAGCCGGACTACTGTGTTTCTGCAAGGAGGTTTAGAAATGTTCCAAAAAAGAAGAAGTCTTCTGTCACTAAAACTAAACTGTCATTATTGTTCTCTTTAAAAAAAAGCCGAAGAAGAAGAAGAAGAAAAAAAAAACAGGCGATCATTCGCTGTGACATTAGCTCCCAGTTTTGTGCCAAAGGTAACGACTGCCTGCCAACTACATCTGAGCAAAGAGAAAAAAAAGACTGCTTGACAACATTCCTCCAATAGTTACAAACACAAAACGAATCAAAGCTGGGATTACCGCTTTAAGAAGCCTGTTCCGTTGTCAAAGACTCTTTTTAAACAAATGAGTCACATATGAGCCAGGAAACGAAACAAATATTTCGCTGCACAGAAAAAAAAAAAGTTACATTTTTTTTTCCTGGATGTCACGTCATGGAACAAGCTCCAAGTGTTGACAGCTCGATGGGGACTCCCAAGGTCTTCAAGTCTTTCTGAACATAAGAAATTGCACAGAACAAAATATGAACCAGATCACAAAGCCATGAATTACATAGATCACTGACAATTGTTCATATCTGCATATATTACTGGTGTAGAAAAATACCAAGTTTTTAAGTATTCGGCCAAATAATGCTTTTGATTTCCTGGGTGACCGAACAGGACATCGAATAGCAACTTCGCAGGAATAGGCCTCTCTCTCTCTCTGAACGTTAAGTGCCCAAGGCACATGGGGCTGCCGCAAGTTTTCTAAACTCCTGTCCTTCGCCTTCCTCCTCCCCCCCCCCCTATTCCCCAGGGACTTCTACTGCTCAAAATCCTCACTGGTTTTTCTTAGTTATGTCTCCTTTTTTGTCCACCCTTACTTCTGCTCCCCTGTGGTGGGCATGTGTGTGTTGGGGCGAGGGGGGGGGGAGAGAAACAGGACTACTTGTTAATAACGTGGATATAAAAATAATACAGTCATTCATTCATTTGCATGTCCCTCGCGGAACTTTGCCTCCCTAACAGCACTCCTGCAGAGCTCTCGGTTGTGAGAAAGATGGCCTGCTGCTGATGCATCCACTTGCAGAACATCAACGATGTCTTGCAGCCATCTTCGCCTTGGTCTTCCTCTCTTTCTTTTTCCCCATTATGTATCCTTCCAATACGGTCTTCTCTAAATTATCATGACGTTTAACAGTCATTACTTCTAGAAAAACTCTACAATAAATTTGAACTATATCTTACACGTAGATGTGCGCTATTTTACAACTTTGCAGACATAGCAGACACTAACTGCACACTGCCCGTTTAATAATGACATTCCCTGTAAGACTCATTATCTGAAATATACATTACTTTAGCGCCATAACAAGTATCAAGTATTCGAAATATGACTATTCGAGTTATTTTTTTTTCTTTATAATACAAATACTCTAATTTCGGAACAATTCGGGTGAAAACGAATTCGAACCGAACATTTGGCACAACTTTAAATGTGTATTCAACTTCGTACTTCAGTACTATATTTTATATGAAGAATTCTCGTCCTTCCAGAACTCCGAACGAGAAACGACACCTGAGTTATGATGGATCCATGTGAGCTTCGCAACTTGTCGGAACGACGCAAGAATCAGAAAGATCTTCTAGTGGTTTCAGTGACAGCAGGTAACGACAGATGGGAGTGCCTGTTGTGAGAGAGTACGGTGGTTTGAACTTGAAACAGTACTCAAGAGTCTTGAGCTCAAGTAAATAGTGAGGCAGCTACCGGGAGAGATACGTGTAATAGCTGGATGAGAACATGCACCCTAGTCAATGTCAGTGGCAGTCAGTGCTGACAGAGAGTTCATACATCGAGCTGCCGTCGGTGATAGTCAATGCTGACAGAGAGTTCATACATCGAGCTGCCGTCGGTGATAGTCAATGCTAACAGAGAGTTCATACATCAAGCTGCCGTCGGTGATAGTCAATGCTAACAGAGAGTTCATACATCGAGCTGCCGTCGGTGATAGTCAATGCTGACAGAGAGTTCATACATCGAGCTGCCGTCGGTGACGGTCAATGCTGACAGAGAGTTCATACATCAAGCTGCCGTCGGTGATAGTCAATGCTGACAGAGAGTTCATACATCGAGCTGCCGTCGGTGATAGTCAATGCTAACAGAGAGTTCATACATCAAGCTGCCGTCGGTGATAGTCAATGCTGACAGAGAGTTCATACATCAAGCTGCCGTCGGTGATAGTCAATGCTGACAGAGAGTTCATACATCAAGCTGCCGTCGGTGATAGTCAATGCTGACAACAAGTTCATACATTAAGCTGCCGTCGGTGATAGTCAATGCTAACAGAGAGTTCATACATCGAGCTGCCGTCGGTGACGGTCAATGCTGACAGAGAGTTCATACATCAAGCTGCCGTCGGTGATAGTCAATGCTGGCAGAGAGTTCATACATCAAGCTGCCGTCGGTGATAGTCAATGCTGGCAGAGAGTTCATACATCAAGCTGCCGTCGATGATAGTCAATGCTGGCAGAGAGTTCATACATCAAGCTGCCGTCGGTGATAGTCAATGCTGACAACAAGTTCATACATCAAGCGGCCGTCGGTGATAGTCAATGCTGACAACAAGTTCATACATCAAGCTGCCGTCGGTGATAGTCAATGCTGACAACAAGTTCATACATCAAGCTGCCGTCGGTGATAGTCAATGCTGACAACAAGTTCATACATTAAGCTGCCGTCGGTGATAGTCAATGCTAACAGAGAGTTCATACATCGAGCTGCCGTCGGTGACGGTCAATGCTGACAGAGAGTTCATACATCAAGCTGCCGTCGGTGATAGTCAATGCTGGCAGAGAGTTCATACATCAAGCTGCCGTCGGTGATAGTCAATGCTGGCAGAGAGTTCATACATCAAGCTGCCGTCGGTGATAGTCAATGCTGACAGCAAGATCGTAAATAAGACTATACAAACGCCGGTGGTTTGTAGATGCTAAAAGAGACTTCATACATCAAACTATACGAACACCGGTCGTTTCTCGTTGCTAATAGTGACTTCATACATCAAACTATACGAACGCCGGTGACACTGAAAGGGTTCATATAACCACCACTAAACACGTTTGTGCCAGACTACAGTGCTTTTATATACATATTTTGTTCCACAGTTGGGAGATATCGTTTTTAAACTACCATGAACACATACAACAGACCATTTCCCAATAAAACATGGCAGACAGGAATAATAATAAAAAAATGTTTGTGTAGTATGGGCGATGTTCAATAGTCTTAGGATAAAAACAATCTTTATGTTCGTGTCTACCTGTATCTTTTCATCCATCAGTACTTGCTCATGTGCCAGTTATTCCATACATGGCGTTGTAAAAGAAGAAAAAAAGCAAACTTTATTAGCTACCAGCTGTAGAAAAGATTATACACAAACAATTTTCGGTCATTACAACTAATACAGTGCTCAGAATATACACCGCTGACATCTGTGCTCGAAATTGTGTAAAGTGGAAACCTGTGACCAACAACCTTTCTATAACACGTCCCACCCCAACCCCCACCCCCACCCCAATCCTATTGTATACTGGTATAGTTACTAATCTATTTTTAAAGTGTGGATTTACTGCTATGCGAAAGGTATAATTTCTCCTCTAAACTCTAAATTCACCGCTCCGTCGTGGGTGTAATTCCTCGCGTAATTCTAAAGTCTGAATCCACTGAGTAGGTTCTGGTATTATTCACTACTTCTAAACTCTAAACTCACTGCTCTGCTCCTCGTATAAATGACTCACTACTTCTAAACTCTAAACCGACTGCTCTGTTCTTCGTATAACTGACTCACTATTTCTAAACTCTAAACCCACTGCTCTGCTCCTCGTATAAATGACTCACTATTTCTAAACTCTAAACCCACTGCTCTGCTCCTCGTATAACTGACTATTTATGGTTCGAGCCTCACTAGTGGCATTTTTTTTTACGTTTTTATACTTTATACTAAAGTTATACTTTAGAATATGACACTATTTATTTGTCTTTAATAAGAACAATTTTAAACTTTTAGAAAAAAAACTAGTAATTTCGCATGTCCACTGACCATATGTCCCAGACGGAGTAAACGTTACACCCCGAATTCGGTTAGGACCCTGGCTCGGCTATCTGTCCTGGCTCGGCTATCTGTCCTGGCTCGGCTATCTGTCCTGGCTCGGCTATCTGTCCTGGCTCGGCTATCTGTCCTGGCTCGACTATCTGTCCTGGCTCGACTATCTGTCCTGGCTCGGCTATCTGTCCTGGCTCGGCTATCTGTCCTGGCTCGACTATCTGTCCTGGCTCGGCTATCTGTCCTGGCTCGGCTATCTGTCCTGGCTCGGCTATCTGTCCTGGCTCGGCTATCTGTCCTGGCTCGGCTATATGTCCTGGCTCGACTATGTGTCCTGGCTCGGCTCAGGTGCAGGGATTAGGGAAAAGAGGTAAAGAAATTCCGTTGAAGTAGCTTCCCCAAATAGAAGTGTTATTTTTTTTTTTCCTCCACAATGTCAGTGGCATGGGGTCAAAGGCCACGGTCAAAATCGTTGTCCCCATAATCGCAGCCATCTGTGAATACTGAACTGTGCTCCGCGATGTACTTCGTTAGGTCAAAACGGAATTCTGACCTGTGAATACCAAATTGTGATCCATAGGACATTTCAACCTGAACTGAGCTGTGACACATAACGTGTCCTGGTTTGTGAATACCGAACTATGCCCAGTGACGTGTGTTTCATTTATAAATACTAAAAAATTACCCGTGACGTATTTCAGTCTGTGAATACCGAACTATGAGCAGTATACTCCAGGATAAACCGATATTCCAGTCTGTGAATACTGACCTGCGGCGTTTTTAAATCTGTGACTGCGTAAAATGCTTCCAATTCGACACCTTCACCTCATGGGCTGCAAAGAAAGTGCAGCTCCAAAAAGAAGAGGAAAAAAAAGAAGTGAGAAGAAGAAGAGGAGGAGGAGGAAGAAGAAGAACAAGAAGGGGGAAAGTATGATGAGGAGGAAGAAGGAGGAGGAGGAGGAGGAAGAAGAAGGGGGAAAAGTATGATGAGGAGGAAGAAGGAGGGGAGGAGGAGGATAGATGAGGAGGAGGAAGAAGAAGAAAGAGGAGGATGAGGAGGAGGAGGAAGAAGAAGAAGAAGAAGAAGGAGGATGGATGAGGAGGAGGAAGAAGAACAAGGAGGAGGAGGAGGATGGATGGATGAGGAGGAGGAAGAAGAAGAAGGAGGATGAGGAGGAGGAGGAAGAAGAAGAAGAAGGAGGAGGAGAATGGTTGAGGAGTAGGAAGAAGAAGGAGGAGGAGGAGGATGGATGAGGAGGAAGAAGAAGAAGAAGGAGGATGAGGAGGAGGAAGAAGAAGAAGGAGGAGGAGGATGGATGAGGAGTAGGAAGAAGAAGGAGGAGGAGGAGGAGGATGAGGAGGAAGAAGACGAAGAAGAAAAAAGAAGAAGAAGAAGCCATGTTTATTTGCCTGTCGGCAACATTGTGGCACCGGACATAACACTCTAGTCTAGTCCTAATCTGTTCTCCCTAAGACACACCCTAGCCAAGACCAGAACTCCAGCTCAGAGTCTGGGTCTTATTATCGCGGGACCACCTGAGCGACATTTCAACCCCGCCCCTATGCTTGTTGATATGTGTCGATGTGACTGACTGAATTATACGGATACACCAACTGTCGAGCGCCTACTGCTATAAGAGAAATGACAGTCACTGGAAAAACAGTCTTCTACAAGATCCTTTCACACTCCTCGGTGGTGCTCCTCCCATAAACAGCAAGTTAACTTTAGCTTGGCTACTGTAGCACGGTGGAGTATTCTCCATAGTGGTGTGGTCGTAGTTTCCTGGTTATGGTCCGAGAATCATTGTTCTTGTTGCCAACTCCCGATCCTACATTATCTAGAGTCTCTCTCCCTATCTCTCTCCCTCTCTCCTTCATCCCTCCCTCTCTTTCTCCCTCCCTCTCCCCTTTCTCCCTCCCTATCCTCTCTCTCTCCCTCTGTTTTCTACACCGAAAGCTAATTACTTGAGAGCTAAGCTGGTCTCCAGACAGAAATTGCTCACCAGACCATGTCATCTTACGGCTGTTTTGGAGAGGCAATAAACAGTGCAGTTCCCAAGTTCAAGACCACATACACAGAGATGCCCGCTCTCCACTGAACAGCCAAGCTCTCAGAGCTCAGGCTGTACAGATGGGACACAAAGAGTCAATTAGCCACCAGGTCTCGAGTGTTGACCTGGATGTTTTCACTCTTGGAGAGAAGAACGTGGCTTCCGAGTTGTGAGTGCTTTCTGTTTTCTCTAGCGGAGACATCGAGGAGGAGCCGAGAGTCATGGAGTTCTAGAGAGCTACTTTATTTATGTTCTTGCTCTTCTGTTCCACATAATGTCCGCAGCATCTTTACCCAAACTCAGATTTCTGTGCTCGTTAACCTTTGTTTCTTAATTTTATTGTCCAAACCGTGCATTATTATCTGTGTATAACTGCTGTGAGAAGAGGGGACGAGAGAGGGGGGACACAGAGAGAAAGACACACAGAGAGACACAGAGACACAAACAGACACAGAGAGTCTGGCAGAGAGCGACACACACACAGACAGAGAGAGACAGACAAAGTCACAAAGAGAGACATGCAGAGACACAGAGATACACACAGGCACAGAGAAACGGAGAGACACACAGAGAGGCAGAGAGACATGAGAGAGACAAAGAGATATAGAGAGAGACAGAGACACAAAGAGAGATACACGCTGAGAAAAAGAGAGAGACACACAGAGACACAGAGAGAGAGAGACACACACACACAAACAAAGAGAGACACATAGACAATATGTACTGAAAAGAACATCGTTCTCATAAAAGCAAGACAAATGTTCATTATAAAAACAAATTTTGTGTGTTCTATGCTATATGTGTATCTTGTATGCTGTATCCGCTCCCTCTGTCCCAGTATATGTCTATGAGACAGAGAGAGAGAGAGAGAAAGAGAGGGGGAGGAGAACTCTGAGCATTATTTAGAGCTTACACATATTTTCATACACTGTGGGAAAATTTGCATCATATGTGCTATCTCTCGTTTGCTTTATAATCCTCCCCTCTCTCTCTCTCTCTCCCCCCCCCCCCCCCCCGCATGTGATTGATTGATACACATACAGACAAACAGACAGACAGACCCTGGACGTTGGTACTCGATCGAGTTTGGAAATAACTAAAAGGGGAAAAATATCATAACAGTATAACCCACATATTCAGTCAGTATTAAGATAGAACTATTGCACGTCTGATGTATTTTACTAACTTATTACGATGGATGGTGCATATCTATAGACAAATATAAAATAAACATAAATGAGGTCTCCTCGATGAAAATTATTGGGATATACTCTAACAGCCACTGGTATCACTCAACAGTTTCTGTAAGTCGTAGTGTATATAAAGACAAACTTCTTTATTGCTGACTCTCTGCACAACACGAGATAATCCCTCCAGCAATAGTTGCATCTACCACTCAAGTAGCTATCATAAATACAAATACCAACAGTAGCCACATCTGCCAGTCACATGTTGCCAGCAGAACTATCACCTGTAAGCACACAATCATGTGCACCATTGCTTGAGAAGTGGTGCTAGTTACATGCACGGCTCAGTCTGTGTCTAAAGCGATTTATGGTCATCAAATCTACTGGCCGTATATGTGTGATCATCACAGCTAATGGCACTATAGCAGTACGTGGTCATCACGGGTACTGGCTGTAAAACTACGTGGCCATTACAGCCACAGCTGTTATGCGAATGGTCACTATCTACATACCCGCCTCCAGCTATTACGCTAATGACTACTATCAGAAACTGCCTGTATTATGTGAATGTACTCAATCCACGGCCCAGCTACAGCTTTTAAATACTGTAAAAGTAAACAGATGAGGCCAAGATAAATGAATGAAGGACAGGAAAAAAAAAGAAAGATTAACTTGATCTCTAGACACATTCATGTACAGCAGCACTCCAGACCTTTTTTTTGAGCGGGACCCTAAAATCAGGACCTATGCGAAGTTTCTTTCTTTTTATTTCGAAATTGAACAAAATACTATTTCAGTGCTTTTAACATGACGTGTTGCCACATTACAAAACCATTATGAATGATATCACTTCCTAAATAATCATAATGTCTTCCCGCGAGTTTAACTAAGACACTAATTTTGATCGCCATATAACAGTATATTGGAAAGTTTACTGTTACGATGGTTGGATTTTCATACAACGGATATAATGCGGGGTATTTTAATATTTTGACCATTTGACCATATCTTGGATCACTTCTAGCTAATAATGGAGACACAATGAGGGAAATTAAAAGGAGGACATCTAATGCTCTTCAGAAAGTAAAACAAATAAAGAATCTGCGGAGAGGAGCAGACAGAACTACAAAAATAAGATTTTTAAGGGCATGCATCTTTTCCATCGCAACATATGCCCGTGAGACCTGGACACTTAACAAAACAGCTGAGAAACACATAAATGTCCTTGAATATAAATGCTACAGAAGAGTTCTCCAAATATCGTGGACACAAAAAAGAACAAATATATCTACACTACAAGAGCTTAATATTGAAGAAGGCTGGCTAGTAAAGAGGATTAAAGAGAGAAAACTTAAATATTTTTGACACATTAAGCGTCATGATAATTTAGAGAAGACCGTATTGGAAGGATACATAATGGGAAAAAGAAAAGAGGAAGACCAAAACGAAGATGGCTGCAAGACATCGTTGACGATCTGCAAATGGATGCAGCAGCAGCAGGCCATCTTGCTCACAACAGAGAGGCCTACAGGAGTATTGTTTGGGAGGCAAAGTTCTGCAAAGGACATGCAAATGAATGAATGAATGACCATTTGATTTAAAGCCCTTGGTATTTTTGCTGTACAAGAGTTCAACTGAAAGGTCAGGGTTGAGACGTTAAATTCCACGAGATTTTTATGAACTTATCCTTGACAAGAAAGAAAAGTTATTTTAGGAATGTCCAGTGAGTTTTCGCCTCAAGGTCGTAAACAGGTAGAATCACGGGCTGAGTGATTCTCGGGATAGAAATTTCGGGAAGATTTAGGGGAATAGCACAGATGGAAAACGCAGAACAGAAATTAGGAACAGAATAAGCCAAGCAAAGACTGCATTTCAGAGACTGAGAAACATATTATGCAACACATCTTTATCAATGAATGTTAGAAAAACGAGTCCTAAAATGCTACATTGAGCCTATCTTGTTATATGGAAGTGAATCATGGACAGTAGGCAGGTCTGCACAAAAATCATTAGAAGCAGCAGCAGAAATGTGGTTGTGAATCTCCTGGACAGCAAAAATAACTAATGAAGAATGTATGAGAAGAGCTGGAGAGACAAACAAATCTTGTCAAAAAGATAAGAGAGAGACAATGTACTTTCATAGGACACGTAATGAGAAGAAGGACATCTATTGTGTGAATGGTTACTATTCATAGCCCCAGCTGCAGTTATTTTCTGATATCCATGCTTTTCTATGTGTTTTTTTCAGTCCAGCGCTTGCTTTTGCTGCTGTGATTATGGCTGTGCTGTAAGAATTCCATAATTCATCTATACCTATCTCCTCTACTTCACTGAGTGTTGTGGAATGATTGGCAAGCTCCTGATTGAAATTACTGTTAGTATTCTCTTCTTGTAGGCTGTAGCTGTTTTATCTGTGTATTGATTTTCCCTATACACAAATTGTGATCACTGTTAACATCTGTACCCCTATAAGCCCTTACATCTATCAGAGATGTTTTGTTTTGCTTTATAATACAAAAATGATCTATCTGGTTTCTTGCTCTATCATCGGAAGATATCCACGTTTTTGTTCTTTTTTTATGTATCTCTTTGTATGGAAATATTGTGCCTCCAATGACCATGCCCTCTGTTAGACATATTTTAATTAATCTTTCTCCGTTCTGATTTACCGTGCCAACTCCTCCTTTTCCCATCTCTTTTTCGACGTCGGGTGTTATCTTTCCCTACCTTAGCGTTGAAGTCCCCCATAGCAATTAGGATGTCGTGTTTAGGGACTTTGTTGATGATTTGTTGTAAACGGTGATAGAAATCGTCTTTTACCTCATCATCTGCATCGTTCGTGGGTTCATAGCACTGTATTATTGTCATTCTTCCGTGTCTTAGTTTTGGTGTATATATATATATATATATATATATATATATATATATATATATATAACCAAGACTGGTTATGTTGTACATGGCACAGGCTGATGCTCTGACTGTCGATAACGATGAGGAAGTAACAAAGATGGAGAATGATCACATCATAAACGACGACGCAAACTCTCATACAGACAACTCGGAATAATGCCACAACAAACGCACTTGACCCGGACAATACAGGCGCCCCCCCCCCCCCCAAAACCGTCTTCACTTCCTCATCCTTAATGAGCATGTGATGTAAACACGGCCAGCGCCACCCGCCGTCAAGCCCGATCTTCCGCCAGCGCTCGGGAGTTGTTGATACTTCCATTAAGTGGCGTGGAACCAGGGGGGGGCTTACCAGAAATGACGTAAGGAGACGACCGGCTCTAGGAGGGGGGGACGGGCCCCCGATAGTGTTTTACGTCAACTGTCTCACATGGCTGTCCCTACAGGCATCCCCCCCCCCCTCAACTTCTCTGTTGCGATGAAAGCTTCCTAGTTTCCCCCGTGTCTGATTTCTAGCACTGACGCAAGCGACGATCAGTTCTGCAAGCGTCTAATTAATATTGATGATGAGTACTATAAACGTAGTGCTTGGTTTCCACGATCAGGAATGTGTACAGATGCTCCTCGACTTAGATCGTTCGGTTTACGATATTTGGACTTTACGACGACGACGACGCTAAAGAGAATAAGGCATTCAGTATAAACTGTACTTCGAATTATGAATTGTGATATTCTCCCCGGCCAGCGAACTGTACAACGCGTTGGTGTCATCTCGGCAAGGATTATCATCATTTTTCACAAACAATTTATCTTTTATTCATTATTTTGTGAATTTCTATTTATATTGCTTGAATTTTGATATGTTTAGGGATTGCACGGAGTGAGAAACACTGCATGAGATAATCAACATTTTGTTATACACAGGTTTTGTGTTAGACTGTTTTTGCCGAGCCGTGTGGTAACGTAAGAGTTCTGAGCATGTTTAAGGTAGGCTAGGGTAAGATATACCATGTTCGCTGGGTAAAGATAGATTGTCCCATAGGAAATGTTGTAGGGGTTGAAGCGTTAGAGAGCTCATTATGCTGGGCCATCAGCATATGAGGTAGGGTGGCCAGTTCCTTTCCTCGCTGCCTTTCCTTCCCAGATTTTCTCTGGTACCCCATTTCACGAGGCTGGGTCGACCTCGGGGCGTATTAGTCGGGAAAACAAAATCCTGCTTAGCTGGGAATTCGAACCCTCGACCATTCGATTGCTAGACGAGTGTTCTAACCACTACGCTAGCCGTTTGATACGTATTAAATACATTTTCGATTTACGAAGGGTTCATCGGAACGTAATTCCACTGTAAGCTGAGGTGCACCTGTCATGTCTGGTCTTGATGATCACTACAGCGATAGCACAGTTAACTGAAATGCCGAGAACACGCACAGATACATGAATACAACAGCCTGAGGATAAAATGTTAACAACAAGACAAGATGGCAAAAGCTTTCACAGTCAAGACTGTGTATCAATACGATCTAGACGACGACACAGAAAGTCAGACCAAACATACAGTCCTGCCTTGACTTGGAAGTCACATAACAACACAAAATTTGACAATGTTGCTGCTGCTGTTCTATCTTCCAGGACTTGTCACGGGATGTTCTTGTCAGGCAATGTGGCTAGGGATGCTGAAGCACTTACAAAGTGTCCAATGGAAACTGAGTTATAAACGGCTATTTTTAGATCCTGAACGGATCTAAAAAAAAAAAAAGTGGAAAAAAGGAGAGGGGCGGGGGTCCAGTGGGTTTTTTTTTCCACGTAGACTCCGCCGCCATGGGACTATATCGATCCCTGTCATGACATCCAGGGCCCAGCTTGCTACTGAGAGTACCAGCAGGGTCTTTGTCCGTCATGGCTCAACCAACCCTGACGCTAGCTGCCAGTTATGGGTCTCTGATGGCTACACTAGAGAGAGACCTACCCCCCCCCCCCCCACACACACACACAGACAATACAACAATCACAAAACAACCGACAGAACAAAATGGACATCTTTGACTACCGGGACTTCGAGCTTCTGTTTCCAAATGGTGAAGAACTCCATAGCAGGTCCTACTGATGTACCTTACTGCCTACATTTAGCGTTGTTGAGTAATACAACTGCAACGAATGTGAATAAACATTCACAGGACAAAACTCTGACGTTCAAGCTCTTATCCACACATTCATCATCATCATCATCATCATCATGTGCCGTCTTCAGAAAGAAGACTGGCAGTAATGAATCTCCAGTTTCCCCCACAGCTCCCCCACCTTGATGGTGCAATTCGGCCAGGCTGTGTCCTGTCTACTCTCACATGTTATCTTCCCATCCACATATCTGTCTTCCTGTCGCTCTTTTTTCCTCTCATCTTTCCTCCTAGTATGGTCTTTTGTATATTGTTGCATCTTTCTGATGTAGCCAAAGTATTTTGTTTTCTTGAACTTCATTTCTCTGAGCAGTTCACGTGGCACTTGTACTTGTTCTAACACTTGTACATTTATTCTTTTCACGATCTATGGCCAACTTTTCTGTACATCCAAGTTTCTGTTCTATCCCTCTCTCAGATTTTTTTTTTAACTCAGAGTCCAGTTATCTGGTCCATACAGTAATACCAAGATACATACAGCATACTACGAATCTCAGTTTTTTTTTTTTTCTGTTGGTATATTCCTGTATAACAGGATTGTCTGCATGGTTTTGAATGCATGTTCTGCCATTTCTATTCTTCTCTTTATCTCCGCCTCACATCCCCCATCCTCTGTTAACATATGCCCCATATAGCCGTGGTTTGTTGCTTGTTTCAGTGTCCTATATTCACACATGTCTCAGTTTTCTTTATCTACACTTGCTTTAGTTTCCCTTACCCACACTTGTTTCTTTTCCCTTATCCACGATTGCTTTAGTTTCCCTTATCCACGCTTGTTTCTTTTCCCTTATCCACGATTGCTTTAGTTTCCCTTATCCACGCTTGTTTCTTTTCCCTTATCCACGATTGCTTTAGTTTCCCTTATCCACGCTTGTTTCTTTTTTTTTCCCTTCAGATTCCCTTATCCACACTTGTTTCTTTTCCCCCATATCAGCGATGTAAAACAGTAAAATACTTGCTACGCAGTTATATTCACTTTCAGAAATCACCCTTGTGCGTTAAATAATAGAAAAGTTCCAGCAATTGAAAGAGTACACACGGACTTACAACACATGTCTATAACCGAAGAAAAAAACTAAACGGGCATTTAGAACATTTAAAAAAAGGCCAAAAGAAGAAGATGGAAATGGCTGGGCCACAGACTCAGTCAATTATTTGCTTGTCCCCTGCGGAACTCTGCCTCCCTAACAGCTCTCCTGAAGGCGTCTCAGTCAGTCAGTTATTTGCTTGTCCCCTGCGGAACTCTGCCTCCCTAACAGCTCTCCTGAAGGCGTCTCAGTCAGTCAGTTATTTGCTTGTTCCCTGCGGAACTCTGCCTCCCTAACAGCTCTCATGAAGACCTCTCAGTCAGTCAGTTATTTGCTTGTCCCTTGCGGAACTCTGCCTCCCTAACAGCTCTCATGAAGACCTCTCAGTCAGTCAGTTATTTGCTTGTCCCCTGCGGAACTCTGCCTCTCTAACAGCTCTCATGAAGACCTCTCAGTCAGTCAGTTATTTGCTTGTCCCCTGCGGAACTCTGCCTCCCTAACAGCTCTCCTGTAGGCCTCTCAGTCAGTCAGTCATTTGCTTGTCCCCTGCGGAACTCTGCCTCCCTAACAGCTCTCATGAAGACCTCTCGGTAAGCAAGATGCACTGCTGCTGATGCGGGGCATCGAATGGACCGCACACACAAAAAAAGACATTCCTATACCGCCTTGACTTGGAAACCTCAGACAACAACAAAAAAATATGGGCAGGCCATTATGAACATGGAGACGCACAATACTGGAAGAACTACATCAAGCACGAAGGGTACGGTTTGAGGTATCCCGCCTTGCTTAAGTCATGACTGGCTGGGGAACCGTATGCTCCACTGGGAGTACTGATACTGATAACTAAAGAAAGCCACGGTAAAGGCAATCCTGTGTTCCCATAGAGACATCTGTTACTAATTATGCCCACACTGTCCAAGACTTGTGGGCACAACTGCATGGTGGCGTCTGCATCACGTCATATCTGCTTTTTTTCCCCTTCCCCGAGCTCCATGAAGGAATCAGGTACCCATTTCTAAAGCTGGTGACTAGGGCCACCTCCAGCTGGATTCAAGCCACCGACCTTCGCATGAGAATCGGATGCACTAACCACTTCGCTATTCAGGCGCACCTGTATGTGGCATACAATCGACGTCAAGAAGATAAAAGTGTGAAGTAAAATTTGCTAAAATGAAAACATAAAACAAAAAAAAAAAAAACAACTTCGGCATCAATCAGAGAAAAAAGCTGGTTTATTTATGTGGAGAGTTACATATAAATATTGCACGATAGCTATAAGTCTATAGGTGTGGCGATGACGTCATTCTCTCTCTCTCTCTCTTTCTCTCTCTCTCTCTCTCAATTACTCACTGGGCACGGCCCTCAAGGAGTAAGCCAGCAGCCATAATTGAGTAGCTAGCATGTCTGGCCGCCGAGAGAGAGAGCAAGAGCAGTTAGGGGACAGAACTCTTCAGATTTTAATTATCAACAGTCCTTAGCACTTTTCTCTAGAGTAGCCTCCCCGGTCTTCGGGAGTAGGAGGGGAAACGACTATGAACGAGATTTAACTCTAAAACTCTCATTACGGGAAAACGTTAAACGTTGCCTGGGGGTGTTTCTAAATTATGCATCAAGTCTCTTTTTTTCTATACCTGCTTACCTGCTATTACTGCTTCATTTCCTTCCAACGCACGACTAAACACTGCCCGTAGCCGGCTCTGGAGTGTTGGATTTTCTGACTTGACCGGTAATAACCAGTGGTTACATTGGTAGACAACTTACACAGGGGAATAACATACCATACTTCTGAGATTGTTTGGTTGAGAGAGAGAGAGAGAGAGAGAGAGAGAGAGCGAATGAGAAAGAGAGAGTGTGACACAGAGATAGAGACACAGAGACAGATGGAGAGAAAGAGAGAGATATATAGAGACACACACAAAGACATAGACAGACATACAGACAGAGAGGGATATATATATATATATATATATATATATATACATAAATATATATATATATATATACATATAGAGAGAGAGACAGAGAGAAAGACAGACAGACAACGAGAGACACATAGAAAGAGAGAGAAAGAGAGAGAGAATGAATGAATAATCTTTATTTTTAAAGGGTAAAGAAGCAAAGTGACAGAAAGAGACAGAGAAACACAGAGAGAGAGAGAGAGAGAGAGAGAGAGTCATCAGGCCAGAAATAATTATCACCATATTTTCATATAAAGTTCATCACAATTATATACCACTGACTCACTCACGAGTCACAAAAAACGTTGCATACGAGGAGTGATTGATAAGTACTCGGCATACGGTACAAGTACTTGAAACACACCGTTGATATCAGGTGTATATGAAGAAAGCAAGAGTGGTTCTGTCGGCAGGCAAAGTGATGGTTTCCATCTTTTGGGATTCAGAAAGTGTGCTACTGGTAGACTATCTTCAAAAGGGCAGAACGGTCACCGGGACCTATTACGCTAATCTTGTGAAGCTACTGCGGGTCAAACTGGAGGAAAAGCGTCGAGGGAAACTGTCGAGAGGCGTCATCGTTCAGTAAAGACAATGCTCCAGTTCACAAGTCGGCGGTGGCAATGGCTGCCATTCATGAATGCGGCTTCCAGCTTTTTTTTTTAACATCCTCCTTATTCCCAAGATTTGGCCCCTTCGGACTATTACCTGTTTACCAAACTTAAAAAGGAGCTCAGTGGTGGCAAATTTGCTTCAGATGATGACGTCTTTCACGCTGTAGACCACTTTCTACTGGCACAAGATGCTGACTTTTACAAAGAAGGGATCCGTATGCTCCAGGATCGCTGGACTAAGTGCATAAATGTGCAAGGGGACTATGCTGAGAAATAAACCAAAAAAAAAAAAGGTTGCCCACAAATAATCCGTTGTACTTTGTGTCGAGAACTTATCAATCACCCCTTATATTTCGGGAAGGCCGCGGGATATCTTTTGATGAGTAAAAAATAAACCTATTCCGTTCTTCTTCTTCTTCAATCCCCAGGAACTGTAAGCCTGATACTTTGCAGACGATGTAGCGAAGATGTTGAGTCAGAGCAAAGGCGCTGGCCTGGGAGCCGACTACAGTGGCTATTTGTTTCAGACCCTCAGTGGAGATAAGAGAGCAGAGGGCGCCCAATACTTCTTTACCAGATCCCACCCTCAAGGCGATCCCGCCCTCTCAAGTTTGTTACCGGGGAGAGTGGGATAGGGTCTTAGCCAGCTACGGTTTGACAATTCTGACGCTAGCATGTCAGCTATGGATCGCTACAGACATAAGTTAAATGCTGCGGTCGGATTAACTGTCTGTAGATATTTCTCTTTGGCCTAAGAAAGTGTTGGGTGATGTCATTTTCACATTAAAGCTCATTTCCAATGCGGCTGAGACAGAAAAACTGCCAGCTAAACTCTGAAATGTTCACTTATGTAACAAAAAATTAAGCACATAAAAGCTCATGACGAAGCTCCGCGCGACACAGAAGTTGAGAACCTCTGCACCATGTTGAGGTCAAGGCCGTCAAGCCAGGTCAGAATTCACAAGTAGCTTCTCAGACAAGTCGGCCGAAGGACGGCGAGACCAGAAGATGGTTGATGAATGTGGTACCACCATTAGTGGAGATGACCACGAGGGTGTAACACACTGATGTAACACGAAGATGTAATACGGGGGTGTAACACGAGAGTGTAACACAAGGATGTAACACGAGGATGTAATACGGGGGTGTAACACGAGAGTGTAACACGAGAGTGTAACACAAGGATGTAACACGAGGATGTAATACGGGGGTGTAACACGAGAGTGTAACACGAGGATGTAATACGGGGGTGTAACACGAGAGTGTAACACGAGGATGTAATACGGGGGTGTAACACGAGAGTGTAACACGAGGATGTAATACGGGGGTGTAACACGAGAGTGTACTACGGGGTTGTAACACGAGAGTGTAACACAAGGATGTAACACGAAGATGTAATACGGGGGTGTAACACGAGAGTGTAATACAAGGATGTAACACGAAGATGTAATACGGGGGTGTAACACGAGAGTGTAACACAAGGATGTAACACGAGGATGTAATACGGGGGTGTAACACGAGAGTGTAACACGAGAGTGTACTACGGGGTTGTAACACGAGAGTGTAACACGAGGATGTAATACGGGGGTGTAACACGAGAGTGTAACACGAGAGTGTAACAAGAGGATGTAATACGGGGGTGTAACACGAGAGTGTAACACAAGGATGTAACACGAAGATGTAATACGGGGGTGTAACACGAGAGTGTAACACAAGGATGTAACACGAGGATGTAATACGGGGGTGTAACACGAGAGTGTAACACATGGATGTAACAAGAGGATGTAATACGAGGGTGTAACACAAGGATATAACACGAAGATGTAATACGGGGGTGTAACACAAGAGTGTAACACAAGGATATAACACGAAGATGTAACACGAGGGTGTAACACAAGGATATAACACGAAGATGTAACACAAGTGACCCAGACATTCTTCCACAAACATAGCAATGACACAACGCCTATATGGACATGAAGACGGTCACACAAAGACTCGAATAAAAGAAGACGAATTACCATTAACCACAGAGTATATCAAAAGAAAAAAAAAGAGCACGTAAATACTACTGAAGGCAGACTAATTACCAAAAAAAAAAGACACACTAAACACAGACAACACATGATTACTTAAAGGAAAGATAAATAAAACGAGAAAAAAACCGGCCTAATTAAATACATATCAATCACTGATAGAGACAGACTAATTATGAATAAGAACAGACTAATTACACATAAAAAACCTACTATACAGCACTATACACAGACTAATTACACATAAAAACGTACTATACAGCACTATACACAAACTAATTACACATAAAAACGTACTATACAGCACTATACACAAACTAATTACACATAAAAACGTACTATACAGCACTATACACAAACTAATTACACATAAAAACGTACTATACAGCACTATACACAAACTAATTACACATAAAAATGTACTATACAGCACTATACACAGACTAATTACACATAAAAAAAGTACTACACAGCACTATACGAGACTAAATACCAACCTGGAAGCTGTGGTTGATATTCCTAGTACTGCACTCAGCAACACTCAGGTTGGATATGTCGATTTCGTTAAATATGGCGGACTGAAAGAAGAAGGAGTAAAATGTTTGACGTCAAAATTCTCTTGGAAAATATCGGGGGGGGGGGGGGGGGAGTCTGGAAAATAGTGGGAAAAAAAACTGCAAAATAAGATTTGAAAATATTGCAAGAAAACTATGGAGAGAAAGCATTCCAAAATATAAGAAGAAAACTGGCTTTGGGAAGTACTGAAAGACTTTTGTAAAATAATCTTGAAAAATGTTGAAAGAAATGAAGATGAGGAAAATTAGTTGCATCTTCCTGTTACATTCTTGTGTTACACATGTTATATTGGAAAATATATGAATTCAACTGTAAAACAGCTTTGAAAAATATCAGAAAACAGTAAAACAGCTTTAAAAACTAAAAGGACAAAAAAAAAGAAAAACGTAGTTTTTGGAAAATATGAGAATTAATCTGTAAAACAGCTTTGGAAAATATCAGAAGAAAATAATTTTGGAAAGTATCGGAAAAAAGTTGTAGAACCTCTCTGGAAACTATCGGAAGAAACCTATAAAACAGCATAGGAAAATGATGGAAACCCAGAGTAACTTACCTATTTGTGCACTCATTAACTAGACTTGTTAATGTGTGCATTATGCCTACTGGACTTGTTAATTTGTGCAATGGGTCTACTAGATTTGTTAACCTGTGCATTAAGTCTACTGGACTTGTTAATTTGTGCACTGAGCCTAGTAGACTTGTTAACCTGTGCATTAAGTCTACTGGACTTGTTAATTTGTGCACTGAGCCTAGTAGACTTGTTAACCTGTGCATTGAGTCTACTGGACTTGTTAACCTGTGCATTAAGTCTACTGGACTTGTTAATTTGTGCACTGAGTCTACTAGACGTGTTAAAAGGTAAGTCTAGTGGACTTGTTAATTTGTGCACTGAGCCTAGCAGACTTGTTAACCTGTGCATTAAGCCTACTGGACTTGTTAATTTGTGCACTGAGCCTAGTAGACTTGTTGACCTGTGCACTCAGTCTACCGCATGGTTAATTTGCTCCAATAAGTTGTCCAAGCATTCACCTTGATAATCTGCGAATGGACGCATCGGCAGCAGGACATCTTGCTCACAACCGAGAGGACGAGAGCTGTTGGGGGGGGGGGGGGGCGGGGGGGGGGGGCAAAGTTCCGCAAGGGACATGCAAATGACTGACTGACTTGACTCACCTGGACCTGCTAAGCTGTACACTCAATCATGGCTTATGTTTAATTTGCTAATTATGCCTACCAGATTACTTGATTTGTGCACTCACTCCAGTGAAACTGTTAACTTGTGCACGTATCCTACCGGACTTGTTAGTTTGTGCACGTATCCTACCGGACTTGTTAGTTTGTGCACGTATCCTACCGGACTTGTTAGTTTGTGCACGTATCCTACCGGACTTGTTAGTTTGTGCACGTATCCTACCGGACTTGTTAGTTTGTGCACGTATCCTACCGGACTTGTTAGTTTGTGCACGTATCCTACCGGACTTGTTAGTTTGTGCACGTATCCTACCGGACTTGTTAGTTTGTGCACGTATCCTACCGGACTTGTTAGTTTGTGCACGTATCCTACCGGACTTGTTAGTTTGTGCACGTATCCTACCGGACTTGTTAGTTTGTGCACGTATCCTACCGGACTTGTTAGTTTGTGCACGTATCCTACCGGACTTGTTAGTTTGTGCACGTATCCTACCGGACTTGTTAGTTTGTGCACGTATCCTACCGGACTTGTTAGTTTGTGCACGTATCCTACCGGACTTGTTAGTTTGTGCACGTATCCTACTGGACTTGTTAGTTTGTGCACGTATCCTACCGGACTTGTTAGTTTGTGCACTGCCTACCGGACTTGTTAGTTTGTGCACTGCCTACCGGACTTGTTAGTTTGTGCACTGCCTACCGGACTTGTTAGTTTGTGCACTGCCTACCGGACTTGTTAGTTTGTGCACTGCCTACCGGACTTGTTAGTTTGTGCACTGCCTACCGGACTTGTTAGTTTGTGCACTGCCTACCGGACTTGTTAGTTTGTGCACTGCCTACCGGATTTGTTAGTTTGTGCACTGCCTACCGGACTTGTTAATTTGTGCACTGCCTACCGGACTTGTTAATTTGTGCACTGCCTACCGGACTTGTTAATTTGTGCACTGCCTACCGGACTTGTTAATTTGTGCACTGCCTACCGGACTTGTTAATTTGTGCACTGCCTACCGGATGACTAATTTGCGGGACTCAGTGCTAGAGTACTTGTTAATATACACAACCAGTCTAGCTTAGCAGAAACTCCGTCTTGTTGCTGGTATCACAGCTTTTCTACTCTAAATTTTATACATTTTATTTTTTAAAAAATATTACAAAATACTGAAAGAAATGAAACAATCAGCAGAGTAAAATGTGAAAGTAAACAACGCGCGGGGAGCCTTGAAGGAATTTATACAAAGCATTAGCACGCAAGAATAAGAAAAGTCGCCATAGAATGACTGCCAGATTTGTCCAGCAGCCGCCTGGACGCACAGGATTGTCCAGCAAGAGCCTGGACACACAGGATTGTCCAACAACCGCCTGGACACACAGGATTGTCCAGCAACAGCCTGGACGCACAGGACTGTCCAGCAACAGCCTGGACACACAGGATTGTCCAGCAACAGCCTGGACGCACAGGACTGTCCAGCAACAGCCTGGACGCACAGGATTGTCCAGCAACAGCCTGGACGCACAGGATTGTCCAGCAACAGCCTGGACGCACAGGACTGTCCAGCAACAGCCTGGACGCACAGGATTGTCCAGCAACAGCCTGGACGCACAGGACTGTCTAGCAAACAGCCTGGACACACAGGATTGTCCAGCAACAGCCTGGACGCACAGGACTGTCTAGCAAACAGCCTGGACACACAGGATTGTCCAACAACAGCCTGGACGCACAGGATTGTCCAGCAACCGCCTGGACGCACAGGACTGTCCAGCAACAGCCTGGACACACAGGATTGTCCAACAACAGCCTGGACACACAGGATTGTCCAGCAACCGCCTGGACGCACAGGACTGTCCAGCAACAGCCTGGACACACAGGATTGTCCAGCAACAGCCTGGACGCACAGGATTGTCCAGCAACAGCCTGGACGCACAGGATTGTCCAGCAACCGTCTGGACACACAAGAGGACAGCCAACATTCGGCCGCGACAGGTCCCAACAACAGAGATGCTCACAGAACCAAGTGTTTCACGCAGTTATCTTATCTTGTGAGCATACGGATCAAAAAGCGAGGAAAACTTTACAACAAAAAAATTCTGTCGCTTGTAATAAAGCTCTCCCAAGAACCTAATACCTAGCATATACGATACATACATATGGACTCTTAACGTCTGTTTACTTATGCCCGAGTCCATACAAAATCACAGCAATATTTTTCTTCTCTTCAAGTTTATGTTCACTCTATACACTCAACACGTGTCTATACAAACATGTAAACACTTCACGGTGCGTTCTTTCTCATTTTCAACAAAAAACTTATTAGATTTGTCGTGAATTTTTTTTTACTCAACCTTTAAACAGCTTGATAAATAAATCCGGCCTTAAAATGGATAAATAAAGACATGTAGCCTGTAGGCATTTATCTCAGTAACCGATAAATGAAAACATTTAGATTATATAATCACTAAATGAAGAAATGCAGCATATACAATCACTAAATGAAGATATTAAGCTTATATAATCACTGACTGAAGACATTAAGCGTACATAATCACTAAAAGTAGACATTCAGCTTATATAATCGCTAAAAGAAGACATTCAGCTTATATAATCACTGGATGAAGACATTCAGCTTATATACTCACTGAATGAAGACATTCAGTTTATATAATCGCTAAAAGAAGACATTCAACTTATATAATCACTGAATGAAGACATTCAGCTTATACAGGGTCCGACATAAGGCATAGCTGGATTTTAAAAATGGAAAATAAATTAAGCGGCTTACTTGTTTTTGTTGAAAAAGTGAAATGAAACTCAGAAAAGTGGGTAATTTTATTATTACTGATATCATATTTAAGTTTTGAAAATTACGCCGGTTAAATGCCCTCCATTACATTTGATACATTCAGCCAGGCGTCTGGAAAATTCCTGCATAACGCCATTTAACATGTTCAAAGGGATATTTTGAATGCAGAATGCAGTGTCGGATTCGATCCTTTAGGCCTGCAATTGACTATGGTCGACTAGCATACACCGTGTTCTTGAGGTACCCCCCCCCCCCCCCCACAAAAAGAAGTCTGTGGCTGATAAATCCAGTGACCTTGCCGGCCAATGAATGTCCCCAAATCTGGAAATAAGACGATTGGGAAATGCTTGTCGCAGCATGGCCATGGACTGACTGGCTGTGTGGGTAGTTGAAACCATATTAGTCTCTTATTTCTATTGGCCAACTCTGGAATGAAGTATTCAGTTAGCATCTGCACATAGTGATCACTATTAACAGAAGAGGATGGCCGTCTTCCTCTTCCAAAAAAATAAGGGCCAATGACGGCGAATGATGCAACGCCACAGCACACTGTTACTCGTTCACTGTGGAGCGGTTTCTCATGCAGTAACTGATTTTCATCTGACCAGTATTTGAGATTCTGCTTGTTTCACACTTCCTGACAACTCAAAATGTGCTTCATCAGATATTATGAAGTTATTGAGCAAATTTGGATTTTCTTCAATGCGTGCTAGAAAATCGGTAGCAAAGCCAAGTTTGCTAATTTTATCCAAATCATTCAGTTGCTGCACAACTTGCAACTTGTAAGGGTGGAAATGCAGATGATTATGAATGATACGACGTAGCGAGCGATCCGACATACCAAGTGCCAAAGAGTGTCTAACAGCTGATCGCCGAGGGCTACGAAGCAATGCGTTGAGGACTTCTTGAATTCGTTCAGGTGTCTGTTGAGTTCTTGGACGACCTGCAGACTTGTTATTAAAGCAATTAGAGGTTTCCTGAAATTTTTTGACCTACGTGCATTCACAATATCCCTTTGAACATGTTATATGGTGTTATGCAGGAATTTTCCAGACGCCTGGCTGAATGTATCAAACGTAATGGCGTTCCATCTAATCGGTGTAATTTTCAAAAAATAAATATGATTGTCAGTAATAATAAAATTACCCACTTTTCTGAGCTTCATTTCATTTTTTTTAAAACCAAAAACATGTATAGCTCTTATTTATTTTCCATTTTTAAAATCGAGCTATGATTTATGCCGGACCCTGTATAAATCACTAAATGAAGACATTCGGATTATATAATCACTAAACGAAGACATTCAGCTTATATAATCACTAAAAGACATTCAGCTTATATAATCACTAAATGAAGACATTCAGCTTATATAATCACTAAAAGACATTCAGCTTATATAATCACTAAATGAAGATATTCAGCTTATATAATCATTAAGTGAAGACATTCAGCTTATATAATCACTAAATAAAGACATTAAGTTTACATAATCACTAAATAAAGACATTCAGCTTATACAATATCTACACGAAGACATTTAGCACCAGGGCCAGACTGGCCAGGCTAGACCATAAGTACGAGCACTTGAGATTCAAGAAGGAACTTCCGCAAAACACTCTGGCCAGAATCTAAATATAGCTGAGAACTGGAATAAGTGCCGGGAAATCCCATTTCTGACTCGAGATCATATTTCTTCTACATGGAAACGTTTACTTTCCTTTCTCTTCTCTCTTCCCCCCCCCCCCCCCCAAAAAAAAAAAGGTCAAATGGAACTAGCACAGAAGAAAGCCTGATATTTCTAAAATCACGGTTACAGCTGACACTGATAATACTTAACTTTTATGTAAACATTATTTCTGACACTGGAAGCATCTGTCTTTCTACATAAACCGTTGTAACTGTTTCTGGGTGCATGTCTTTCTACATAAACGGTTGTATCTGTTTCTGGATGCATGTCTTTCTACATAAACGGCTGTAACTGTTTCTGGATGCATGTCTTTCTACATAAACGGCTGTAACTGTTTCTGGATGCATGTCTTTCTACTTAAACGGCTGTAACTGTTTCTGGATGCATGTCTTTCTACATAAACGGCTGTAACTGTTTCTGGATGCATGTCTTTCTACATAAACGGCTGTAACTGTTTCTGGATGCATGTCTTTCTACATAAACGGCTGTAACTGTTTCTGGATGCATGTCTTTCTACATAAACGGCTGTAACTGTTTCTGGATGCATGTCTTTCTACATAAACGGTTAGGTGTGTTTCTGGAAACATCTATCTTTCTACATAAACGGTTGCATCTGTCTGGAAGCATCTGTCTTTCTACTTAAAATGTTGCATGTGTTTCTGAAATCATTTGTTTTTCTACATAAACAGTTATGGACTGATACTGGAAACACCTATCTTTTTATATAATCTGTTATAAATAATAAGGGAAACACCTGTATTTCTAAATAAACGGTTATGTCTGATAATGAGCACACCCATCTTGTAGAAATTCATTTATTTGTAACACTAGAAACATCTACATTTCTAATCTTTACTACATTTTCAATGTTCTTCTTGCTTTCAGATCTTATGTTTTCTCTCTCATCAAACCCATAAACAGTGTTTCTTACTGCGAAAGGATCTCGCACAACGATCAGTATAACATCCTATACTAGTTCACAGATACACCTATAATGGGTACGGTTGTGCCGGCATGTTTGAAGGGAGATAACGTAAACATTTCCTCCAAGTTATCAAAACATGTAGTTCTAGCCGTACTGCACCAAGCATTTAGATGTAGCGTGCATCTGTCTGCTAGTTACAGACACGGCAATAATTTAAGTACTTCGCCACTGTGTAAAGCCGCCACCCAAATGGTAAATTTTACTACTTTTCCTTACTCTATCTTCTGATTACATCTGAGGAATTTTAATATGTAACTGAGAACGAACACATCTCAAAAGCTTGAGAACCACTATCACTCAATTGATAATAGCAATTTCATATATTTATTAAGGGAAAAATTAGTGGTGAATATGAGGATGTAGCAAGAAACTGAGTAAACAGATGAATAATCAAACTCCTCTCCGGACGAGAACTAGTTCGTCATGTAGGGAGGGAGTGGGCAACAGTCACTATTCTCAGCCAGGGAAAACAGGCATTCAACATGATAGAATAAGAGTCAACTTACTAGCTCACTGAAAATTACATGGATCCTTATATACAACTTCACATCACTAAGAATATCGGACTTAGTCCTAAAAAAAAAAATCTCATTACTTCACGTTTCTTCAGTTACAGACTATTTCTAACAACTCGTAGCCGTATCAAAAATGTACACACTGGATCCACGAGGAAGAAAAGAAACTAACAGTTCACATCCTAGCATCCTATGTGAAACATCCTTCTCACTCAACCTCTACATAATGAATTCTCTATCATAATCAATCTCAAGCTAACGATCAATCTAAACCTAATCCTAAACATTTTTCTACGTAAGAGTTTGGTCCTTAAATATCAACCACAATTGCTATTCCTAAATCTTCCCGAAGTTTCTATCCCGAGAATCACTCTGCCCGTGATCCTACCTGTTCACGACCTTCATCCCGAAAATAACTTTTCTGTTACTAACATGTCAAGGCTAAGTTCATAAAAAATCTCGTGGAGTTTAACGTCTCAACCCTGACCTTTTAATTGCACTCATATACAACGAAAAAAAACCAAGGGCTTTAAATCAAATGGTCAAAATATTAAAAATACCCCGGAATATAACTATTTTATGACAATCCAAGCACCATAACAGTAAATGTTTCCAATATACTGTTATATAGTTAGCTCCCGTGTTTATCTGAATCAAATTCTTGATCTACTTTGAGTATCTTTCTTCAAACCATTTCCTCGGTATCTGATTGTGTAAGCAAGAACTGTATGAAGCATTTGTTAAAATGTCAGGAAAAAAAAACCATTCAAAATTCAGTGTACCAGGCAGGGAAAACTAACATTTTCTTGGTTTCTTATGTTAGAACCAAATGATGGGGGGATATTGGAACCAAATGACTGTGATATGAAACCAAATGACTGGGGTGTGGGAACAACATTTTTAATCTTTCACATCTTTTCTGGGTTGCGCCAAAAAAGTAGGACAACTCTTACCTTTCTATCTTTGGCATAGTACAGTCGTCTCCCTTTCAGCTTGAAGTATCTCTTCTTCCACCACTGAAACAATGTAGACAGACTGGAGGTCAATGAATGGAGAGAGAGTGTGTGAGAGAGTGACAGAGTGAGAGATATAGAGAGAGTGGTACAGAGAGAATGACAGAGAGAGAGGTAGAGAGACAATGGTAGAGAGAGAGAGTGACACAGAGAGACAAAGAGAGAGTGACAGAGAGAGAGGTAGAGAGAGAGTGACAGAGAGAGTGAGAGTTAGAGAGAGAAGTAGAGAGAGAGAGGTAGAGAGAGAGTGACAGAGAGAGGGGTAGAGAGAGTGACAGAGAGAGACAGAGAGAGAGTGACAGAGAGAGAGAGAGAAGTAGAGAGAGAGAGTGAGAGAGAGATAAAAAGAGAGGGGTAGAGAGAGAGACTGAGAGAGAGAGGCAGAGAGAGAGAGAGAGAGAGGTAGACCATGGGGCGGGTAGGCGGACGAAGACACACAAAACAATGGTGTTGGAAGGAAAGATCGAACTTTATGTCTTTTAAAACACTGCAGAATTTGCTACAGGAAACCTGCCTGACATTTCAGTCAAGATATTATTCTATCTCTTCCCATATGCTCATATGTGAGTGGGGTTGGGGGGAGGGGAGGCAGTGGATTAGCGGAGGGTTAGGTGGGGGTAGGTTAGTTTGTGCTGGGTTGACGTGATGTCCCAAGTAGTGGACTACATCAAAAGTAAGGTTCAGTGTTAGAAGAAGATGGAAAGAGTGAGGAAATGTAGACAAGGATAAGAGTGGCAGAAAGTAAGATGAACAGTAAAAAGTGAACATACAACAATCCAGTTTTTTTTTTCCAACCAAAAATCTTTTTCAAGGATCACACACAAAAGTAATACAACATTTAACAAAAGAACATGAAAAAAAAAATCAATGAAAAATTAAACACGTAGTTCTTTCGATATCCTCTTTGTAGGAAAGATAGGCACAAGATGGGCCTTTTGTTTTAGGAGGGGATGGGGGAGGGGGAGGGGGAAAAGACAACCTGCGTGGTCTGAGTTGGACTTCGCCTCGGGTGCGTGCGCGTTTGAATCCCGTAAAAAATGGCACGGATTTGTTCTTCCTTGTGTATCCTCCAGCGATAAATTCCTCTGGTCTCCAGACAGTGGGACCGAACGTCCGCGTGTTTTGTGTCTCGTGTCTTGCGTCTCGTGTCTTGTGTCGTGTGTCTCGTGTCTTGTATCTCGTATCTCGTGTCCCGCGTCTTGTGATGTGCGATAAAAAAATTCCTCCACTGCTGGAAATCTCATACAGAATAGACCAGACGGCGGCTGTCAGAGGCAGGATTCTAGGAAATCTACCAACGGAAAAATGGGCGAAGGTGCCTGCAGTATCTATGCTCGCCTGCGGCGACGCCTGTTATATAAGGCTGTTCCTGGAACCGGGCTATCCAGATTCGGGAATGTCCTATCTGTAACGAAGGCATTTTTGTTGTTCGAAAAATGTTAAAGGGTTGTAACATCTCGCAAAATTTTATGGTGAAATTTAACGGTTTTGTCCCTTGTAACTAGCTAGCGTTGTTTCATCGCGGCTGGGCAGGCGTTTTCCATTAAATCTGCCTAAAACTGCATAATATGAAATACTCACAAGCCCGGTTTGAAAATGATTAGCTAGTTTCAGAAGAAAACTGTAAAACAACACAATCGTATCACTGATGATTCGAAACTAACAGGAAGGATCAAAGCCTCAATGAAACAATGCTAGCTAGTTACAAGGGACAAAACCGTTAAATTTCTCAATAAAATTTTGCGAGATGTTACGACCCTTGATCATTTTAACTGTTACGTCCCTTATTCTGTAAAATCTTCGACCTTGAGAGCCAAATTAATGTGTACATTTCGAAGTGCATAAAAGTATTATTTATGGTGTGAATTATACCGGCGTTAATTGTAGCGAGTAAAACTTATTTTCAACAAGACAGGCACTTCTTTCATTCCACTTTCTAGGAAGGTTCCGATCTAATACTGAATGCTCTTATAAAGACCATCAACTCTTCCATTATAGAAACTAAGAAAATGTTAGTTTTCCCTGCCTGGTACACTGAATTAGAACCAAATGATGGGGGGATATTGGAACCTCTAAAACTGCAGTCCTCTTTGTCTGAAATCCTCTAAAACTGCCGTCCTCTTTGTCTGAAATCCTCTAAAACTGCCGTCCTCTTTTTCTAAAATTCTCTAAAAACTGTCGCCCTCTTTCTCTGAAATCCTCTAAAACTGCCGTCCTCTTTCTCTGAAATCCTCTAAAACTGCCGTCTTCTTTTTCTGAAATCCTCTAAAAATCCCGTCATCTTTCTCTGAAATCGTCTAAAACTGCCGTCCTCTTTCTCTGAAATCGTCTAAAACTGCCGTCCTCTTTCTCTAAAATCTTCTAAAACTGCCGTCCTCTTTCTCTGAAATCGTCTAAAACTGCCGTCCTCTTTCTCTAAAATCTTCTAAAACTGCCGTCCTCTTTCTCTAAAATCTTCTAAAACTGCCGTCCTCTTTCTCTAAAATCTTCTAAAACTGCCGTCCTCTTTTTCTAAAATCATCGAAAACTGCTGTCCTCTTTCTCTGAAATCCTCTAGAAACTGCCGTCCTCTTTCTCTGAAATCCTTTAAAGTGCCGTCCTCTTTCTCTGAAATCCTCTAAAACTGCCGTCCTCTTTCTCTGATATCCTCTAAAACTGCCGTCCTCTTTCTCTGAAATCCTCTAAAACTGCAGTCTTTTCTCTGAAATCCTCTAAAACTGCCGTCCTCTTTGAAATCCTCTAAAACTGTCTTTCTCTTTGTCTGAAATCCTCTAAAACTCCTCTTTGAAATCCTCTAAAACAACTTACGACATCCCAAAACCCCACAAGTGCAAAAAAAAAAAAAAAGCTGCGCCAGTGTGCTCCCACATTTACGTGTTATGCAAAACGTTGGCTGTTAGCTGCACTGAGAGCTGCATTTTTGCAACCTGAACGACACTGTGTAGGGGATGGCGACGGTTTTCTGCCTTGTGTTTGCCCTGACTTTGGTTATCTAAATCTCTGGACAGAAATCTCTGCCCCAGACTCTCCTCTGCGCAAGCGGGAGTTAACATTATTAATATTATGTTTGTTATAAATCAGCTTATGTCAAATACAGCCTTAGTACGTAAGCTGAAATGACACTGTGACATTTCAAACGTGACATTCAAACACTGAAGTGACATACAAATGCTCAAATGACAAGGTGACGTACACACAATGAAGTGGTTACATGACAATCAAGCACCGAAATGACAAGAGTGACATGCAAAACAGTGAAGTGACACCTAAACAATGAAGAGATAACGTGAAATCCAAATACCGAAGTGACAACGCGAATCCAAACACCGAACTGGAACGTGACATCCAAAAGCTGAAATGACACTGTGACATCCAAACACTTATGTGACATCCAAACACTGAAATGACAATGTGACACTGAAACATTTACGTAACAATGTGACTTCCAAGCATCGATATGACAAAGTGGCACTCAAACACTGAAATGACAATGTGACACCAAAACACTTAAGCGACGCTGTGATATACAAACATGACATCCAGACACTAAAATTGACCACATATCAGACACCGAACTGACAACATGACATTTAAACATGGAACTTACATTAAACGAGCTGGTCTGCTTGTATAACATCCCGTCCTTTATGCAGGTCTGGAAAAACCATAAAAACAAGAATGGATTATTTCAGATTTTCGTCAAACATCTTCACTAACTCAGAAATACACATGCCATAGCTCCAAGACAATGTTTCCCAAAATATTCCGTGCTACCACCCCCATATTCCCAAACCCCATTCGGTGACTTAATTTTGAAGCACCTCGTCGCTTCCTGTTCTAACCACTGTCTGGGTTTTTCCAATGCTCAGTGGGGATACCGTGCTCTGGAGACAAACATCTGAGAAAAGCAAATACAAATAAGGGAGATAACAAACGCTTTGGGAATGAAACACATGAAGAACTAGAACGCGGCTGTGACGCGAGATTCTCAGAAAAGATCACATAACGAATTCCTAGAATGAACAGTTTCTGAGATTGTGAAAATAAAGTCAGAGTCTGGGAACAAAAGCAACAGCAGACGACGGAATTGCGACATGTTGGGAACAAAAGCAATAGCAAACGGTGGAATTGTGACAGGTTGATAACAAAATATTTAAGTTTTCTCTCTTTAATCCTCTTTACTAGCCAGCCTTCTTCAATATTAAGTTCTTGTAGTATGGATATATTTGTTCCCGTCTTGGAAGGGTACATAATGGGAAAAAGAAAGAGAGGAAGACCAAGGCGAATATGGCTGCAAGACATCGTTGATGATCTGCAAATGGATGCTTCAGCAGCAGGCCATCTTGCTCACAACCGAGAGGCCTACAGGAGTGCTGTTAGGGAGGCAAAGTTCCGCAAGGGACGTGCAAATGAATGAATGAATGATAACAAAAGCGATAATAGACAGTGGAATAGCGACAGATTGGGAACAAAAGCCGTAGCAGACGGTGGGATTGTGACAGGCTGGGAACAAAAGCCGTAGCAGACGGTGGGATTGTGACAGGCTGGGAATAAAAGCCGTAGCAGACGGTGGGATTGTGACAAGCTGGGAACAAAAGCCGTAACAGACGGTGGGATTGTGACAGGCTGGGAACAAAAGCCGTAGTAGACGGTGGAATTGTGACAGGCTGGGAACAAAAGCCGTAGCAGACGGTGGGATTGTGACAGGCTGGGAACAAAAGCCGTAGCAGACGGTGGGATTGTGACAGGCTGGGAACAAAAGCCGTAACAGACGGTGGGATTGTGACAGGCCAAGAACTAAACCGATAACAGGCGGCGGAATTGTGACAAGCCAAGAACAAAAGCGATAACGGACAGTGAAATTGTGAAAGACTGTGAACAAAAGGGATAACAGACGGTGGAATTGTGACAGGCCAAGAACAAAACTGATAACAAACGGTGGAAATGTGACAGACTGCGAACAAAAGCTACAATAGACGGTGGAATTGTGACAGGTTGGGGACATAAGCGATAACAGACGGTGGAACTGCGAAAGGCTGGGAACAACGCGATAATAGACGGTGGAAATGTGACAGGCTGGGAACACAAGCGATAACAGACGGTGGGATTGTGACAGGCCAAGAACAAAAGCGATGAAAAAATAAAAACTCTGATGAAACTGACAGCCAGAACGATGAGAACTGAGAGAATGAAATGTACCATGACTGGCAAGTGACATTCAAAATAAACTTATGGCTGAAAAATGGTTGCTAGTTTTCTACACACAAAAATATGTGACTAGGGCACAGTAAAATGAATCTTGAACTCTTCAAGATTACAAACCATATTACGGATGGCTGCTCAACGTAAAGAAAAATAAATACAAGAAACTTCAGCCCATCATAATTTAGACAAGCATAAAACATATTATACAGGTCCCCACAAGCATAAAAAACATTATACGTATCCCCACAAGCATAATACATAATATACAGATCCCCACAGGCATAAAACATAATATACAGATCCCCACAAGCATAAAAGATAATATACAGATCCCCACAGGCATAAAACATAATATACAGATCCCCACAAGCATAAAACATAATGTACAGATCCCCACAAGCATAAAACATAATGTACAGATCCCCACAAGCATAAAACATAATATACAGATCCCCACAATCATAAAACATAATGTACAGATCCTCACAAGCATAAAACATAATATACAAATCCCCACAAGCATAAAATATAATATGCAGATCCCCACAAGCAAACTAAAACAACTTTTCCACTCCAGCAAAGCCAGATGGATCACTAAATAAAACCTACGTTCGCCACAGTTTAAATCTAAACCAGCAGCGGCACTAAAATGTAAACAATTAATTCCCATTAAAACTTGAAAATGATATGCGTTAGCAAAGTTTTACTTGCTCTCCTGCTCACTTTCGAACACTCGCCCACGTCATCTAAAATTAACCAGAGGTATATACTGTCATAATCTCTGCTGTTTTAAACAGATTGGACATGATAAATGTGCAGCGGGAATCAAGTCGAGTGTATGAAATACAGCTGCAGCTTTTTACGACATGAAGAACATAATAATTAACACGACATTGTCTTTAATGGTCAGAAAGGGAGTCTGAAAGTGTTAGAGAGAGCTAAAGTTAGCAAAGTGGACAAAAAAAAAAACAAGGACAAAACGAGACTCGCTCTGGGTAAATGAATAGATTATAGTTGCCACATAGCCCTGTCTATACTAGACATTGTCCGCATAATTGCTTTCCCTTCTTCTTCTTCTTCTTCTTCTTCTTCTCCTTCTTCTTCTCCTTCTTCTTCTTCTTCTTCTTCTTTTTCTTCTTCGTTCATGCTCACGTCAGATCCTGATCTTTGTCGACAGGGAAAAGCCCGTAGTCCTCTCCAAATGATGAAAATAGCCCCCACAGCTTTTGTTCCAGGCCCCTGTCCTCTGGCCATGTCTCACGCCCCAGGTCTGCATGGTTTGGGCACTCTTGAAGGATATATTCCGGAGTCTGGACTCCACCGCCGCACGGACACTCGTCTGTGTGAGACATTTTTACTCGACGTAGGTAGCTCAGTACTTTCTGCAGTGGCCTGTCCTTAACGAAAGACGATGGTTTGCTGATGACATTGTAGCTGGCTGTACTGCAATATGGTATTCTTTCCCTGATTTCAAACATTTATTACACAAGAACTCTTTTTTTCTCTTCATCTCAGCTCTAGAAGTTTACTTTATTCGTTCACTTCAACATGAGCTCAGTTTGTTGCCTAGAGAACGTCAAAGCAGTTCTGGATTTCCTGCCATGCGTTCTCCAATATTTCTTTAGTCACCACCACTAAAGCATCCGTTATCATTTCCTTCAAAGTTTCTGTATCAGAAGCTGGCGAACTAAACACTCTGTTCTTAGCATACCCGCCCCACGCCTGTAACTAGCGGGTCTCGTCTATTCTCATCTATTCCGTGAACCTTCGTTAAGCCTACAACTGGCGAGTTTGTTTCGTGATATCACACAACACAAACTTGGCTCTCTCATTCATGTACGCCATTTTGATATTGATAATTGCAGCGCAACTTGTACAAAATGAAAGAAAGAAAGAAAAGAAAGAAAGAAAGAACGAAAGAAAGAAAGAAAGAAAGAAAGATTCGGCCTATGTAAACCCATAACTTTCATGTCTCCATGCAACACAGTTTGTAAGAAATGATTTTTCTTCATCAGGGAAGGATTTTTATGATGGCCTGTACTGGTTTTCACCATGACAGACGGTTGCTCGACCTTCCTGACCCCATGTTTTGATTTACAGCGATTCTCATACTATTTATCTTTCTCGCACGTCTTAAATGCTTGACATTCTCTCGAGAATAAACCATACAACATTTTGCTACATCCAGCCAATACTTCTTTTTGCTTCTAATACTCGGACAAAAACAGACAGATAAATCAGAAACTCTAAGCTACAGAAAGACAAGACATACGCCCAAGACAGCAAAAACACAAGCGAAGCATTTCTCGTACATTATCTTTACAGCCTGATAGAGAGACACAGAAAAATAATGGCACAAAAACTAATGGATACACAGAGGAGAAGACTGATCGCTGCATCCCTCTTCTTATCGTGGCGGCCGATGGTGAGGACTGACTTATTAACTATGACTGTGTGGTATCAGATAATATCTCTCCACAACAAGCACTGACGCCATCAATACAAACATACTGTAAGTTGTACTGCTCCTAGCTGTTATAAAACCCCCACATTAATTCACTTTATGCTGTCCCCATTATGCGTCTTATAATAAATTGGACACGTCAATGACATCTGAAAAATAAAATTAGGTAAGATTTCTGTCTCTCTCTCTCTCTCTCTGTCCTCTCTTTCTCTCTCTCTCTTTCTCTCTCTCTCTCACGCACACATACACACACTGATGAGAAATTGACAGTGTTATTTAGAAGGGATGGACAAACAACGGCTTGGGGGGCCACATGCGGCTCTTTCATAAATAATGTGCGGCTAGCAGAGATACGTTGCCTGCGGCCCTATTTACAACACTTCTAATGTGTAAAAGATAAAATTAAACAAATTCAAGCTTTATAATTGTTTAACGGGTATAGGCTGGGAGTCTAACAACAACAACAACAACAATAACAACAACGACAACAAAACGTAAGTTTACTGTTTATGGCGCATAATAAACATAAATTTTCAAGCTAGATTTGAGTCTGGGATTAAAGAAATCTCGGATCTGCAAGGATTTCATTACACAGGAACCATGCTGGAGAATCGCTAACTACACAAGTCAGTGCTGAGGGCCAATACGTATTACTACGTACATGCATGCGTATTTCTTAATATTTATGTAAAAACGTTTGTAACAAAATGTGCTTGTAGCTACACAAACATCTGTATCTATCTCCCGGCTCTGAAACATCTGATGCATATCGTATCTGGGTGACCCTCACCTTCAGCAAGTATTCGCACTCACAGACACCCACATATATACGCAATCAACGTATAATACGCTTTAATTTGACACATACACACACAAACACATTACACGGTAAAACATCAACAGAAATAGTTAGCAATAACATATAACAGGCACACCAAAAACAGTACCATTGTGTAATAAAAAAAGTATGTATGCGAATGTATTTTTTTTAATGTAATATTTATTTTATACACTGCATTTTCAGATCGCGGGTAACTGAGACCGCGGGTGCTGAAACAGCGGATAACTGGAGAACAGTGTATATAAATAGTTGGCTGAGCGAGTTTTTAAGCCAGGGAAATAACGGATCGAATAAACAAAATGGTGCGCTTGGCTTGACGGAGAGAATGACCTGGAAACAAGCTGTGGAAGTTTCGATGAGACAAGGGTGATAAGGGCTGTCTGGAGGGAAAATTAGTGAGGTGAAACAGTCCAATCTAACAGAGACATTAGAACAGTGGTGAGACAAGGATGATAAGGGCTGTCTGGAAGGAATGTTAGTGAGGTGAAACAGCTCAATCTAACAGGGACATAAGAACAGTGGCGAGACAAGGGTGATAAGGGCTGTCTGGAGGGAACATTAGTGAGGTGAAACAGCTCAATCTAACAGAGACATTAGAACAGTGGTGAGACAAGGATGATAAGGGCTGTCTGGAAGGAATGTTAGTGAGGTGAAACAGCTCAATCTAACAGGGACATAAGAACAGTGGCGAGACAAGGGTGATAAGGGCTGTCTGGAGGGAACATTAGTGAGGTGAAACAGCTCAATCTAACAGAGACGTGAAAACAGCGGTGAGACAAGGAAGAAAGCTGTTTAGAGGAAAAGGTAGTAAAGTAAAAAGAGCCCAATCTAACAGATATGACAACAGCGGTGATACAATGAATAAAGAGCTGTCTGGAGGGAAAATTAGTGAGGTGAAACAGCCCAATCAAACAGACATGAAGACAGCGGTCAGACAAGGAAGATAAGGGCTGTCTGAAGGAAAAATGAATGAGTTAAAACAGCCCAATCAAACAGAGACATGAGCACAGAGGTGAGACAAGGAAGAAAGAGCTATTTGGAGGAAAAATGAATGAGATAAAACAGCCCAATCAAACACAGACAAGAGAACAGAGGTGAGACAAGGAAGAAAGAGCTATTTGGAAGAAAAATGAATGAGATAAAACAGCCCAATCAAACAGAGACAAGAGAACAGAGGTGAGACAAGGAAGAAAGAGCTATTTGGAGGAAAAATGAATGAGATAAAACAGCCCAATCAAACACAGGAGGAACAGCGGTGGGACAAGGCAAAGATGCGGCTGATATATCGACTTGCAGCGAAAACGATATCCAAGTTTATTAACATAAGATAAAACTTATGCATCTACACTTCATGCTGTGGTACGGCCGGCACATCAGCTTCTTGGTACAGCGATCCTCCAGTTTATTACCACAGGGTACAATTTCCATATCTACGTTTTATGATAAAAAGCAAAGGACAACCCATGCAGCTGTTTACACATGATTGGATATCAAAAGTGCAGCACCCAGCACCCATGTCTGACACGCAACCAAACAACGACAAAACAAGCACTAGATAACGGGATAACAGAATATAAACAGATCATGGCACGAACAATAAACACGTAGCTCATAAATAGACGGCCAGGCATTACTAGACACACTGATCTTGTTGTTTCTCCCAGAAGCTGCCGGCACGGTGCTCTTTGCTGGCAATCTTCTGAAAGTGCTGAGGCAAAGCATCGTGTCCAATTGGGAATGGGTTACCTTGAAGATTTTTGTTTTGTTTTTCCACAATCTCTGAGTGGAGATACAAATGAAGGGCGTGCAATACTTCTTTAGTAGACTCCACCACCATGGGGGCTACAGCGATCTCCAGTCACGTTAGGCTAACTGGGTCTGTTATTGGGGGTACCAACACAAAATCTGGACAGGATCTTGGTAACACACAATAATTAGTGTTTAAGGATATAACTATACATAAAGCCACTGCAGTAAAGCTGTGATACCAAAAACTATAAACTAGGAAAAAGATAGGAACAGCTTTATTACTTAACGACTACAAAGTTGTGACGTTTCGGCGTGAGCCTTAATCATACAAAAACACACAGAACGAAGAAATAAAGAGAGGAGATAAAGTATAAATTCACATGAATTGTATGTTAAAAAAAACTTTTCTTAAATAATAAAATGAATGTAATATCCACCCTCATTTATGCACGCGAAAGCTGGAAATCAACTAAAGAAACAGACAAGAAATTAGAATCTTTTGAAAACAAATGCCTAAGGAAAATACTTGGTATAAAGTGGAAAGAATTTACGAACAACACAGAGATAAAACAGATGAGCAAACAACAACTTGTTTCATGGCTGATCAAAAAAAGAAGATGGACATATGTAGGCCATGTAATGAGAATAAACAATAATACCAAAAACAAGCTATCAAGTGCAGCACAGCTGGCCGAAGAAAAAGAGGTCGACCACGTGAAACTCTAAAGAGGACCTTATTAAGAGAAGACAGTTTAGTGGGCATAACATCTCATGATGGTGTTGAAAAACTCACCGAAAACAGGAAAACTTGGCAGACAACTGTGCGAGCCCTATGTGACGTTTAACGGCACGGGAAAGATGTAAGATTATAGTTAGGGTAGAGGGGTTGTAGTGTGTTAGGGTAGAGGGGCTGTAATGTGATGTTGTGAAGAGGTTCTGAACTATGTGTAGAGGGGTTGTAATGTGATGCTGTGAGAAGGTTCTGAACTATATGTAACAAGTGAGAAGGGAGTGGAACTTAGTAGGAGAGGGATTGTGGAAGAGGAGAATGTAACTGAATAATGAGTTCAAACCATGTGGTTTCAGCGTCCCATATTCCTGAATGTAGCGGTTCTGAAGTGCTAGGCGATTTCTGTCATCTGCGTGACATTGTTTGATGGCCATATTTCACCTTCTCCCGGCTAGATTACCAGTGTATCACACGCTCTCTCTCCCCTCTACGGTTTCCTCACCCACCACCCTCAGTTACGACCCACTTATCACACATCACAGTTCTCCATTTAAATACTCTCTGCACTCCACCACGCACATTTCTGACACACAGCGTCGGACAAGCCACAGCTTCTTACAAGTTACAGCTGAGTGCTCTATTAATTTTTTTAACCTTATCAATTTATACCTTATCTCTTCTCTCTATTTCTTCGTCATGTATGATTAAGGCTCACGCCGAAACGTCACAACTGTGTACTCGTTATGCAATAAAGCTGTCCCTAATTTTTTTCCCCTAGTTTACACATTTTGGAACAGGACCATGGTCGGCTATAGATCGCAAACCTGGAACAGGTTGCTGATCACCAGCTCTGACAGCCCTTTCACCCACAACACGGCCAGATAAAAATATCTTACCAAACACAAGCAATGAAAACAGTTGCCATTACCTCTTTATTTCTTTTCACATTCCACTGATTCCCAAAAGGTCTCCTGCGGCACACTAGTGTACTGCGAAGGGTATACTGGTGCGCCGTGGCGGTCTAAGAGATGCGGTAATAGGCGACTTTCATAAAATATTTCTCTTTAAAAAAACTGATAATGTACCCCCGCAATTCCCCCCCCCCCCCTTCCTTCAGTTTACCGTCAGCTGGAATGGCTGGCAAATGTTGCGTCAGTCCTTTTTTCTTATAGGACTTTGTTTTTTTGTGATACCAAAAACTATAAACTAGGAAAAAGATAGGAACAGCTTTATTACTTAACGACTACAAAGTTGTGACGTTTCGGCGTGAGCCTTAATCATACAAAAACACACAGAACGAAGAAATAAAGAGAGGAGATAAAGTATAAATTCACATGAATTGTATGTTAAAAAAAACTTTTCTTAAATAATAAAATGAATGTAATATCCACCCTCATTTATGCACGCGAAAGCTGGAAATCAACTAAAGAAACAGACAAGAAATTAGAATCTTTTGAAAACAAATGCCTAAGGAAAATACTTGGTATAAAGTGGAAAGAATTTACGAACAACACAGAGATAAAACAGATGAGCAAACAACAACTTGTTTCATGGCTGATCAAAAAAAGAAGATGGACATATGTAGGCCATGTAATGAGAATAAACAATAATACCAAAAACAAGCTATCAAGTGCAGCACAGCTGGCCGAAGAAAAAGAGGTCGACCACGTGAAACTCTAAAGAGGACCTTATTAAGAGAAGACAGTTTAGTGGGCATAACATCTCATGATGGTGTTGAAAAACTCACCGAAAACAGGAAAACTTGGCAGACAACTGTGCGAGCCCTATGTGACGTTTAACGGCACGGGAAAGATGTAAGATTATAGTTAGGGTAGAGGGGTTGTAGTGTGTTAGGGTAGAGGGGCTGTAATGTGATGTTGTGAAGAGGTTCTGAACTATGTGTAGAGGGGTTGTAATGTGATGCTGTGAGAAGGTTCTGAACTATATGTAACAAGTGAGAAGGGAGTGGAACTTAGTAGGAGAGGGATTGTGGAAGAGGAGAATGTAACTGAATAATGAGTTCAAACCATGTGGTTTCAGCGTCCCATATTCCTGAATGTAGCGGTTCTGAAGTGCTAGGCGATTTCTGTCATCTGCGTGACATTGTTTGATGGCCATATTTCACCTTCTCCCGGCTAGATTACCAGTGTATCACACGCTCTCTCTCCCCTCTACGGTTTCCTCACCCACCACCCTCAGTTACGACCCACTTATCACACATCACAGTTCTCCATTTAAATACTCTCTGCACTCCACCACGCACATTTCTGACACACAGCGTCGGACAAGCCACAGCTTCTTACAAGTTACAGCTGAGTGCTCTATTAATTTTTTTAACCTTATCAATTTATACCTTATCTCTTCTCTCTATTTCTTCGTCATGTATGATTAAGGCTCACGCCGAAACGTCACAACTGTGTACTCGTTATGCAATAAAGCTGTCCCTAATTTTTTTCCCCTAGTTTACACATTTTGGAACAGGACCATGGTCGGCTATAGATCGCAAACCTGGAACAGGTTGCTGATCACCAGCTCTGACAGCCCTTTCACCCACAACACGGCCAGATAAAAATATCTTACCAAACACAAGCAATGAAAACAGTTGCCATTACCTCTTTATTTCTTTTCACATTCCACTGATTCCCAAAAGGTCTCCTGCGGCACACTAGTGTACTGCGAAGGGTATACTGGTGCGCCGTGGCGGTCTAAGAGATGCGGTAATAGGCGACTTTCATAAAATATTTCTCTTTAAAAAAACTGATAATGTACCCCCGCAATTCCCCCCCCCCCCCTTCCTTCAGTTTACCGTCAGCTGGAATGGCTGGCAAATGTTGCGTCAGTCCTTTTTTCTTATAGGACTTTGTTTTTTTAATGCAGCAAATAGGAGTAAACACAGGGTTTGCTCAAAGGAAAGTGATAGAGCAGTGCTGTATGCTTTCTCTAGAAAAATGTAATGCAGAATAAAGGAAACTATTGTGGAGGTTAACTATACACACTGCGCTCTCTATCACTTTATACAGCGCGAGCTCTATCACTTTACTACACACAACGCGCTCCCTATCACTTTACTACACACAACGTGCTCTCCCCTATCACTTTACTACACACAACGTGCTCTCCCCTATCACTTTACTACACACAACGTGCTCTCCCCTATCACTTTACTACACACAACGTGCTCTCCCCTATCACTTTACTACACACAACGTGCTCTCCCCTATCACTTTACTACACACAACGTGCTCTCCCCTATCACTTTACTACACACAACGCGCTCTCTGTCATTTTACTACACACAACGCGTTCTCTGTCACTCTACTACATACAACGTGCAATCTCTCTCATATTACTACACACAGTGCGTTCTCTGTCACATTACTACAATCTGCGCTCAATGTCACTTTACAACACACAATGCGCTCTCTGTCACTTTACTACCCACAACGTACTCTCTGTCACTCTACTACACACAACGCGCTCTCTATCACTTTACAACACACAATGCGCTCTCTGTCACTTTACTACCCACAACGTACTCTCTGTCACTCTACTACACTCAACGCGCTCTCTATCACTGTACAACACACAACGCGCTCTCTGTCACTTTACTACCCACAACGTACTCTCTGTCACTCTACTACACTCAACGCGCTCTCTATCACTTTACAACACACAACGCGCTCTCCATCACTTTACTACCCACAACGTACTCTCTATCACTCTACTACACTCAACGCGGTCTCCATCACTTTACTACCCACAACGTACTCTCTATCACTCTACTACACTCAACGCGGTCTCCATCACTTTACTACCCACAACGTGCTCTCTATCACTCTACTACACTCAACGCGGTCTCCATCACTTTACTACCCACAACGTACTCTCTATCACTCTACTACACTCAACGCGGTCTCCATCACTTTACTACCCACAACGTACTCTCTATCACTCTACTACACTCAACGCGGTCTCCATCACTTTACTACCCACAACGTACTCTCTATCACTCTACTACACTCAACGCGGTCTCCATCACTTTACTACCCACAACGTACTCTCTATCACTCTACTACACTCAACGCGGTCTCCATCACTTACTACCCACAACGTACTCTCTATCACTCTACTACACTCACGCGGTCTCCATCACTTTACTACCCACAACGTACTCTCTATCACTCTACTACACACAACGCGCTCTCTATCACTTTACTACCCACAACGCGCTATCACGCTGGTGCATACAAAGCGCTCTTTATCACTTCACAGAAACAAACCAAAAAAAACCCCCACCAAATCAGCGACTAACTACCTCCCTCTATCTACTATATTTTTACGCAAATCACTACACTCTCTGTTCTACTATACATTTATGCAAATCACTACACTCTCTATTCTACTATATTTTTATGCAAATCACTACACTCTGGGGGCCGGCTAGCGTAGTGGTTAGAGCACTCGTCTAGCAACCAAATGGTCGAGGGTTCGAATCCCCAGCTGAGCGGGATTTCTTTTCCGACCAATACGGCCCCGAGGTCGATCCAGCCTCGTAAAATGGGTACCAGAGAAAATCTGGGAAGTAAAGGCAGCGAGGAAAGGAACTGGTCACCCTACCTCATACGCTGATGACCCAGCATAATGAGGTCTCTAACGCTTCACCCCCTACGGCATTTGCTATGGGACTATCTTTACTTTTTTACTACACTCTATATTCTACTGTTTTTACGCAAATCACTATACTCTCTATTCTATCATATATTTACGCAGATCACTACAGCCTCTATTCTACTGTATTTTTACCCTAATCACTAGTCTCTACTCTACCATATTTTTACGCAAATCGCTACAGTCTGTATTCTTGCTCTTGAACATACTGTTTTCTTACTTTATTCTCGTAAATAACAAACAATTTATCACGTTCCCTCTGTGCTGTCATGTCAGCTGCTTCTTTCCACGCTGTGGGCCCCTCATTAAAAATAAAGCAATAAACAGAGTCAGATTTTGCTGATATCCCCCTTTAATAGAGTCAATGTAGTGCTGGTCTGTACACCCACAATTTTATGTGTAACACGTGGGGGGTCCCTAGACCCCATGTTAAGAACCACTGTCTTGGATAGTGACTATGGTTTTGCTACATTACTGCTATTAATTATAAACATATCGTTTTATACAGACTATACCTACTGTAACACTTACTGATGATAGTTTTTTTGGCCGCAGTTAGCACAAAAACAGCTGGTACTTTTCATGATGGCAGGAGTACAACAGCTTCTACTGAAGGTGGCCGGCAGGTGAGAAGATTTAAAAAGATAGAGAGAGAGAACCTCAGACTGCTTTCTTCTTCATCTTCAATCTTCCTGGAAGTCGCAAGTCGATATTCTTCTGCAGCCGATGCGTTGAAGACGTCGAAGCACAGCATCGTGTCGACTTGGGTACGGGCTACGCCAGCTTATTTTTTTCAGACCCTGAATGCAGATCTTTTTGTTTTCAAAACCAGAGGGCATGCAGTACTTCTTTACCAGACTCCACCACCGTGGGGACTATGGAGATCCCTGACCCCGATAGCCTGGCTAGACCTGTTATTGTCGGAAAGCTGGGACAGGGTTTTGGTCAGCTATGACTCGGAAACCCTGACGCCAATATATCATATGGGTCGCTGATTAACAAATCGGACAGCAAATCCCCTTCTTCTCTCCCCCCCCCCCATTTCTTTAACGGACTAATTAACAGACAGGAATGTGTCCGTTAACGCTAAAAGTCCGTTAAATCGAAGGCAACGAAAAAAAAAAAAGGCGGAGTGCCATTTAATAAATAAAGTCACAGTTCAGAAAGCTTAGCTTCATAACCACGGGTAGTTTCATAACCTGGCCGCGGGTAACTTGAGGTAAGCCGAGACAGAGACAACGCCAGACTACCCACAACGTACTCTCTATCACTCTACTACACTCAACGCGGTCTCCATCACTTTACTACCCACAACGTACTCTCTATCACTCTACTACACTCAACGCGGTCTCCATCACTTTACTACCCACAACGTACTCTCTATCACTCTACTACACTCAACGCGGTCTCCATCACTTTACTACCCCAACGTACTCTCTATCACTCTACTACACTCAACGCGGTCTCCATCACTTTACTACCCACAACGTACTCTCTATCACTCTACTACACTCAACGCGGTCTCCATCACTTACTACCCACAACGTACTCTCTATCACTCTACTACACTCAACGCGCTCTCCATCACTTTACTACCCACAACGTACTCTCTATCACTCTACTACACTCAACGCGGTCTCCATCACTTTACTACCCACAACGTACTCTCTATCACTCTACTACACTCAACGCGGTCTCCATCACTTTACTACCCACAACGTACTCTCTATCACTCTACTACACTCAACGCGGTCTCCATCACTTTACTACCCACAACGTACTCTCTATCACTCTACTACACTCAACGCGGTCTCCATCACTTTACTACCCACAACGTACTCTCTATCACTCTACTACACTCAACGCGGTCTCCATCACTTTACTACCCACAACGTACTCTCTATCACTCTACTACACTCAACGCGGTCTCCATCACTTTACTACCCACAACGTACTCTCTATCACTCTACTACACACAACGCGCTCTCTATCACTTTACTACCCACAACGCGCTATCACGCTGGTGCATACAAAGCGCTCTTTATCACTTCACAGAAACAAACCAAAAAAAACCCCCACCAAATCAGCGACTAACTACCTCCCTCTATCTACTATATTTTTACGCAAATCACTACACTCTCTGTTCTACTATACATTTATGCAAATCACTACACTCTCTATTCTACTATATTTTTATGCAAATCACTACACTCTGGGGGCCGGCTAGCGTAGTGGTTAGAGCACTCGTCTAGCAACCAAATGGTCGAGGGTTCGAATCCCCAGCTGAGCGGGATTTCTTTTCCGACCAATACGGCCCCGAGGTCGATCCAGCCTCGTAAAATGGGTACCAGAGAAAATCTGGGAAGTAAAGGCAGCGAGGAAAGGAACTGGTCACCCTACCTCATACGCTGATGACCCAGCATAATGAGGTCTCTAACGCTTCACCCCCTACGGCATTTGCTATGGGACTATCTTTACTTTTTTACTACACTCTATATTCTACTGTTTTTACGCAAATCACTATACTCTCTATTCTATCATATATTTACGCAGATCACTACAGCCTCTATTCTACTGTATTTTTACCCTAATCACTAGTCTCTACTCTACCATATTTTTACGCAAATCGCTACAGTCTGTATTCTTGCTCTTGAACATACTGTTTTCTTACTTTATTCTCGTAAATAACAAACAATTTATCACGTTCCCTCTGTGCTGTCATGTCAGCTGCTTCTTTCCACGCTGTGGGCCCCTCATTAAAAATAAAGCAATAAACAGAGTCAGATTTTGCTGATATCCCCCTTTAATAGAGTCAATGTAGTGCTGGTCTGTACACCCACAATTTTATGTGTAACACGTGGGGGGTCCCTAGACCCCATGTTAAGAACCACTGTCTTGGATAGTGACTATGGTTTTGCTACATTACTGCTATTAATTATAAACATATCGTTTTATACAGACTATACCTACTGTAACACTTACTGATGATAGTTTTTTTGGCCGCAGTTAGCACAAAAACAGCTGGTACTTTTCATGATGGCAGGAGTACAACAGCTTCTACTGAAGGTGGCCGGCAGGTGAGAAGATTTAAAAAGATAGAGAGAGAGAGAACCTCAGACTGCTTTCTTCTTCATCTTCAATCTTCCTGGAAGTCGCAAGTCGATATTCTTCTGCAGCCGATGCGTTGAAGACGTCGAAGCACAGCATCGTGTCGACTTGGGTACGGGCTACGCCAGCTTATTTTTTTCAGACCCTGAATGCAGATCTTTTTGTTTTCAAAACCAGAGGGCATGCAGTACTTCTTTACCAGACTCCACCACCGTGGGGACTATGGAGATCCCTGACCCCGATAGCCTGGCTAGACCTGTTATTGTCGGAAAGCTGGGACAGGGTTTTGGTCAGCTATGACTCGGAAACCCTGACGCCAATATATCATATATGGGTCGCTGATTAACAAATCGGACAGCAAATCCCCTTCTTCTCTCCCCCCCCCCCCATTTCTTTAACGGACTAATTAACAGACAGGAATGTGTCCGTTAACGCTAAAAGTCCGTTAAATCGAAGGCAACGAAAAAAAAAAAAGGCGGAGTGCCATTTAATAAATAAAGTCACAGTTCAGAAAGCTTAGCTTCATAACCACGGGTAGTTTCATAACCTGGCCGCGGGTAACTTGAGGTAAGCCGAGACAGAGACAACGCCAGACTACCCCACTCTTACCCAACACATGGGCACGAGGCGGCGTTTAAGGACTTTACATGTTTTATGTTATTTCTCCGGTGCGTTAAATCCGATAACCCGTTATATCGAAGTCCGTAACATCGAGGGATTACTGCACACACGCACACACAACGCACTCACAAACTTAAGATGAACGAGCTAGGAGCTAAACGTAGTCACAGCCTGTCGCGTAAACGGCATAAGAATATAACGTAAAAACAACACAGAACAGGCTGTCATCAGTTCCAAAGACGGATATATTTCGGTGAAGACTGGGAACACAAACGGAGTTCTCCGAAGTTTAATTCTTATACGACTGTGAGATGTATGAACGAGATACCCACACGTCAGTGGTTCTGTTCCACAGATAAGAATTTACAACTTTAAACTGTCATGAACGCTTTAAAAAAAAACAAACAAACCTGGTATCATGCCACTTCCCGCCAAAACAGGGCAGACAAAATGAATGATAACAAGAAATGTTCATGCGTCGTGGGTAATTGCTCGCTAGTCTCAGAGTTAAGGCTAACGGACGGTCACATCTATGAAAGGACACTCGCACGTTGTAATCTACTGCCACAAAGTCTCTGTACTTTTCTACCTTCACAATATCAAGCACCAGGCGGATTTCTCCCTAACCACTCGCCTGTGCGCTGGACTCCCCATCTTTAGCCCACACAACAGATGTTTATCAAATCTCTGCTGTCATTTGCACAGCTGGAATGGGTACGAGTGCTTTATAAGAACAAACACAAACGTTATATCCCTTTTTTTTTTAACCAGAAAGTGCATAGAATACCCTCCGCTGGGCTCTCCTTCTCCTGAATGTGTAAGTAAAAGTTTTGTTGGATGAAGAATTAAAAACTGTCTTCTTTCCATCTTTACATATCCCGTTAGCACTAGTGTACAGATCATCATCATCATCATCATCGCCTTTCACTCCCCTGAGAGTAGGCCACGGATAGAGGCTCTCCAGTCATCCCTGTTCTTAGAATTATTCTGCCTCCTTCCATGTGCATCCCTTGTCTCTGAGCACTGTCATCATTTCTCTTCTCCAAGTAAGTCTAGCTCTTCCTCGTTTTCTGTTTCCTTGAGGATTCCATGTCAGTGCCTGCCTTGCTATGCTGGTGTCGAGTTTCCTCGGAGTGTGGCCAATCCACCTCCATTTCCTAGACATGATTTATAGGTTCATAGGTTCTTGTCCTGCCCTTTCCCAGACCTCCTCGTCTCTGGTCTTGTCCTGCCATTTAATTTTTAAAATCCTCCTCAATATAGGACATTCCAGATCCGTTCTCTGGTATACAAATTGTTGTTGTGTTGTTGTTGTTGTTGTTGCTGCTGCTGCTGGTGCTGTTGATGTTACTGTTGTTGCTCCACCTCCCTGTAACTGCCAGCTGGTGTACTGTGTTTGCAGCCTTTGCGGTCAAGATGCTGAGGAGCAGCTTGGTGTCGGATGGGGAGCGTGCTATGGCAGCTATTTTTTGTCCTCAAGGCCTGAGTGGAACTAAAAACGTAGCGCGGTGAGCACATTCTTAACAGTCCCCCCCCCCCCCCACACAACCATCAAAGCAATGAAGACTATGGTGATGGTTAGTCAGGGCTGGGCTTGTTACTGGGAATACCAACAAAGAAGCAGGACAGGATCTTGGTCAGCTATGGGGTCGCTGATTAGCGAATCGGACAGCTTTTCCACCCCCACCCCCACCCCCCATATTCAAACGGTACAGTTCTATATGTACTCACTGTGCATATTCATGCACTCTTCTGAGAATACCACATCGGAGCTTAGAAATCTAACTTTTGTTTGGTTTTTTTTTTTAAACAGACCATGGTGAAGTTTAACAAGTGTATTATCCTTTATATCTTAACCATATATTTCAACATTACCTTCTATACTTTAACAATCAACTACAACTACTTTCTTCTATACCTTAATAATAAACTACAACTATTGTCTTCTATACCTTAACAATAAACTACGCTTATTTTCCTCTATACCTTAACAATAAACTGCTATCATTATCCTCTATACTTTAACAAAGAACTATAATCATTATCCTCTATACCTTAACAATGAACTATAATCATTATCCTCTATACTTTAACAACGTACTATAATCATTATCCTCTATACCTTAACAGAGGACTATAATTATTATCCTCTATACTTTAACAATGAACTATAATCATTATCCTCTATACCTTAACAATGAACTATAATCATTATCCTATATACCTTAACAATGAAATATAATAATTATCCTCCATACCTTAACAATGAACTATAATCATTATCCTATATACCTTAACAATGAAATATAATAATTATCCTTCATACCTTAACAATGAACTATAATCATTATGCTCTATACCTTAACAAAAGGGGTGAAGACACTTGTCCGATGAGGCAATCAGCGATCCACAGCTGATATGCCAGCGTCAGGGTTAGCGAACCATAGCTGATATGCCAGCGTCAGGGTTAGCGAACCATCGCTGATATGCCAGCGTCAGGGTTTGCGAACCATAGCTGATATGTCAGCGTCAGGGTTAGCGAACCATAGCTGATCAAGACCCTGCCCCACCTCTCTGTGGTATCCCCAGCAGCAGGCCTAGCCTGGCTAACGGGGCAAGGATCCCTGCGGTCCCCATGGTGGTGGAGTCTGCTAAAGGAGCATTGCACACCCCCCGCTTTTTAACTGTACTCCGGGACTAAAAAAAGTAGCCGCCAAACCTCGCACCCACGTCGATACGATGCTGTGCCTCAACACCTCTACAGCATCGGCTACAAAGAACATGTAGTCCGTACAAGTACCTTAACAAAATACCACATCCATTATCTCTTATATATTAACAACATACTACATCCATTATCCTCTATACCGTAACAGTTTTTTTCAAACAGAAAACAACCAAGCTTCGGCACAGTAAACTAACTGAACACAGTGTTGTATGGTTAGACCTTGGAGGGGGGAAAACAATCGTAAACAAAGCACTTTTAGCATGTGAGAGAAGGAAAAGTCGCAGGAGAATTACCAGGGACTTAAACCACGGACTCTGGTAGGAATACGCTGCTCTCTACCGTCTTACCGGAGCCCATGCACGGCTCAAGTTCCTGGTAATTCTCTTGCCATGTTTACTTTCTTTCACCTCCAACAACAACAAAAAAATAGTTCTTCCAAGTACTATTCTTAGAGTAAAGATCACCACTACAAGCACTGCTATTCACCTATACAACAATCTATTAACAAAACGCAAAAAGACGTACCTGCAGAAAAACTGACGTCACAAACATTCACAAGATTACAGTTACCAGTAGAAGGTGTACTCTCTCAGAATTATATCACGCTGTTCCCACTGAACAACAACACGGGGAAAAACAAGTTGAACCACTTCACGGCAAAGGCAGAATAGAAGTTCATTTTTTTTCCCCCGGGGAATAACAAGTGTTCAGGAAATATTAACCCTTAACAAGCAGTAAGATCCATAAACGAAGCGGTTCGAAGCCGTTTGTGTGGCTACACAGGAGCGAACTGAACCCCGGAAAAAGTCCAGAATAAATGAGAGATTGTAACTGTAATAACCCAACAGCGGTTCTCAAACTATGTCACTGGTACTGCGGTAATATAAGCGAGGCTTTTTTGCAGTGCAGCATTTCTGTAATGCAGAGTTCGGTTAAATCAGTGGTTCCCCTAACTCTCAAAGGGGGGGGGGGGCATCCACTTGCTACCCATGCCATACCTTAACCGTCGCAAAAAAAAAATAAAATATGATGCCCCCCCCCCCCCCCCCCGTCTCCCCTATTTCAGTCACCGTCTTCTCAGATTCTCCCAATGCCTCCTGGTGGCGATACTGCCCATTTTGGGAACTACTGAGAATCAACATTCACATTCCAGGAATTTATTTCTCATTCTCATTTCTCATTCTCATTTGAGATCATTTCGAAGTTACCTACTAAAACTCATGTTTCTAACTCAAAAAGAGGGGGGGGGGGTAAATTTGCTGCTCTTTTCAGAGTGTCAAAATGACAACTTTTTATCATGTCTAAATGATACACTTTTAGACTGTTTAACTCACTCTTTTCATATGTTATAAATTACACTTTTAGATTGTCTAAATGAGAATCCTTTACAATGTCTAAATCACACGCTTTTATATGCTCTAAATGGCAAATTCTTAGACAATCAAATTCACTCTTTTAAATGGTCTAATTGACAAACTTTTAGACTGTCTAATTCATTCTTTTTTACATGATCTAAATGACAAACTTTTAGATTGTCTAAATGAGAACCTTTTACAATGTTTAAATCACACGCTTTTATATGGTCTAAATGACAAACTTTTAGACTGTCTAAATGAGAACCTTACTGTTTTATATTATCTATACGACAACGCTTGACATTCCCTTAGTGAGAGCTACTAATGCTGTACCAGAGATAACAACCTCTTGGGCTAGCCAACCAAAGCTGGTCAAGGCTTTTGTCCAGATAAGAATCTACTCGGCCGTCAGACTCTTGACAGCGATATGCCTTCTGTATGTGACTGAGCTTGTGCCTTTCCGTCTTCTTTGTTCAGTTTCATGTGATCAAGCCATCATCCTAAACAAGGAGGGCCATCTAGACAAGGAAGGGTTATGTGGGTTATGTTCTTTTTTTTGGGGGGGGGGAGGTGATAAAGAACATCAAGCAAGCTCCACCAGTGCTCTTTTTGTTGACGCCACCTCTGGGCTGTTAAATACACAACCAAGTCTGAAGGACGGGCTCCGAGCTTGGAGACCGTTTTGGCATGTGGCGATAACCCGTTTCTTTTTCTAGATCGTGTTCTGCTGTTTACTGACAAGGTGACATTTACCAGTCACACATGGTTAAGCACTCAAGACCCTGGGCGTGAGCCAGCGTTCAAGACCCCGGGCGTGAGCCAGCTTTCAAGACACCAGAGTGAGCCAGCTTTCAAGACACCAGAGTGAGCCAGCGTTCAAGACCCCGAGCGTGAGCCAGCTTTCAAGGTGGTCTATTGGACAATTAACTTACGACATATAAGTCAGGGAAGTGGGCTGGGGAGATTTTAGAGATAGATAGAGATAGCGAGAGAAGGAAGACAGTAGAACATCAGGAGGACCCGAAAGCGGAACGCAAGCAAACTAGTAGAGGAACAGGAAAGAGAACGAGAGGCAGTGTTAGACTGAAGTTGGATATCAAGTGATTTTGCAGTTTTGTTACCTTGAAACTTCGAGCACCGAGGTTTAGTTGAGGAATTAGTAGACCATGAGTTGCAGCTCTGATATAGTAATGAGTATTCTTGTATGAAATATTGAATATCGTGAAGTTGAGAATATTGCTGAAATACTGCATGTAGAATATGAGAAAACTGATATTGTGAACAAATGATTATGTGCTACAACGATGAATCTAACGAAATGTATGTAATATTACATCTTATTCCAAGAGATGTTGTCGATGATGCGTCTTGATGTATTTGTCAAAATAAACGATTTCGGTGAACTTTTCATCAGGCTTGATCTGTTATTGTGAAACCTCGATGTGTGATGTGTTAATTAAAGAACTCTTCTGTGTTAAAAAGACCCAGGGCGTGAGCCAGCTTTCAAGACCCTGGGCGTTAGCCAGCTTTCAAGACCCCGGGCGTTAGCCAGCTTTCAAGACACCAGAGTGAGCCAGCTTTCAAGACACCAGAGCGAGCCAGCTTTGGAGACCCCGGGCGTGAGCCAGCTTTCAAGACCCCGGGCGTGAGCCAGCTTTCAAGACCCCAGAGTGAGCCAGCTTTCAAGACACCAGAGTGAGCCAGCTTTCGAGACCCCAGAGACAGCCAGCTTTCAAGACCCCAGAGTGAGCCAGCTTTCAAGACCCCGGGCGTGAGCCAGCTTTCAAGACCCCAGAGTGAGCCAGCTTTCAAGACCCCAGAGTGAGCCAGCTTTCAAGACACCAGAGTGAGCCAGCTTTCAAGACACCAGAGTGAGCCAGCTTTCAAGACCCCAGAGAGAGCCAGCTTTCAAGACACCAGAGTGAGCCAGCTTTCAAGATCCCAGAGTGAGCCAGCTTTCAAGACACCAGAGTGAGCCAGCTTTCAGGACCCCAGAGTGAGCCAGCTTTCAGGACCCCAGAGTGAGCCAGCTTTCAGGACCCCAGAGTGAGCCAGCTTTCAAGACACCAGAGTGAGCCAGCTTTCAGGACCCCAGAGCGAGCCAGCTTTGAAGACCCCGGGCGTGAGCCAGTTTTCAAGACCCCGAGCGTGAGCCAGCTTTCAAGACCTCAGAGTGAGCCAGCTTTCAACTTGAGAAGCTGCCCAATGAAACCACGATGTGAAAACCCTCCTCCAGTGCTACTGACGTAGAAGGATATCTCATTTCAGCCGCCTCTGCCCTGATAATCCCTCCTGCTTCTCTCTCTCTCTCTCTCTCTCTCTCTCTCTCTTTTCTTCTTTCCTCCTTTTTTCACACCTGTTTCCCCTAATCTTTCCTTCCCTTTCGTCCTTGAGTTAGGTAAAACTGAATCAGAGTTTACCGTCGCCTGATTACACGATAACTCAAGCGGAATGTTTCTAAACATTTCACGGTCTCCAGGCCCTAAGGTCCCTCATTTCAGCTCCTGAGTCAGTAAATTAACCGAAGGTGATAATATTAACAGTCTCATTAGTTATCGCTAGCTGATAGACCCCGGGGTCGTCTTCACTAGCTTGTGATAACAATGAGGGCACGATATCGCGGATAAGACTATTTCTGGCCGCGCCTGATAGCCGATGTCTGCCAACGTAAACACGCGCTAGAGTGCTCTCTGCCGGCACCGTCTGCTCTGTTCTGCTCCACTTCACGGCGGTAACAAAAACATCAATAACAATTAAAATGCAGTAACTAAAACATCACTGCCGGTCAGTACGGGGTCAGAAAAACATCAGAGTAATCTTGCGGGGAACAAAACGTCCCTGATTTATTTCTGGTAAAGGATTTATTGTCGTTCACTCAGAAAGAAAAGGTTCCGTCGCCTACTTGTAGTATAAAGGTCGTGAAAACAGCCAGAAAGTGTGCCTCGCCATACACAACATCGGCTGACTTGATGGAGTAATAGCCGAGTGTAAGAAATACGCTCGTTACACACTGTCACACAAAGAGACAGTTGTGTGTATATGAAAGAAGACTGGTAGGTATAACACACTTACATACGAAGGTGATTCAAAAAGTACACATATATGAAGGTGATTCAAAAAGTACATACATATGAGGGTGATTCAGCGGCAAACTGACAGTATTTAACAAAAGAAGCACTCCGGTCATACCAAATTTCCATGCATGGAAAACACATTATTAGGGAAGATATCGACACTGTCCGACAGATGGCGTGGCGCTTTTAATCGGAAAGGCGCCATTTTCAACCAACATGGCGGCGCCCTCAGCTGTTTGCATCACAGAGCAGTCATCACATTTCTGTGGTAGGAGGGTGTTAACGCCCGCTGAAATTCACGGAAGAACACCGCAACAGAATGGAGATGCTTGCACTGGCGAGACAAAAGTGCAGGAGTGGGTAGAGGCGAACTTCAATCCGTGATGAGCAACGTTCCTGTCGCCCCAGCACGGCCGTTACTGATAAGAATGTGGGTACTCTGATATCAACAGACATGGAGGCAGACTGACAAGCAAACAAATAACAAAAGCTGACAAACTGACAGACGAACTAAAAAAAACAGACATTTTGCAGCCAGGTATGTAGATGGGTAGGCAGGCTTGCAGTAAGACGGCAGGCAGTTAGGTAGGCTGGCTTGCAGTAAGACGGCAGGCAGTTAGGTAGGCTGGCTTGCAGTAAACAGGCAGGCAGTTAAGTAGGCAGGCTTGCAGTAAACAGGCAGGCAGTTAACTAGGCAGGCTTGCAGTAAACAGGCAGGCAGTTAGGTAGGCTGGCTTGCAGTAAGACGGCAGGCAGTTAAGTAGGCTGGCTTGCAGTAAGACGGCAGGCAGTTAAGTAGTCTGGCTTGCAGTAAGACGGCAGGCAGTCAGGCTGGTAGACAGGCAGAAACTTCGGCTAAATAGTGCCGTCATCTATTTCATATGAGGAGCCGGAGAGAAAAAGAGTGAGGAACCCTGACTGAAACTTCTTATTATGGATAGAACTACTGACTTTTTAGTGGATAATCTTCTCAGTGTCTTTTGATCATGCTTTTTCTCAGTGTTTCTGTCCTATATGTTTTCACCGAGTATATTTCTCCATGCCTACGTCCTTTATGTTTTCATCAAGTATATTTCTCCATGCATATGCTCTATATGTTTTCACCAAGTATATTTCTCCATGCCTATGCTCTATATGTTTTCACCGAGTATATTTCTCCATGCCTATGTCCTATATGTGTTCACCAAGTATATTTCTCCATGCCTATGCTCTATATATTTTCACCAAGTATATTTCTCAGTGTCTCTGCCCTACATCTGGTAGAGAGTGGTAGAAAAAGAAGCAGAAAAGAGATAGCATAAAAATGGGTGTGAGAGACAGATGGACAGAATAAAAATGGGAGAGAGAGACAGACAGACAGAATAAGAATGGGAGAGAGAGACAGACAGACAGAATAAGAATAGGAGAGAGAGACAGACAGAATAAGAATGGGAGAGAGTGACAGACAGACAGAATAAGAATGGGAGAGAGAGAGAGACAGACAGAATAAGAATGAGAGAGAGACAGACAGACAGAATAAGAATGGGAGAGAGTGACAGACAGACAGAATAAGAATGGGAGAGAGAGACAGACAGACAGAATAAGAATGAGAGAGAGACAGACAGACAGAATAAGAATGAGAGAGAGACAGACAGACAGACAGAATAAGAATAAGAGAGACAGACAGACAGAATAAGGATGGGAGAGAGACAGACAGAATAAGAATGAGAGACAGACAGACAAAATAAGAATGGGAGAGAGAGACAGACAGAATAAGAATGGGATAGAGAGAGAGACAAATAGACAGAATAAGAATGGGATAGAGAGAGACAGACAGACAGACATAATAAGAATGGGAGAGAGAGAAGGGCAGAATAAGAAGTGGAAAAAGAGAGAAGGAATATCACGGCACGGGGACATCTGGTGGACATCACGTTACTGCGCACATTTTCCTAGACCTGTGGCCACACCTGAAGGTCACCTTCAGCTCCCCAGCTCTAAGAAGAGCCAGGTGCACACTTCTATATCTGAGAGACTGGAGTGTGGATCTGAACCACAAATCTTCCTCACTGGACTCTAATCCACTAACCATTTCGTTACTCCGGCACCTAACATTGTAAACCCCCCCCCCTTTTTTTTTCCTCCTGCCCTCTCCCACCCCCCACCCCAAAAAAAAACACGCACAATACTCTTGTAATACTCTTTCTTACATACAATACTCTTTCTTACATAGATATATGTTTGTGTTTTGTTTGTACACGACAGATTTTTTTAAAAACACAGATTTATTATGACGTAATCTAATCTCCAATGTTTATTTGACTCCTCCCTCGCGCAGTTATTCTCCTCCTCCTGTAACCTCCCCATTCTCAATACTTCTCACAAACTCACCTTTTTCTTTTGTAACACTCCTTCTATTACTTACAGCTTTCTTTTCTATTCTTCCTTCCACAACATCTATGTGTGATTTTATTTCTACTCTCTCTCTCTCTCTCCCCCCCCCCCTCCCTTAAAAAAACCCTTCACTTTCTTATTAACCACTGTATGCCCACAAAGTGAACAGAAAAACCTTACTTTAAACATCAAAAAGACAGAGACTATGGTTATATCTAAGAAACAGAATCCACCAGCATGCAGTATTAAATTAAATGGAACTATTCTAAAGCAGGTGCAGAAATTCAAATACCTTGGAGCAGTAATAACTTCTGATGGGAAATGCACAACAGAAATTAGGAACAGAATAGGCCAAGCAAAGACTGCATTTCAAAGACTGAGAAACATATTAGCTAACACATCTTTATCAATGAATGTTAGAAAACGAGTCCTAAAATGCTATATTGAACCTATCTTGATATATGGAAGTGAATCATGGACAATAGGCAAGTCTGCACAAAAATCATTGGAAGCAGCAGAAATGTGGTTTATTAGAAGAATGTTGCGAATCCCCTGGACAGCAAAAATAACTAATGAAGAATGTATGAGAAGAGCTGGAGAGACAAAAAACCTTGTCAAAAAGATAAGAGAGAGACTATATACTTTCATAGGACATGCAGTGAGAAGAGGGGGCACTGAAAATATTATAACAACAGGAAAAATAGAAGGAAGAACATCAAGAGGAAGACCAAGAGAAATGATACTGGAAAGTCTGACGGAATGGTGTGAGAGGAGATCACCAACTGAACTGATGGCCTGCATGAAAGATCGGGTACTCTGGAGAAGCATAATAGCCAACGCCAGTCGGCACGGCACATGATGATGATGATGCCCACAACACATCTGACCCGCAGTAACCAGCAGCCAATCCAGGCAGTTTCTTTTAAAACCTATGTCTGTATAATTTACTGCAAACATGAATAATATTGAATTTGCATTTTAGAATTACAATAGCAATAGAATTACTTGATAACTTAATAATATAATCGCTCTCTCTCTCTCTCTCTCTCTCTCTCTCACACACACACACACACACACACATACAATTACAGCGACTATGGGACTCGTAAATGTGACATTATAAAAATTTTTTTATAAACTATGTGGAACGCGTGAAGACGAAGGAAACAAAAAAAAAAAAAAACACCAAAATCTTGGTGCAGCAAAGAGAAAACGTTGGCCGAACCTGGACAAAGTAGCTAGGCGACTCCGTATGTTTATCAATGTGGCTGTAGTTAAGGTGGCAAGAGCGTATAGCGGAGATAACGAACGAACGTTTTAAGTAACAAAGGGATACACTGTTGGATGTAGCTATAAGAGGTTATTTGTAAAAGTTGTTCACTTCCTATTTATACGGTTCAAAAAAAGAAACCCAACACTACTGTAGTCATAACAGATACCAAATTTCAAACTTGTATCAAAATTTTATTTTACGGAATTAATGTTTCAATCTTGGCATGAAGAAACTTTAAGACCTGAACAATGATATGATGTTCATTAAATTTGGTTTGGGCTTTTATTCTTTGAGACTGAGATCCCCGCTTCAGTAAGGTGTATGATCTCCTCTGGCCTGTATCAGAGAACGACATCTCCTTGATATGGATCCGATTAGCTGTTGGATCTGTTGTTGTGGGATGGTTGCCCACTCTTCCCGCACTGCAAGAGACAACTGTCGGAGATTTGGTCTCGCTGGCGGACTTGTCTGTTGAGTTCATCTCATAAGTGTTCTATTGGGTTAATGTCTGATGACATGGATGGCCACAGAATGGTCTGGACGTTGTTGTCAGTGAGGAACTGGGTGGTGAATTCTGCCACATGAGGTCGAGCGTTATCCTGATGAAAAATCGACTCCGGTACAGCCACAAGTGGAAGGACACGTGGATGAAGAATTTCAGCGACATATCGTAGGCCATTCAGACGTCCTTCATTTTGCACCAGGTCACTTCTTCCCATGAAGCTGATCGTCCCCCACACCAGTACATCTCCACCACCATGTGGAGGAGCTTCATCCATACAGTTCTAGGTGTAGCGTTCATGGACTCTGCGGTAAACTCTTCTCCGTCTATCATGTCGCTGGAGCATAAAGAATGATTCATCACTAAACCAAACCCTTCTCCAATCATTCGCAGCGGTCCATTGACGATGCTGGTTCGTCCACTGCAGTCGGTTCTGGCGATGCCGGTCAGTAAGAACAGGACCTCTGTAGGGTCTTCTAGCCCAAAGACCAGCGTCGTGCAGCCGGTTCCTGACCGTTTGATTTGAAATTCGATGAGCTGCTGTCATTGACTGGGCTGTTGAGGACGCAGATGCAAATCGATTCCTGAGGAGACGCAGCCGTATGGAGCGGTCTTCGGCAGAAGTTGTGACTAAGGGTCTTCCACTGCGCGGCCGGTCTGTAACTGAGCCGGTTTTTTAAAATCGTCTCCAAAGGCAACTAATGGTGCTTCTAACCACATTAAATTGTCTGGCCACTACACTTTGTGACTGTCCAGTCTGTAAACGTCCAATGATGATGAGTCATTGTTCTGTAGTGAGATGAGCCATACTTACGCATTGAATTTTCAAATGAACTGCTTCGAGGAGCGTCAATCTTTTATAGGCATTCAATAACATGGTCAGTGAGTTTTGTGTTCAGTAAGTTTCAAGGGATTCTCGTGAACCTGTCACGAGTTATTGTCAAAAATGCTGTTTTGACTAGTGTCGCTTTTCTGTGCTCATCAATCATCTGCTGAGTACAGTTCAGGTCAGCACGTGAAGTTGATGTCCATGTGAACGTTTCAGGCAATTTGTCCTTGTCTGATCAGCAAACCTCAGTTTAAATCGCAACATCGCATTTGTCGCGGTTTTTTTTTTTTTAACAGTCTAGCATTTCTCTTAATTCCTGTTAATATTACTACTTTAACTGACGGTGAATGACTGCGTTTAGAGATGACAGTTGAGAGATGAATGTTATACGGTTGTGTCAGCTCTATTCGTCTCACTCTGGAAATGTTTCTCTTTCTCTCTCTCATTCTATCTCTCTCTTTCTCTGTCTCTCTCATTCTCTCTCTGTCTCTAATTCTCTCTCTGTCACTCTCTCTGTGTCTCTCATTCTCTCCTTGCCTCTCATTCCCTCTCTCTCTCGTGTCCCTCTCTCAGTTCTTTCCGTCTCTCTCTCTCTCTCTCGCTTTTTCTCTTCTGTCTCTCCCCTTCTCTTGCTTTCTACGTGGAAAGGAGATGAAATAAGGAGGACTGAGAGAGATGATATAAGAAGTAATGGAATAATGAGTGAGGGAAATTAAAAGGACTGAGAAGGGTGAAATAAGGAGCGAGCGTGATGAAAGAAGAAAGAGTGAGATAACGATATAAGGAGCGAGAGTGATGAAAGAAGAAAGAGGGAGATAATGATATAAGGAGCGAGAGTGATGAAAGAAGAAAGAGTGAGATAATGATATAAGGAGAGAGAGTGATGAAAGAAGAAAGAGTGAGATAATGATATAAGGAGAGAGAGTGATGAAAGAAGAAAGAGTGAGAGAATGATATAAGCAGCGAGCGTGATGAAAGAAGAAAGAGTGAGATAATGATATAAGGAGTGAGAGTGATGAAAGAAGAAAGCGTGAGATAATGATATAAGGAGCGAGAGTGATGAAAGAAAAAAGAATGAGAGAATGATATAAAGAGCGAGAGAGGTGAAATAAGAAAGAGTGAGAGAATGATATAAGGAGTGAGAGAGGTGAAATAAGAAAGATTGAGAGAATGATATAAGGAGTGAGAGAGGTGAAATAAGAAAGATTGAGAGAATGATATAAGATGAAATAAGAAAGAGTGAGAGAATGATATAAGATGAAAGAAGAAAGAGTGAGAGAATGATATAAGGAGCGAGAGAGCTGAAATAAGAAAGAGTGAGAATGATATAAGAAATGAGAAATATTAAATAAGGAGGAGTGAGAGAACGATATAAGGTGTGAGAGAGATGAAATAATGAGTGAGGAAGATGAAATAAAAAGCAGAGAGAGAGAGTAATGAAACAGTGAAGAATGCGAGAGATGAAACAAGATGTGTGAGAGAGAAAAACGTATTACAGAGAGAAGCATGAAATAAGGATTGAGAGTAGTGAAATAAAGATTGAGAGTAGTGAAATAAGAAGTGACAAGAGTGAGAGAGATGAGCAAAGAATAAGTGTGTGCGCGTGTGTGAAAGAGAGTGATGAAATTTAATGAGTGAGAGACAAGAAATAAGGAGGAGTAAGAGATACAGATGAAACAAAAAAGATCCGAATCGCCTGTACAAGCAACATACGAATAACTCATCGATTAAACAGCCTGTAAAAGCAACATAGGAGTACCTTATCAATCAAACAGCCTGTAAAAGCAACATACGAGTAACTTATCAATCAAACAGCCTGTACAATTAACAAACGAGTAACTTATCAAACAAACAGCCTGTACAAGTAACAAACGAGTAACTTATCAATCAAACAGCCTGTACAAGTAACAAATGAGTAACGTATCAATCAAACAGCCTGTACAAGTAACAAACGAGTAACTTATCAATCAAATAGCCTGTACAAGTAACAAACGAGTAACTTATCAATCAAGCAGCCTGCACAAGTAACAAACGAGTAACTAATCATTCAAACAGCCTGTACAAGTAACAAACGAATAACTCATCAATAAAACCGCTGGTACAAGTAACAAACGAGTAACTCATCAATCAAACAGCCTGTACAAGTAACAAACGAGTAACTTATCAATCAAACAGCCTGCACAAGTAACAAACGAGTAACTTATCAATCAAATAGCCTGCACAAGTAACAAACGAGTAACTAATCATTCAAACAGCCTGTACAAGTAACAAACGAGTAACTTATCATTCAAACAGCCTGTACAAGTAACAAACGAGTAACTAATCATTCAAACAGCCTGTACAAGTAACAAACGAGTAACTTATCAATCAAACAGCCTGTACAAGTAACAAACGAGTAACTTATCAATCAAACAGCCTGCACAAGTAACAAACGAGTAACTTATCAATCAAGCAGCCTGCACAAGTAACAAACGAGTAACTAATCATTCAAACAGCCTGTACAAGTAACAAACGAATAACTCATCAATAAAACCGCTGGTACAAGTAACAAACGAGTAACTCATCAATCAAACAGCCTGTACAAGTAACAAACGAGTAACTTATCAATCAAACAGCCTGCACAAGTAACAAACGAGTAACTTATCAATCAAATAGCCTGCACAAGTAACAAACGAGTAACTAATCATTCAAACAGCCTGTACAAGTAACAAACGAGTAACTTATCATTCAAACAGCCTGTACAAGTAACAAACGAGTAACTAATCATTCAAACAGCCTGTACAAGTAACAAACGAGTAACTTATCAATCAAACAGCCTGTACAAGTAACAAACGAGTAACTAATCAATCAAACAGCCTGCACAAGTAACAAACGAGTAACTTATCAATCAAACAGCCAGCACAAGTAACAAACGAGTAACTTATCAATCAAACAGCCTGCACAAGTAACAAACGAGTAACTAATCATTCAAACAGCCTGTACAAGTAACAAACGAATAACTCATCAATAAAACCGCTGGTACAAGTAACAAACGAGTAACTCATCAATCAAACAGCCAGTACAAGCAACAAGCAAGTACCCTACTCATCAAACAGCCTGTATAAGTAACAAACGTCTAAGTCGCCGGCCTATGTCACGCCTCAAACAACCCAGTCAAACCTCTAGCCCATAAAAAAAAAAAACAATCAACGACAGTGTTCAGTTCAAATGTCCCGGGGGGGGGGGGAGAAAAAAAAAAGAGAGAGAGATTTCCCACAAACCATTAACCCCACACGGAGAGCTTAACTTCCGTTTTTCTGCTTTAATGCCAGCAAGTCATGGATAACTATCAGAGGCAATGTCAAATTCCAGGGGTTTTGTTTTTTTTTGGGGGGGGGGGGTATGTGGAAGGTGAAGAAAGCGGTGTAACTAATGTAATCAAAACACGGCCTTTCTGCCGCGGGATGCACTTGATGGAAGATATGGGCGGTTAAACAGAAATCTGTGCTGGAAGACGAGTAGAGAAAGCGTTGCTCAAGCTGATAGGAACATCGTTTCTTTCAAAATAAAACTTTGTATCTGCGCCGTGTGTACGCGCTTGAACATGATGCATGTTATAGAGGTTTCCTTACTATCCGCGGATTCACGCATCTGTGGTAAGGTTTGGAATCAAACGGCCGCGAATATGGAAGGACTGCCGGGTTGTCTGGCTAGAAGTGAGCGTAAACTGAGCATGAACTCACGGAATCACATCATCCCTTCGTTATAACAGGCATTTTATGTGAGCACTCGCCTGAAACTTTAAACATGTTTGTGGTGATGGTGGTTAAAGCAAGTGTGTGGTTAACACGTGCATTCTTCAGATGTAACTGCGTCATACAACTACGGGAGAGAGAGAGACAGGCAGAGATAGTGACAAAAACAGACAGACAAGGAAAGAGAGAGACGGAGTGAAAAACAGAAACAGAGAAGACAGAAAAAAGAGTTGAGACAGAAACACAGAGAGAGAGAGACAGAGAGACAGAGAGACAAAGAGAGACATAGAAATAGAGAGAAAGGAACAGAGAGACAGAAACGAAGAGAAACAGAGAGACAAGAAGAAAGAGAAACGGAAAGAGACAGAAACAGAGAGAGAGAGAGAGAGAGAGACAAACAGAGAGAGAGAGAGCGGTGTGAAATAGAGACAGACAGGAACAACGAGAAACTGAGAAAGACAGAAACAGAGAGAGAAAGAAACACCGAGAAACAGAGGGAGACAGAAACAAAGAGAAACAGAGAGAGACAGAAACAAAGAGAGACAGAGCGAGGCAGAAACAAAGAGAAACAGAGAGAGACAGAAACAAATAGAAACAGAGGGAGACAGAAACAAAGAGAAACAAAGGAAGACAGAAACAACTAGAAACAGAGGGAGGCAGAAACAAAGAGAGACAGAAACAAAAAGAAACAGAGAGAGACAGAAACAAAGAGAAACGGAGAGAGACAGAAACAAAGAGAAACAGAGAGAGACAGAAACAAATAGAAACAGAGAGAGAGAGACAGAAACAAAAAGAAACAGGGAGAGGCAGAACAAAGAGAAACAGAGAGAGGCAGAAACAAAGAAAAACAGAGAGAGAGACAGAAACAAAGAGAAACAGAGAGAGACAGAAAAAAAGAGAAACAGAGAGAGACAGAATCAAAGAGAAACAGAGAGAGACAGAAACAAAGAGAAACAGAGAGAGGCAGAAATAAATAGAAACAGAGGAGGACAGAAACAAAGAGAAGCAGAGGGAGGCAGAAACAAATAGAAACAGAGGGAGGCAGAAACAAAGAGAAACAGAGGGAGACCGAAACAAATAGAAACAGAGGGAGACAGAAACAAAGAGAAACAGAGGGGGATACAGAAACAGAGATAAACAGACAAAGACAGACACAGAGAGAGTGTGAGAGAGAGAGAGAGAGAGATCCTGACTCAAATAACATGCCAGAACCACAGGAAGATACAACTCCCAGCGAGTCACAACAAACACTTCCAGACCGACAGACTATTGACCGGTATACAACCTTGGGAGAAACAGCTTCCTAAATCGCTCATGCGTGTCCATGGACCTCCATCTGTTGATGTTTCATGTGATGGCACACAACAAAGGGTTTTGCTGAACCGTGAAGCGATGAGACAACATGTAAAATCGGTGACTAGAAACAGGTCTGCTTGAAAGTATACATTACAAAAAAAAGTATATTGTTCTTATAACATACGAAAGAGTGGTATAGGTTCTCACGCCGTGCAAGACCCTATTTCACATTATGAAATGTCCGATATCCATAATCATCATCATCATCAGGTGCCGTGCCAACTGGCGTTGGCTATTATGCTTCTCCAGAGTGCACGATCCTTCACGCAGGCCATCAGCTCAGTTGGTGATCTCCTCTCACACCATCCCGTCAGACTGCCCAGTATCATTTCTCTTGGTCTTCCTCTTGATCTTCTTCCTTCTATATTTCCTGTTGTTATAATATTTTCAATCCCCCCCCCCCCCCCCCCCCTCTTCTCATTGCATGTCCTATGAAAGTACATTGTCTCTCTCTTACTATTTTTTTTTTACAAGATTTTTGTCTCTCCAGCTCTTCTCCTACATTCTTCATTAGTTATTTTTGCTGTCCAGGGGATTCGCAACATTCTTCTAATAAACCATATTTCTGCTGCTTCCAATGATTTTTGTGCAGACTTGCCTATTGTCCATGATTCACTTCCATATAACAAGATAGGTTCAATATAGCATTTTAGGACTCGTTTTCTAACATTCATTGATAAGGATGTGTTGAATAATATGCTTCGCATTCTCTGAAATGCAGTCTTTGTTTGGCCTAATTTCTGTTCTGCATTTCCCATCTGAAGTTATTACGGCTCCAAGGTATTTGAATTTCTGCACCTGCTTTAGAACAGTTTCGTTTAATTTTATACTGCATGTTGGTGGATCCTGTTTCTTAGATATAACCATAGTCTCTGTCTTTTTGATGTTCAAAGTAAGGCCTTTCTGTTCACTTTCTTTAGCGACTTTATCCAAGAGATTTTGCAGGCCTTGTTGGTTCTCAGCTATCAGTACTGTGTCGTCAGTATATCGAAGGTTGTTAATATTGTATCCTCCAATTTTTATGTCTGGTTCTGTGATGATCGTCAGGAGAAGGGGCGAAGGCGAATATCTGGCGAATATCTGGCGCCTGAAAACCAGATACTTAGTGTAGATGAGAGGTACGTTTGGTAGCTCATCTACCGCTGTTGGCGAGATTCTTCAGCTGCCGTGCTTGGAGCGGTGCTCCTCCCGGCCAATGAAGAAGGTGCAAATGGGGTTGCCACGCGGCATCACTGTGGACAAGGTGGTAGAAAGGATAAAGCGAAGCAAACAGTCAAATCACGGCACCTCTGGTCTGGAGGTCGGCCACGTCCTGAGTGCAGTCATATCGAGTGAAATGAATAAACCGGCTTAACCCAGAGGTTAAGACACTGCTGGCGAGACTCTTCGAATGCCGCGCGCGGAGTGAAGCTCCTCTCGGTCAAGGAAGAAATGCGGAAAAGAAATAAAGGTTGGTGTGCGGCGCCGATGTGAAAAGGTGAAGGAAAGTATAAAGTGAAATTTAATCGGTACGTCCAGTAGTATCGCTGCGAGAGCTGCACATACCACGGCACCTCTGCTCTAGAGGCCGGCCACGTCCGAAATACACCTACACTGGTGAAATATGCCTAAACCGGCACACACCAGGGGTGAAACTTGATGGCCAGGCATGTCACACCTCCTCCGCTCTAGAGGTCGGTCACGTCCCAAACACGCCCATACTGAGATAATATGCCTAAACCTGCTCAATCCAGGGGTGGAAGTCACTTGTGGCGAGGATTTGTCCTCCTGGACAAAAGCTCCATCCTGGTCACAAATAGGAAAGGTAGCGGCCACGACTACAAAATGCTGAAGTCGGAGACACTTGACCAGGGCAGTCTAGATAGACAACCACCTCTCACCTGGTGGGGATGTACGCGTATCCTAATCACGCTGAGGTTTTCCGGTGAGAAAGTACAACACTGGACTGGATGGGCAACCACCTTTCACCCGGCGGTGATACACGGGTATCTCAAAACACGTCGAGGTTTTCCAGTGAGAAAGTCCAACTCTAGACTAAACTTGTGCAACGAAAACCACGGTGTCACGCAATCCCGCTTCTGAGACCCACCAGGAATACAGGCTCAAGCCCTGAGATACTCTGAACCTCTTGTGGTCCTCTCGGGGATCACAGGCGTAAAAGCAGGATCACAGGGCGGTCTTGGTGTTAGAAGCGCGAACGAAGAAGAAGAACAACAACAACAACAACACATCCCTGTCGCATCCCTTGTTTTATAGGCTGATATTTTTCAGTTCTATTTTCAACTCCAATTGCTGCTTCTTGCTGTCAGTATAGATGTTTTACAATCCTCAGGTCTTTGCTGTTTATATTGATGTCTTCAAGCATTTTAATAAATTCATTATGTTTCACCTTGTCGAATGCCTTGGTGTAATCAATGAAGCATAAGTAGAGATCTTTCTGTACTTCTAAAGCTCTTTCCGTTAGTGTTCGTAAAGCATAAATGGCATTGTGTGTTCCCTTTCCTTCAACAAATCCAAACTGTTCATCTGCTATTTCCATTTTTATCTTTTTCCTTGTTCTTCTCATAATTATTCTCAGAAGTGGCTTCGTTATGTGACATGAGAGGCTGATAGTCCGGTGGTCATCACATTCCTTTGCGTCTGGTATCTTTGGTAGTGCTATAAACGTGGATTTAAGCAGGTCACTGGGCATATAACCCGTTGGAAATGTCAGCAAAAATAACTAATGAAGAATGTAGGAGAAGATCTGGAGAGACAAAAAACCTTGTCAAAAAGATAAGAGAGAGACAATGTACTTTCATAGGACATGCAATGAGAAGAGGGGGCATTGAAAATATTATAACAACAGGAAAAATAGAAGGAAGAAGATCAAGAGGAAGATCAAGAGAAATGATACTGGACAGTCTGACGGGATGGTGTGAGAGGAGATCACCAACTGAGCTGATGGCCTGCATGAAGGATCGTGTACTCTGGAGAAGCATAATAGCCAACGCCAGTCGGCACGGCACATGATGATGATGATGATGGAAATGTCATTCAGTAACTTGGTTATTATTTTTTTTTCTTTTATTGAAATTATATGTTATAAAAGAGTTCTTCTAATATGGGAAAGAATTGCGCAAGTTCTCCGACTGGTCAAGACCCTACTTCACAATTCTAACATTTTAAATTATATGCTATGAAAAGAGAATATTTTTTTTCCTAAGACGGGCAAGATTCGCACACTGGTCAACACCCTACCTGGGCCATTGTTGTATTTGAAATTATACGTTATTTTAAAAAAAAAGAGTATACAGTTTTTCTCTTCTAAGACAGTGAAGAGAGGCATACGTTATGCTTCTCCGAACCTGATCTTACATTAATTAAGAGTACTTTTTTTTTCTAACGCTGAAAAAAAAACAGCGTAATTTCTGACGCTGGTTAGAATCCTACCTCCCTTTTGAAATATCTGAAAGTATAGTTACACATAAAAGTATATTCTAACCTTCCGGACTGACTTGGCGCCTAGGAAACAGGACCTGGCGAAGGAAAGCCAGAAGCTGTTTAACGCACCGAGAACCCTGGACATGGTCGGGCCTTGGGAGATTATGTTATGCCCGCCCTGGAAACTGGAAGGACGCCACAGCAGCAGGTCTAAACTATTCTATTCTAATTCTAATCTATTCTAAACAACACTGTCAAACCTGTCACGGCTGGGTGAAGTGGGTCAATCAGTAAAGTCTCTATGACCAGTCAAGTCTCGGAGTTTGGTGCAACATTTTATAAGAGTGAAGAAGCAAAATAATAAACCATGTATGTATGAACAAAAATGTAGATATTTTTCTCTTCACTTTTAATAAATGAACAAATATGTAGATACTTTTCTTTTCACTTTTAATAAATGAAGAAATATGTAGATACTTTTCTTTTTACTTTTAATAAATGAACAAATATGTAGATACTTTTCTCTTCACTTTTATTAAATGAACAAATATGTAGATATTTTTCTTTTCACTTTAAATAAATGAACAAATGTGTAGATATTTTTCTCTTCACTTTTAACAAATGAACAAATATGTAGATATTTTTCTCTTCACTTTTAATAAATGAACAAATATGTAGATATTTTTCTCTTCACTTTTAATAAATGAACAAATATGTGGATATTTTTCTCTTCACTTTTAATAAATGAACAAATATGTAGATACTTTTCTTTTCACTTTTAATAAATGAACAAATATGTAGATACTTTTCTTTTTACTTTTAATAAATGAACAAATATGTAGATACTTTTCTCTTCACTTTTATTAAATGAACAAATATGTAGATATTTTTTTTTCACTTTAAATAAATGAACAAATGTGTAGATATTTTTCTCTTCACTTTTAACAAATGAACAAATATGTAGATATTTTTCTCTTCACTTTTAATAAATGAACAAATATGTAGATACTTTTCTCTTCACTTTTAATAAATAAACAAATATGTAGATACTTTTCTCTTCACTTTTAATAACTGAACAAATATTCAGATACTTTCTCCGTTAATAAATGAACAAATATTTAAATAATTAGACACTTTTCTCTTCATTTTTAATAAATGAACACATATTTATTTACTTTTCTCTTCATTTTTAATAAATAAACACATATTTATTTACTTTTCTCTTCACTTAAAAAAAAGCTAATTTGTCAAGCGTCATTTTTCAAATAAGCAGTTACAGAAAACAGTCACTATCTTCTAAACAAGCAACCAATCAAAAAGAATACTGAATAGACAAAATCGTAGGCCACAAATTAAGATATCGATTACTGTAGCACGGCCTTGTAAGTAATGATTATAGTATTATTATTTATGAATATGATTATGAATGGGATTATGAATAAGATTATGAGTTTGATAATGAATGTGATTGTGAATGTGATTGTGATTATGGATATGATTATGAATATATTGTAGGCATAATAGTAACATCTAATAGCAACAGAAAAAGTATATAGGAAAATTAGAGCAAGGTAGAAAAACAAACTTCCATGACATTAGTATGACTGGACGCTGACACAAGTAAACAAAATAGAAAAGACGAAAAGGAGACACAGTGAAAAAGCGAGGGCACAATAAAACCTCCGACATGAACGACCAAGATAATGACTTAGATAACTGACAATTGTATAGACGAAGTTGACGCAGACTGATACGTATGATACATATTAGCTTTCTAACCTTAGGACGCTATTGCACACGGTTTTTAAATAAAGGAGTTACCAACTAGGCCAGCTGATCAATTAAATATTTAGAGAAGTGGACTATTGGACAACTGACTTACGACATATAAGTCACGGGGCAGTTAGAGAAAGAAGACAAGAAGAGAAGAACGATAGACGGAAGAACAGACGATCAGGAGAGAACAGAGACAAGAGAAGAACAAAAAGACAGACGATCGGAGAAGAACAGCAGACAGAGAGGGACGATCCGACCAAAGACGGTCGGTAAGCTAAGGCCGATTCAGACGGCAAAGGAAGACTGTCAGAGAGAATCAAACAGACAAGAGAAGACATGGGCACACAAGCAGAAGTAGGGGGACACAGTTTAGAACCACAGCTAGTTTTATGACAGACAGAAATTGTCTCATATTCGAAAAGTTTTATTTTAGTACTGCGTGAGGGACGCAGAGGATCTGATACATTTGAGACTATGTGTAAAGGATGCAGACGAGGAATTAGTTGACCATGTGTTGCAGATCTATTAGAAAACAGAGTTTAGAACCGTCCTAGTATTACTGTGTAGAATATCCTGAAGTTGAGAACATAGACGAAATGCTACACGTAGAATATGACAGAGTTTGATATCGTGAACAGATGATTATGTGCCTCAACGACGAAACTAACGAAGTTTATGTCATATTACATCTTATTTCAAGTGATGTTGTCAACAATAAACCTGATACCATAATTGTCAGAATTAAATAATGCAGTGAACATTTCATCGGACTTGGTCTAGCTAATGTAGTAATGTTTGTGAAAATTAACCTAACAACAGTAATCAGGTAGCGCGTGAAGATACAAGACAGTAAACTCAACAAAGAACAACTTAATCATCTTCAATAATAAGATAGTTCATAGCCTTACAATATTATATTACTGTCTAGTTGCCCTTGTCTTATTCGCCCTGGTCACATTTTGCTCGATACTGGCCCGCATCGTTTGCTGTCCTATTTTTTTAAATGCAGATTTTTCTTGCTCTTTTCGTAGACGCTTGAGAAAAAAAAAATCGATACCACATTTGAGTACAGTGAGCGCTGCTTCCAATCGAGGTCAGAGTTCACGCTAATGTTATCTTGAGTGCTAGATAAGAAGAGTAGTATAGTGAAAGAAGGATAGTGAATGGTAGGTAGTATTCTTGTAGTGAATGAAGACTGATGAATGATAGGTATTATCGTTGGGGCTATTTACTAGGATTAGCTAGGATCCACCTCGCTACCTGGTTTATGCTTAGCTCAAAAGAGACCGCATGTATATAACATGATAGCATAATAACAACAGAAACTAAAGGTGTGTAACATGGATAAGCATAATAACAACAGAGACTACAGGTGTGTAACATGGATAAGCATACTAACAACAGAGACAGCAGGTGTATGACATGGACAGCATAATAACAACAAAGACCGCAGGTGTATAACATGGATAGCATAACAACAGAGACTACAGGTGTATAACATGGATAAGCATACTAACAACAGAGACAGCAGGTGTATGGCATGGACAGCATAATAACAACAAAGACCGCAGGTGTATAACATGGATAGCATAACAAAAGGGACTGCATGTGTATAACAAGAGGGACCGCATGTGTGTATCCACAAGGACAGCAAGTCTATAAGAACAACAGATAAATATACGAAAAACAGAAGAAAAATGTACCTCTTAGCTCTTATGGTATCCTCCTCGTAAGAAAGCCGGGCACAACATGTAGTAATGTACCCGCTTCGAAAAACAAAGCGAACGTGTGAACGGAGCGATACAGTTTTGTGAGACAAAAGGGGGGACAAAAATACCGTAGATGACTTGTAACAGTTCGTACAGGAAAGATAAGACAGGGCTGTTCATGTGGCGAACCCTGCACGTTCAAGGAGACTCTGAACTAACACGGTAATGATCATGACTGGATACAGAATCTGGATGAGAACGTGAAAATACAACGGTTGACTGATAGTTCGCGGCCTAAGGTACAGATATTTGAAACACACAGTTCATATTAGGTGCATTTGTAGAATTCATGAATGCGGCTTACAGCTTCTTGAACATCCTCCTTGTTCCTCAGATTTGGCCCCTTCGGACTATTACCTATTTACCAAACTCAAAAAGGAGTTTCGTGGTCGCAAATTTGCTTCAGATGATGTTAGTCATTCATGCTGTAAACCACTTTCTACTGGCACAAGATGCTGACTTTTACAAAGAAGGTATCCGTATGCTCCAGTATCGCTGGACATAAACGTGCAAGGGGGCTATGTTGAGAAATAACCCAAAAAAGCTGTCCACAAATAATCTGTTGTACCTTATGCCGAGAACTTATCAATCACCCCTCGTATCTATTATTATTATGGTTCTAAGGACTGTAAATGCGTCTCAAACAGCCTCTGGCAGTCAAGTCCAGCTCCTGGCATTCCTGTGGCAGAACTGTTTAAACTGACAGGAGAAGAGGCGAGGGCGAATATCTGGCGCCTGAAAACCAGATACTTAGGGGAGATGAGTGGCACGTTTGGTAGCTCATCTGCCGCTGTTGGCGAGATTTTTCAGTTGCCGTGCGTGGAGCGGTGCTCCTCCCGGCCAATGAAGAAAGGTGCAAATGAGGTTGCCGCGCAGCATCACTGCGGAAAAGCTGGTGGAAAGGATAAAGCGAAGCAAACAGTCAAATCACGGCACCTCTGGTCTGGAGGTCGGCCACATCCTGAGTGCAGTCATATCGGGCGAAATACATGAACCGGCTTGTCCCAGAGATTAAGACACTGCTGGCGAGACTCTTCAAATGCCGCGCGTGGAGTGAAGCTCCTCCAGGTCAAGGAAGAAATGCGGAAAAGAAATAAAGGTTGCTGCGCGTTGCCGATGCGAAAGGTGGTGGAAAGGATAAAGTGAAGTTTAATCTGTATGTCCAGTAGTATCGCTACGAGAGCTATACATACCACGGCACCTCTGCTCTAGAGGCCGGCCATGTCCGAAATACACCTACACTGGTGAAATATGCCTAAACCGGCACACACCAGGGGTGGAACTTGATGGCTAGACATGTCATGCCACCTCCGCTCTAGAGGTCGGTCACGCCCGATATACACCCATACTGGTGAATTATGCATAAACCGGCTCACACCAGGGGTGAATCTTGAAGGCTATGCATGTTACAGTACCTCTCTGCTCTAGAGGTGGGTTACGTCCCAAACACGCCAATACTGGGATAATATGCCTAAACTGGCTCAACCCAGGGGTGAAAGTCACTAGTGGCGAGGATTCGTCCTACTGGACAAAAGCTCCATCCTGGTCACGACTAGGAAGGGTAACGGCCACGACAGCAAAATGCTGAAGTCGGAGACACTGGACCAGGGCAGTCTAGATAGGCAACCACCTCTCACCCGGCGGGGATGTTTGCGTATCCTAATCACGCTAAGGTTTTCCGGTGAGAAAGTCCAACTCTGGACTGGATGGGCAGCCACCTCTCACCCAGCGGGGATGCACTGATATCCTAAACACGTCGAGGTCTTCCGGTGAGAAAGTCCAACCCTAGACTAAACTGGTGCAATGAAAACCACGGTGTCACGCAATTCCTCTTCTGAGACCCACCAAGAATACAGGCTAAAGCCCTGTGATACTCTGAACTCCTTGTGGTCCTCGCGGGACCTAACGTGGACCACAGGCGTAAATTCAGTAGGATCACAGTGCGGTTTTGGTGGTAGAAGCGAACGAAGAAGAAGAAGAAGATTATTATTATTATTATTTCAGTTTCATATGCTCAACCATGTGGATAAAAAGACGGGTCGAGTCTATGAATCTCTTCCTCCTCGTCATCATCATGAGTTCTTCATGCGTGCACCCACAGTTGATCCACATGCATGATCTTTATCTAGACACCCAGTCTCTACACAGAGTACACGTTTGTAGGTTCTGTTCTAGAACACTGGTTCTGGCGCCCATGAACCCTCTGGGAGTCCATAGAATGATTCTCTGGGGTTCAAGGACGAGCAAATGTATTCACTTTGTTTTTTTTTAATCTTAAAATCATCCGGATTCTATTTTACTGTTTTTAAAAAAACTCTTTGTATACTTCGCGTCGCAATGTGTAACGATCCAGCGGACACTTTTTCCCTTGTGTACACGTCATGTGCTGGTAATGAGTTGGGCTCTAAAAGTGAATTTAATCATACAATGCTTAAAATCTGGCCAAAACCGGTTGTAGAAATCGCTTCCGGCATGATACAAGCGTCACCACGAGGTCTCGCGTGTGAATTGAGAGCCATGTTGTGATACACATTAATTAATGTTTTTCTATTCTTATGGGCCCCCGCCCGTGGTGTTGCCAAGTTATTATTGTATTGTAGACTGTAAATTAACTGTAAATAAATAATTAATGTATATTTTATGTGAGGAAATGGTGTTTGTGTAAAATTCAATTCAATTTGGATATCACTGGACCCACTACAGAGGAAACTTTAGCGGAGTAAGAGAGAACATTTTTCATCATAATTTTCCATTTTTTCTTCTCAACTCTTCTCAATTCTTAGCTCGTTTTTTTTTCTGTTATATACTAATATATTAATAAAAAAATTTATTAGAAAAATAATATACATCTTTTCCTATTTTAAAAAAAAAGTATAATATGCCATACCGCGAATCAGACTATGCCTTTGTAATCCTTCTAAATGTGACAACCTTCCCATTCCACGTTAAGAAATTTACCCCACTCAATGACAACTGGTCATTTGAGGGAAAAAAAATCCCAGTACACTAAGAGTTAATGTGGGGTCCAAAGTCTGGAGAGGGGTCCACGCTCAAAAAAGTTAGGAACCACTGCTCTACAAGCAGATCAAACATAAAACATTGTTGACATTGATAACACTGATAACAATGAAACCGAAATCTTAAAGTCGTCAGTAAAAAAAAATAAAGCTTTATAAAACCATCAATATAATAAGTTTTATAAAAAAAGGTAAAATCCCTGTTTCCGTGTCATTAAGGCATATCGGGGATACGGTGTTAGGCTCACACCTCCAAGACCACCAGCACATGAAAGTCTAATGTGGTCAGTATCACGCCCGGCCGCATTTACCTTCCTAGGTTTCTCTGGTACCCATTTTTAGAGGCTGGGTGGACACTAGGGACCTTTTTTTTTTGGTCGCGGTGGAGCCAGAAAAGATCCTACTGCTGGGACCTGAACCCGGTATCATCGGATTAACAGTCATAAATACTCGGCCAACTAGGTCGACATCAGTATAATAACAGTCATAAATAAACTAATCGGTATAATAACAGTCATAAATAAACTAATCAGTATAATAACAGTCATAAATAAACTAATCGGTATAATAACAGTCATAAATAAACTAATCAGTATAATAACAGTCATAAATAAACTAATCAGTATAATAACAGTCATAAATAAACTAATCAGTATAATAACAGTCATAAATAAACTAACTTCAAATGAAAATACACTGAACGCATAAAAACTATGCGTGACAGCCGATATTAAGAAAAAGGCTGAACAAGCCAGCAGCCGAGCTCCAACAAGGCAACATTAAAAAGCAGGAAACTCTTCCAACACTTAATAAAGAAACGATAGCTAAAAGAAATACGCAAGAGCAATGAATGTTGTATGAGGGGAAAATCGATCAAGAGAAAACAAGAGCTGGTGACAAAGAAACGAGCAAAACAACAGCGAACAGACAGGACAGATAAAAGAGATATATAGGAAGACAGAAGCTCCGACCGCAGCTGCCAAGTGTGTAGATAACAACGATGAGAGAAATCAGAAATGTTTTGAGGAAATGAGAAAAACTCCAAGCCGTGTTCTTCACAAGGCAAGAAAAGAGAACGCATGTCAGACTGCACTCATATACAAGATGGGGTGGACGGAAAATGTGAGTTGTTCTAAAGAGAAAATCTCGGTAAGTTCACAGCGGGGCAATGGAAAAAAAAAGGATCGACAGATTTTAGAAACAAGAAACAGACTGGTCAAAAGAACCAGGAAAAACCTGGACACAACAGTTGGGGTGACATAAAGGTAGTAGAAGTGATACACGAACTAACCCACAGTAAAAGAAATAATAATGAAAGGACGTTGGAAGTGGATAGGACGCACACTCTGAAAGACTACCACTAACATAACCAGACAGGTTATGGAATCCCCAGGGTAAGAGGAAACAAGGAAGACCTAGAAACACCTGGCCAAGGAGCCCTGAAGCTCAAAACGATGGGGTACACCAGGAGACGGATAAGAAGAAACAGCCCAGGACAGAAATAAATGGGGGGGGGGGGGGGGGGGAAGGTTGTTGATGGTCAAGATACGGGTAAATATGGCGAGGAAGTGAGAAGGGATACAAGTATTACAAGAACTGAGATTAATAATTCCATATAAACTGTTCTGGGAGATATACACACACTGACTGATAGGTGGGCTCATATAAAAACAGGTAGCTAGGGATACAAACATTCAAACACGCAGGCAGACACACAGCCAGGTATGCTGACTGACAGGTAATGCAGATAAACAGATACACATCGGCAGGCTGATATACACAGAGAGACAGGTAGTCAGGTAGACTAAAAGACAAAAGAACAGGCTGACGTACAGACAGTCAATTAGGCAGACGAGTATACTGCCACAGGCAGGTGAACAGACAGTCAGTTATACAGATATACGAGTACACTGCCACAGGCAGGTGAACAGACAGTCAGTTATACAGATATACGAGTACACTGCCACAGGCAGGTGAACAGACAGTCAGTCATACATATATACGAGTACACTGCTACAGACAGGTGAACAGACAGTCAGTTATACAGATATACGAGTACACTGCTACAGACAGGTGAACAGACAACCAGTCATACAGACATACGAGTACACTGCTACAGACAGGTGAACAGACAACCAGTCATACAGACATACGAGTACACTGCTACAGGCAGGTGAACAGACAGCCAGTCATACAGACATACGCTGTGGCAGTGTACTCATCTGTCTGACTGGCTGTCTGTTCACCTGCCTGTTCTCTGTACGAGCACTCCGTGACTGACAACCAGTCAGACAGACAGACTACACTGCCACAGCGTATGTCTGTATGACTGGCTGTCTGTTCACCTGCCTGTAGCAGTGTACTCGTATGTCTGTATGACTGGCTGTCTGTTCACCTGCCTGTGGCAGTGTACTCGTATATCTGTATAACTGACTGTCTGTTCACCTGCCTGTAGCAGTGTACTCGTATGTCTGTATGACTGGCTGTCTGTTCACCTGCCTGTAGCAGTGTACTCGTATGTCTGTATGACTGGCTGTCTGTTCATCTGCCTGTTCTCTGTACGAGCACTCAGTGTCTGATAACTTCCCTCCTCTCTGTACGAGCACTCAGTGTCTGATAACTTCCCTCTTCTCTGTACGAGCACTCAGTGTCTGATAACTTCCCTCTTCTCTGTACGAGCACTCAGTGTCTGATAACTTCCCTCTTCTCTGTACGAGCACTCAGTGTCTGACAACTTCCCTCTTTTCTGTATGAGCGCCCCGAGTCTGATAACTTCCCTCTTCTCTGTACGAGCGCCCCGTGTCTGATAACTTCCCTCTTCTCTGTACAATAGTTCCGTGTCTGATAACTTTCCTGTTTTCTGTACAATAGTTCCGTGTCTGGTAATATCCCTCTTCTCTGTACGAGCGTCCTGTGTCTGATAACTTTCCTGTTTTCTGTACAATAGTTCCGTGTCTGATAACTTTCCTGTTCTCTGTACAATAGTTCCATGTCTGATAACTTTCCTGTTTTCTGTACAATAGTTCCGTGTCTGATAACTTTCCTGTTCTCTGTACAATAGTTCCGTGTCTGATAACTTTCCTGTTCTCTGTACAATAGTTCCGTGTCTGATAACTTTCCTCTCTCTCTGTACAAGCACTCCGTGACCGACAATTTCCTTGTTCTCTGTGCGAGATGAACATACAGTTCAAACACAGGCCGCTGAGTTCTTTGAACAGTTATCACACAAAAGATATTCCAGCCCTTTGCGTATAACGCCATCTTTTAAACTCCTGTGCCGTAAATTAGTTAAAGTTCTCTGTTGAAGAACTTCAGCTTAGCTCCCTGTGTACTCGTACATGAGCTTCTCCTAGTTTGAAAATGTCAACAACAACAACAACAACAAAAACCCTGAAATTTCGTTATTTAGAATTCATACATTTTGCTCTTGCCCATCTTCCTGCCTTTCCCAGACTCCAGATCACACACTCACGCCCTACCATCCACGATCTGAACAGTCATCCACGCCCCTGCTATCGTTATAACTATGTGCTGTGCCTTGCACAATTTATCTGGATTAATAAGTCCCCTAAATTGCAAAATGCAGTGATGGTGATAACTCTGCCAAGGCTAACTACACTGATGTGTGTTAATGTGCATGAATATTTTTTTGGTTTCTTCATATCAACTATATCACTGGTATGTATACATATTTAAAAGCATATACGACATCGGGTTTAATATTATGTTATTATCCGTGGTGAAGTTACAAATTTATGCTCGCGAATGCGGAGGGGGGTACTGTGTATCTTCCTGTTATAATTATCATGTTTTCGGCGAGCTTTTCAACCTCGTCAAGGGATGTTATTCCCACTAAACCGGCTTCTCTTAACAATGTCCTCTTTAAAGCTTCACGAGGTCGGCCTCTTTTTCTTCGGCCTGTTGTGTTCCACTTGACACCTTGTTTGTCTATTTCCTTAGTTGTTTTCTTAGCTTTCACACGCATTCACCGGTTCTAAGGACTGTTACTGCCGGAGGTGGGTTGGAGGATACGCTCTCCACTCCAACGGCGTGCGTCTCTTAACAGCCTCTGACAGTCAAGTCCAGCTCCTGGCCTTCTCGTGGCAGAACTGTTTAAACTGACAGAAGAAGGGGCGAAGGCGAATATCTGGCGCCTGAAAACCAGACGTTTCGGGTAGATGAGAGTTATGTTTGGTAGCTCATCTACCGCTGCTGACGAGATTTTTCAGTTGCCGTGCGTGGAGTGGGGCTCCTCCCGGCCAGTGAAGAAAGGTACGTTTATGGGTTGCCGTGCGGCACTGTGGAAAAGGTGAAAGAAAGGAGTAAGTGAAATAATCAGTAGTCTCGAGGTCAGGACTGCTCAAATCACGACACCTCTGCTCTGGAGGTCGGCCACGTCCCATGTACACTCATACCGGGCGAATTGCCTGAACCGGCTTAACCTAGTGGTTACGACTTTTCGAATGCCGTGTATGGAGTGAAACTCCTCCTGGCCAATGAAGAAAATGAGGAAAAGCAATCAGGGTTGCCGTACGGCGCCGATGTGGAAAGGTGATGGAAAGGATAAAGTGAAGCTTAATCGGTATGTCCAGTAGTCTCGCGGCGAGAGCTACTCATACCACGGCACCTCTGCTCTAGAGGCCGGCCACGTCCGTTCCACGCGCATACTGGTAAAATATGCCTAACCGGCTTAAACCAGGGGTGAAACCTGATGGCTATTCAAAGCACGGTACCTCCGCTCTAGAGGTCAGTCACGTCTTAAACACGCCCATACTGGGATAATATGCCTAAACCGGCTCAACTCAAGGGTGGAAGTCACTAGTGGCGAGGATTCGTCCTCCTGGACAAAAGCTCCATCCTGGTCACTACTAGGAAGGGTAGTGGCCACGACCACAAAATGCTGAAGTCGGAGACACTGGATCAGTGCAGTCTAGATAGGCAACCACTCTCACCCTGTGGGGATGTATGCGTATCCTATTCACGCTGAGGTTTTCCAATGAGAAAGTCCAACTCTGGACTAGATGGGCAACCACCTCTCACCCTGCCGAGATACACGGGTATCCCAAAACACGTCGAGGTTTTCTGAACTGGTGCAGCGAAAACCACGGTGTCACACAATACCGCTTCTATGACCCACCAAGATTACAGGCTCAAGCCCTGCGATACTCTGAACCTCCTGCGATCCCCTCAGAGATCTCGTGTGGTCCTTACAGAGAACACATGGGGACCACGGGATCTACTGAAGTCCACGGGAGAAAATTCAGTAGGATCACGGGACGGTTTTGGTGGTAGAAGCGAACGAAGAAGAAGAAGACACGCATTCACCAGAGAGTGGATATCACATTTGAATTAAATAATCTTAACTTGGTTTTCGTGCTTATAACTTTTGAATGCCGCATGTTCTCAGGATTTTTAAAATTAAAATAATAAAAAAATACTGTATATACAGCCCCTTTTTCATGGGGGGGGGGGGGGAGGGGAGACGATGTGCAGCTGGGAAACTGGGACCTGGATGTATTCCCATCTTTAAGGGACGCAGGAAAAAAAACACACACACAGACAGAGAGAGAGAGAGAGAGAGAGATAATGCATCGCTCATCACTTTTCATGAAGATAAAAATGTATAACGTCTATATGGCTACACGTGCAGTACATCCATCAACTTTCCAGGAATGTAATTATTACACTCCTCAACCTGTTAAAGAACAAGTATTACCTTATTATAGAGTGTGGCGACTTCCCTCTGCTGAATGTAAGAGATCAGATAAACTGCACGAGGAAACAAGCTCTCTCTCTCTCTCTCTCTCTCTCTCTCTCTCTCTCTCTCATTTACCCACGCTCACGATGTGGTTGAGCATGTAGCCCAGTTTCATGCCACGGAGAGATACTGGGGGTTAAAGCTGCAGCATTTATCTTGACCTCCTGACGACGGGGGAAAGACTGACATGGTCAATATCAGGCGCGAACATCTTTTCTTCTCTTCTTTCATGAGGAGTCAGGTGCCCTTTTCTTAAACTGGGAGTGAACTGGTTTGTTTTTTTTTGGGGGGGGGAGGGGGAAGAGAGCATCTGCCAGAAATAGAACTGTCAATCACTAACGCGACAGGCGGGTGCAGCAACCAAAGCTGTGAAGTCTCTTCTTGTGCAACTGATGCTGAATGTGTGTGGCGGAGTGAAAGTTGAGAGATGAAGAAGACGGATGTTAGACACGTCTGTGCCTTCAATTCGTTATCTTTTGAAAATAATCTATGTTCATTTTCTTACTCTCTCTCTCTCTCTCACTCCCTCTCACTCTCTCTCACTCTCTGTGTCTTTCTCTATCTCTCTTTCCAAAACTTGTAAACAAGTAAACTTCATCAAATTATCTTAGAAAGTGATGAATAAGGAAATAAGCCAGAGGTCTGAGCGTGGCTTCGAACACGATAAACGGGGAGTACAAAAGTTTATTATCAAATCAACAAGAACAACAACAAAAATCTGATGATGTTCTTTTGCTTAGATTACGTCAAATCATGGCCCGGATGCATGTGTAGACATGAGAATATATACAGACCCTCGTAGATGCATGGCGGGGCAATACCGTGTGTAATATACCAAATATTAGGGATTGGAGAAGTCAAGTCTGTTGGTCGGGACTTCCAGGAGCAAATGTTTGCCTACCGTAGTCTCATTCTGTAAGTTACGTTGATCACAAGGGAGCGCCTAACTGCTTCTTTACACTGTGTGTGTGCATGGAAGAAGAAGAAGAAGAAGAAGAAGAAGAAGAACACAGAAGGAAGGAGGAGAAGAAGAAAGAAAAAGAAGAAGGAAGAAGGACGCAGACAGAAGGAGAAGAAGGAAGAAAAAGAAGAAGTTAGAGGACGAAGAAGGAAGAAGAAGGAGAAGGAGGAAGATGGAAGAAAAATGAAGAAGAAAGTAGAGGAAGAAGAAGGATGAAAGAAGAAGGACGCAGAAGGAAGAAGCAGGAAGGAGGAGGAAGATGGAAGAAAAAGGAAGAAGAAGAAAGTAGAGGAAGAAGGATGAAAGAAGAAGGACGCAGAAGGAAGAAGTAGAAGGTAGAGGAAGAAGGAAGACGCAGAAGGAAGATGGAGGAGGAAGATGAAGGACGCAGAAGGAGGAAGAAGAAGGTAGAGGAAGAAGGAGGACGCAGAAGGAACAAGAAGAATAAGCAGGAAGAAGGAGGAGGAAGAAAGACGCAGAAGAAGAAGAAGAAGAAGGACGACACAGAAGAAGAGGAAGAAGAAGGACGACACAGAAGGAAGAGGAAGAAGAAGGACGACACAGAAGGAAGAGGAAGAAGAACTGGCACTGTGAGAGAAAGAAAGACACGATATGTGGACTAACACTGCTCAGAAAACCAAGACAAGCGAAAGCCACAAGCATCATCAGCACAAGTAAAACGACTGTTTTCATCTTCCTCGTCATTTTCTTCTCGCTCCCCCGTGCATCGCTCGCGTTATAGTTCCCTCTGCTCAATTCCCTGCTCTGGCTCCCTCTTGGCATTTCAGGCTGGGCAAGGTCAAACAAGCGCGAGTGATTTACCTACCCCGCCTATGCTCCCAGCACTGCCAAGGAAGACCTATCCCCTACCAAAATATACCGACAGTAAAGTCACCCAACTCTAGAGTCTGTGCACGTACTTTCCATCAGCGCAAAGCCAGTAATAGCAGCCCAGCTGCCCTCAATCTGTGTCCACGGTAGTAATACCTTTTTTTTCTCTCTTTCCTTCTTCTGTCTCACTAAGTACGGGCTGCAGACATTATATTTTCCTAGTTTTTTTTTTTTTTTTGGTCACCTCTAACATCAATCATGTTCGGAAAGCTTTGGTCCAGAAGTGTTTTGGATGTACATTTTTCCGGATTTTTTGGGATATTCTGCAAACACATAACGAGATATGTTTAGGGTGCTATCTAAGACTACACCCGAAATTCATCCATACTCCATACACACCTTACAGCATGAAGATAATTTTATACGACATTTTTTCAATAATTTTGTCAGCTACAGAGAAACCAGCAAACCAGAATCTTTCGACTAAGAGCGGGACATACTTCTAAGCCACCCTCTACCGCTTCAAACTATCTCGCACAGATGAGTGTCCCCGTGGCTTTGGCTACCAGACACCAGAACTTGTAAACCTGTCCAGCCCACGCAAACCTCCGAGCACAGACCTGGCCCGATGGAGACGAGCTGACGCTCAAGCCTGGAGAGGACGGCGGACAAGGATGCAAGATTTAGCCTGGAGAGGACGGCGGACAAGGATGCAAGATTTAGCCTGGAGAGGACGGTGGACAGGGATGCAAGATTTAGCCTGGAAAGGACGGCGGACAGGGATGCAATATTTATCCTGGAGAGGACGGCGGACAGGGATGGAAGATTTAGCCTGGAGAGGACGGTGGACATGGATGCAAGATATAGCCTGGAGAGGACGGTGGACAGGGATGCAAGATTTAGCCTGGAGAGGACGGCGGACAGGGATGGAAGATTTAGCCTGGAGAGGACGGCGGACAGGGATGCAAGATATAGAATGGAGAGGACGGCGGACAGGAATGCAAGATTTAGCATGACCGCCCCTTACACGAACGCTGAGGAAAATAATAACAATTTGTGTATGAAACAAAGTTTGTGTACAGCGAACCACCACAGGTCAAAGATGCCACTATCTCAGCCACCCGTGTGGACACGCCTGTTGCTTGTGTGGCCACGCCATCATGGCTATGAATTCTGGTGCTTTCTATGAGCAATCATTTTCTTATACATTTATCCACAGATAAATATTTAACAGTCAAAAAAAAACCCACAATACATCACCAACAAAGGGGGCTGGGAAGATCTTGTTTTTCTTCTCCTTACAGTGTGAACTGTCTGTGTGTGTGTGTGTGCGCGCGCGCGCACGGTCTTTGGGGACGCTAGAAATAAAGTGTCTGTTGTGTGGCTGCCTTCTGACTGCGACCCGTCGTACGAGGTCAGGTTGTGGAATTTTCTACTTGTGCCGTTATGTGGGGGGGCTCAGATGGTTCTGGATTTTGGAACGCTTCGGGTTTGGGAATTTCCGGAATACGGATGCTCAGTTTGTATTTCAAATTTATGTACGTATTTGAAGGCAATAACTGTTTCTGGGATTAAAGTGGTTTTTTTTTTTTTGGGGGGGGGGGATGTTCTGATGGTCTTAAGAATGTATAATCCTCCCACTCTCCAACACAGAAACGCGAGCCTGTATGTTGCTCGTCTGACTCTGGCTGTTTCTGAGTATTGGCGCCCCCCCCCCCCCCCTCCTCTCTCTCTCTCTCTCTCCCCTCCCCCGCCAAACGCGGTGCAGCTGCCATTTTAAAAAGCAGATTCTCTCAAGTTTATGCAATGAATTCCTCCACTGAATCTCTAGAGTTGTCCAGGGTTCTTCAGCGTTCAGCTTTATCTTTAAAATTATCTGGGGAAAAATTCCAGTTTTAAATATAATAAAAAGGTAAAATCCCCGTGCCCATGACATTAAGGCATATCTGGGATACGGAGTTAGGCCTGTATTTTCAAGACCATCGGCACATAAAAGTGTGGTGTGGTCAGTTTCAGGGCTGGCCGCGGCCTTCCAAGATTTCTCCGGTACCGATTTTTAAAGGGTACCATTAAAAACTCTTTTAAATATGTTCTAAATACGACGGTCATACCGAGTGTCGCGAGTAATTTTTTTTTAATCAGAATTTATAGATAGAGAAAATATAACTGTATCACCTTAATCTACATCCTTCGCACTTCATGTAAAGGCCACATGACGTCACCACTATGTGTCACGTGACCACATGAGCATAAATAAAATGGCGGGTGCTGAAGTTTCGTTTCGTCAACGTGCTGTTATTGAATTCCTCGTTAAAGAGGAAATCCCCGCTGCTGAAATTCACCAAAGACTTCAACTTGCTTATGGAGATGTGTGTATGGGTGCTAGCGGTGTTAGGAGGTGGGTGAAACATTTCAAAGATGGAAACACGAGCATTCAAGATATGCCTCGCAGCGGTCACCCTCGAACTTCCTCCACTAAACGCAAGGTGGAAAGGGCTGACGACATCATTAAAGAAGACAGACGTCTCACAGTATCTGAAATCGCAGTAAATCTTGGAACAGAACACAATGCAGTACTGGAAATGATTGAAACCCTAGGCTATAGAAAAGTTTGTGCCCGCTGGGTTCCACAGGAGAGAACGTCCAGAAAGCAGTGCGTCTGTGCTACTGGGTTGGCTGGAACAGAATCCTACTGGGAGGGTATTTTCAAACTCGCAGAGCGATGGGGAAAATGTGTGCAGAGAAATGGAGATTATGTTGAAAAGTGAAGAAAAGGATGCAGTTAAGGTGATACTTTTATATTTTCTCTATCTATACATTCTGATTTTTAAAAAAAAAAAAAACTGCTCACGACTTTCGGTATGGCCCTGGTATAATGTATCTCTCAATATAAATAACTCGTTCTGGTTATCATTAGACCGCCCTAAGCTGATTTTTCTCTAGTACATTAAAGACAATGTTTACTTCCATCGCGATCAGAACATTCTGAAGCAGCGAATCACGGACGTCATCGCATCTGTTACTTGAAGCATGCCACATAAAACCTGGGAGAAACTAGGTTATCACGCACCAGACCTTTGTCATGGCCTGGGGCTCATAGTCAGCTACTGCAAGGTATGTCCAAAACTCTGAGAATCTCTCTACAGATGTAGAACATGTAGTTGCATTTATCTTTCTAAAGACGTCTTTGGAAACTGTAAAGGAACTTTTGGAACACCATATGTGCTTATGTGTGTGTTTTACACAATACACACATACACAAGAGAGAGATGGTGAGAAAGAGAGAGATGGTGAGAAAGAGAGAGAAGAGAGAGAGAGAAAGAACAGATACAGATACAGAGAAAAGGGAGAAAGAACAGACACAGAGAAAAGCGAGAAAGAGAGAAATGGTGTGAAAGAGAAAAAGAAAAGAAAGAGAGAAAGTGAGAGACAAAGAGAAAGAAAGAAAGGGAAAGAGTGAAAGAGAATGACACAATGAGAGAGGAAGTGAGAGAGGGAGAGAAAGAGCGGGAAAGAAAGAGGGAGAAAGACAGATGAAAAGAGAGAAAGACAGAGAGAGAGAGAAAGAGAGAGAGAGACTGAGTTTCTTATCTACACTGATGCAACACTCAGATAAAGTCAGAGACTCGACCTCGAGATCTGAACTCGTGTTAAGCGCAGATGTAAACACACACGACCATACACACACCCATCACCTTCGATCCCATACGTTTATCCCCCAGTAATAAACAGAAGACCTCTCTAAACCCTTAAACGCATACAATAAACGCCCAGCTGTACGTAAAAAGCCATAAACCGAATTGAGACAGAGAGAGAGAGAGAGAGAGAGAGAGAGAGAGAGAGAGAGAGAGAGGAAACAATATTAGAAGGTCCCCGCTGATTTCTCTTTAATTTCCGCGCCCTTGGAAACATGGAACCTATGACTTCACAGGCCAAAGATGGACTTGGTCACTCTTATAAGCGACATAAAGCCCCAAGTCTATAAAAAACAGCAATAACATGAAGAAGAAAGAAAGGAAATGATAGGCGCGAGAAACAGAAATGTTAGAGATAAACTAAAAATATTTCCAACTGTAAATCGAGGGAGACAGTAACAGTAATACTGAGAGAGAGAAAGAGGGAGAGAGACACACACACAGAAATACAGAGACAGAGAGAGACACAGAGAGACAGAGAAAGATAGACAGAGACAGACAGGTAGAGAGAGACAGGCAGAGATAGACAGAGAGAGGCAGAGAGAGACACAGAGGGACAGAGAGACTGATTGATCTTTATTTCCAACGAGTTAAGAATTGGGCACGCAGGCCCGTCTGACATTCTGTCTATATATATATATATATATATATATATATATATATATATATAGAGAGAGAGAGAGAGAGAGAGAGAGAGAATATAAAAGAATAGGCTAGAAATACAGAAAACACTTAAAACTATAAATGACCCCAAAATGAATGTAAGAAATATACTTGACCCCGACAAGGGAAGACAACCATTAAACAGAAGCTATACGTGACCACCAGATAAACAGATTTTTTTTAAAAACACTATGATTAAAGGGGGGGGGGGGGGTTGAAGAATAAAAGGAAAAAAATATCTAAACTGGAACTTCGAAGAAAACGGAAACCAACAGGGGAAACAATAATGTCCTGGGACAAGGAAATAGAAACGACGAAATGAGAACTTCCCATTACCTTATACGCATTTACTTAACAGAACGCATTTCAATATCGCTAGCAGTGATTCTCAAACTGAGTGAAATCTTTCCACCCGTGCGGGGGCTTTGACCAGGATCCAGGCAGCTGCTGAAGGAAAATGAAGCGATAGGATGCGGCTGTGATACATGCAGGGCAACAGTCTGAGAACCACCTGAGATGAAGCAAGGGGAGACAATCCAATGAAGGAAGACTAAAAAGTCTGGAGATGAACAGGCGACCGGATGTATTCTCCTTCCTGGGTAAAGAAGATGAGACCTGGGGTGGCCGCCCTCACGTGGAGAGATGGATCTTTCTGGGGGCGGGGAACTGGGAAGCGAGTGACACATGGGAGAGTGAGCTGGAATGCTGAGAAAAGACGTGACAGACGTGTCGGTGCTTGGCGTTAGCTCGGTGGAAATCTGTGAATAATCTGTGACGAGACGTAAAATCTATCACACGTGGGATGTATCTGATCCGTGGGAATTACAGACAACGGACGGTCCAGTACTTAACAGGGTTGCCCACAGCATTGCCTGGATAGAAGGTGGCATTTCAGTTTCCATCACACGTTGTCTGACGAAAGTAAACAGAAGGTGTGCATGGAAAATAGAAGGAGCAAACAGAAAAGACGTTTTCCTCTTTGTAAACGTCCCATGAATCGAATGATAATGTCCACATTCACTACACTGAAATCAGATGGTAATATAAACCAAGAGAGAATACGTCCATAACTGCTGCGTTGTTGATATTATGTGGCAGAAATTTTTTAAAGACTGTATCTGCATTCATTGTACTGGAAAAAAATCTAGAGAGTATGCATCTACATTCACCGTTATGCATAAAGTTTACAGAGTATGTTATCTACAATCGCTGTTCTGTATAACGTTTACAGAGCATGTATATATTCACTGTTCTGTCTAAAGTGTACAGAGTATGTATCTACGTTCACTGTTTGGTATAAAGTTTAAAGATGATGTATCTACATTCACTGTTCTGTATAAAGTTTACAGAGTATGTATGTATCTACATTCATGTTCTGTACAAAGTTTAAAGAGAGAATTATAAAAAAACATAAACCATATTTACAATCACTGTAGTAGATAACGCTTACAGCGTGTGTATCTACAATCAATTAACTGTATATCCACTGTACTATATAAAGCCTGGAGAATATAATCTATAATCACTGAACTATATAAAGCCTGGAGAATATAATCTACAATCACTGAACTATATAAAGCCTGGAGAATATAATCTACAATCACTGAACTATATAAAGCCTGGAGAATATAATCTACAATCACTGAACTATATAAAGCCTGGAGAATATTATCTACATTCACTGAACTATATAAAGCCTGGAGAAATATTATCTACATTCACTGAACTATATAAAGCCTGGAGAATATTATCTACATTCACTGAACTATATAAAGGGTGGAGAAATAGTATCTACATTCACTGAACTATATAAAGGGTGGAGAAATAGTATCTACATTCACTGAACTATATAAAGCCTGGAGAATATTATCTACATTCACTGAACTATATAAAGCCTGGAGGATATTATCTACATTCACTGAACTATATAAAGCCTGGAGAATATTATCTACATTCACTGAACTATATAAAGCGTGGAGAATATTATCTACATTCACTGAACTATATAAAGCCTGGAGAATATTATCTACATTCACTGAACTATATAAAGCCTGGAGAATATTATCTACATTCACTGAACTATATAAAGCCTAGAGAATATTATCTACATTCACTGAACTATATAAAGCCTGGAGAATATTATCTACATTCCCCCTGAGAACAACTGTGTTAAGAGCACACTTATCTTAACATAGTGTTTGTGAGACAGGGAACATAGATCTGTTTGCTTAAAAACTCTGACCTACTTCTGTAGCCCAGAAACTTGTAGCAATCAACACTAATTGTAATGTTATTTTTGTAAAATGTAATGTCAGATTGGTGGACGGATGGGGACATGGAGATCTCTGGCAGGGATGAGGGAAGTCTGGTGTGAAACCAATGAATCCAGGACGTGACAAGCCTATAGGTCTTTACAACAATGGCTATCAGAATGATGTAAACAAAACAGAGCCAGCAGACTATGGGTGGCGGGGAATGGATATCATTGAAGCACTCATCAGATTCCTCATCTCAAAGTCAGAGTGTCTTTGTGGAACTGTCTCCAAACCATCTGACATGGAGAAGGGACTTACATACAGCCACCAGAGGCTGGAAAACAAAGTTTTGGCCAGGCCAGCCACACTGTCTTCATGGCAGTCCGAGCAAGACCACAGTCTGCCCTAGCAAGGAAAGGTGCTGAAGTCGGAGTTACCCAGCCAAAAGGCGCATCGCAAAAATCAGGGTAACACGCATTATCGCTAATGAAATGATTATCTACATTCACTGAACTATATAAACCTTGGAGATATATTATCTATATTCACTAAACTATATAAAGCCTGGAGATATATTATCTACATTCACCGTATTGGAGAAAGTTTAGAGAGTATAAGTGGTCCTCTATTTCTGACTTCCATATAACAAGATAGGTTCAATATAGCATTTTAGGACTCGTTTTCTAACATTCATTGATAACGATGTGTTTGGTAATATGTTTCTCATTCTCTGAAATGCACTCTTTGCTTCGATTATTCTGTTCCTAATTTCTGTTCTGCATTTCCCATCTGAAGTTATTACTGCTCTACGGTATTTGAATTTCTGCACCTGCTTTAGAATAGTTTCCTTTAATTTTATACTGCATGTTGGTGGATTCTGTTTCTTAGATATAACCATAGTCTCTGTCTTTTTGATGTTCAAAGTAAGGCCTTTCTGTTCACTTTCTTTGGCCACTTTATCCAAGAGATTTTGCAGGTCTTGTTGGTTCTCAGCTATCAGTACTGTGTCGTCAGCATACCGAAGGTTCTTAATACTGTATCCTCTAATTTTTATGCCTGGTTCTGTGATAATCGTTCTTAGAATATTCTCGCTGTACACAGAAAAATGTTCTGGAGATAGTACACATCCTTGTCGCACCCCTTGTTTTATAGGTTGATATTTTCCAATTCTCTTTTCAACTCCAATTACTGCTTCTTGCTGCCATTATAGATGTTTTACAAACATCAGGTCTTTGCCGTCTATACTGATGTCTTCAAGCATTTTAATATTTTCATTATGTTTCACCTTGTCGAATGTCTTGGTGTAATCAATGAAGCATAAGCAGAGATCTTTCTGTACTTCTAAAGCTCTTTCTGTTAATGTTCGTAAAGTATAAATGGCATTGTGTGTTCCCTTTCCTTCATCAAATCCAAACTGTTCATCTGCTATTTCCATTTTTTTATCTTTTTCCTTGTTCTTCTCATAATAATTCTCAGAAGTAGCTTCGTTATGTGACATGAGAGGCTGATATTCCGGTGGTCATCACATTCATTTGCACCTAGTTTCTTTGGTAGTGCTATAAACGTGGATTTAAGCAAGTTACTGGCCATATAACCGCTGTTGTTTACTACAAGCAGATAAAATATACGGCCAGCATCTTTTAAATGATTCCATGAAACAAAACAGTTAACAAAATACATATGTATCTTTCAATCAATCCTATGTCCATATACTGCCAAAATCTTTCAGACAGTCATTGCTACAATGAAGTCTGGGATGGCTGAGTGCACAGAGAAAAAACCTCACGACGGCAGGTGGAAATAACTCCTCGTTGCTAAAAGATCCGTCCTCATTTCACATCTGGGCTGGAACTGTAACACACATATCCGCCAGGTGGGAACTGTCTGGGACTGCTTCAAATGCACGGACTTGGCTTCGTTATCTCCCGTAAACTGTCAGAACCTTGCAGGTGAGGCTTCGTTATCTCCCGTAAACTGTCAGAACCTTGCAGGTGAGGCTTCGTTATCTCCCGTAAACTGTCAGAACCTTGCAGGTGAGGCTTCGTTATCTCCCGTAAACTGTCAGAACCTTGCAGGTGAGGCTTCGTTATCTCCCGTAAACTATCAGAACCTTGCAGGTGAGGCTTCGTTATCTCCCGTAAACTGTCAGAACCTTGCAGGTGAGGCTTCGTTATCTCCCGTAAACTGTCAGAACCTTGCAGGTGATTAGCCGAAAGAAGGAAGCAAATCTGGAAATCCTTACCAGAAACGACAACCACCAGTCACGACATTAAAAAAAAAAAAAAAACGAGAACTGAAAAGGAAATCGACTTTTTCCTCAATCTCTCCTTTGGGGCATACTGACCTTATCTGAACAGTCAACTCCTAACTGACTGACGCCCTACGGTAACAGACATACTCTAGTGCCTGGAATGACGGTACACGTTCTCAGATTTCACTGCCCATGTCCTCAACAAGAGCAAGTTAGCTTCACGTTAGCTTCAGTTGTATGATTGTTCATGGAACTAAATCCAGTACACCTCTTTCATTTTTAAAAATAATTTAACTCAATGCCTGATGCGCTACCCTGCAGTCTATAGCAAATAACAAAATAACGGGTCTCAAATGAATGTATCAGAAGTAAATATACGCATAATGGAATTCGGATGAACGCATAACAGATCTTCGTACACAAAGAGAGTCTCAGATGAGATGTCATCGCAAGGTAAACATAATGGGACTCACATGAATATATCAGAAATCTTGACAAACATCAGGAGACTGAGATGAAAACATCACAAATCCGGGTAAACATAACCGGATTCGGCGAACGTTTCTATTTATCTGGATAAATACAGCAAGACTCAGATAAACACATCACAAATCTAGATAAACATAACGAGACTCAGATAAACACATCACAAATCTAGATAAACATAACGAGACTCAGATAAACACATCACAAATCTAGATAAACATAACGAGACTCAGATAAACACATCACAAATCTAGATAAACATAACGAGACTCAGATAAACACATCACAAATCTAGATAAACATAACGAGACTCAGATAAACACATCACAAATCTAGATAAACATAACGAGACTCAGATAAACACATCACAAATCTAGATAAACATAACGAGACTCAGATAAACACATCACAAATCTAGATTTATAAAAAACGGGACAGTCAGATAAACGTATCAAAAATGTAGATAAACATAACGGGAATCAGATGAACGCCTCATAAATCTAGATAAATACAACGGGACTCGGATGAACATATCTAAATTACATGCCAAGAACCACTAGAAAAGACATACACGACATAAAATTAATTCTATTTTATAAAAATTATTTCACCAAAGCTAATTTGATTCATGTTATGACATCCCATCATCTTCTTTGGGGTGGTCATGAATGAGTGTTCTTGTTGTGGTCTGCGTGAAGCTCCGACTTTTTGTTCTTTCAGCCGATATCACTAAATAGCTTTCGTCTCGTCAGAAAGTTACAACCAGCCTTCATGCCAGCGGAAAGCTAGTATTCAACTCAGCAGAAAGTTACAAACAGCCTTCATTTGAGGAGAAAGTTATAAACAGTTTCATTTTAGGAGAAAATTATAAACAGCCTTCATTTGGGAGAAAGTTATAAACAGCCTTCATTTTAAGAGAGAGTTATAAACAGCCTTCATCTCAGCATAAAGTTATAAACAGCCTTCATATCAGTTTTCATCTCAACATAAAACTACAAACAGCCCTCGTCTCAGCTAAAAGGCTCTAATAGCTTTCATCTCAACATAAAACTACAAACAGCCCTCGTCTCAGCTAAAAGGCTCTAATAGATTTCATCTCAACATAAAACTACAAACAGCCCTCGTCTCAGCTAAAAGGCTCTAATAGATTTCATCTCAACATAAAACTACAAACAGCCCTCGTCTCAGCTAAAAGGCTCTAATAGATTTCATCTCAACATAAAACTACAAACAGCCCTCGTCTCAGCTAAAAGGCTCTAATAGATTTCATCTCAACATAAAACTACAAACAACCCTCGTCTCAGCTAAAAGGCTCTAATAGATTTCATCTCAACATAAAACTACAAACAGCCCTCGTCTCAGCTAAAAGGCTCTAATAGATTTCATCTCAACATAAAACTACAAACAACCCTCGTCTCAGCTAAAAGGCTCTAATAGATTTCATCTCAACATAAAACTACAAACAACCCTCGTCTCAGCTAAAAGGCTCTAATAGATTTCATCTCAACATAAAACTACAAACAACCCTCGTCTCAGCTAAAAGGCTCTAATAGATTTCATCTCAACATAAAACTACAAACAACCCTCGTCTCAGCTAAAAGGCTCTAATAGATTTCATCTCAACATAAAACTACAAACAGCCCTCGTCTCAGCTAAAACGCTCTAACAGCTTTTATCTCAACATAAAACTACAAACAGCCCTCGTCTCAGCTAAAAGGCTCTAACAGCTTCCATCTCAACATAAAACTACAAACAGCCCTCGTCTCAGCTAAGAGGCTCTAACAGCTTTCATCTCAACATAAAACTAAACACCTTTCATCCCAGTATAGAGCTATAAACAGCTTGTATCCCGGCAGGAGGACTCTAAAGGCCTTCATTTCGACACAAACATCTTTCAGCTGATCTTATAGCCCCAATCTTCCTCTTATTAGAGCCACAACAGACCTTCACGTCTGCACAGAACCACAAACAGCTAAAGGCTCAACGATTTATTACGGCCAGATATCAGCAGGGAAAAAAAAATGAAAGCCCTTTACATTCTTAAGAGTACAGCACTCGACAGAACGGCCTCCAGGAAAAAGTCCGCAGTTAAGTCGGAGATCGTGTGAGTAGTTCTCCTGTTATCTTCATGGTTTTAGCATTCACACACAGACTGAACTTGACTGAGCCAGACAGGTTCTCATTAAGTGTCTGTTTTAGTATTTCAGGACAGAGGCAAACGATTAGTAAAGCGGGCGTGGGGGAAATGAGGCTAATCCAAAACTTTGGAATCTACTTTACTGGCTATGTATAAGCCAGGAGTCTGATCTCTAGAGAGTATGTGTGCCCCAGACTAGACGCTGGACTTTCAAATAATAAGACTTGAGACATAGATGACAACTGAGTGTCTGTGATTCTTCTTCTTCTTCTTCTAGTTTCATATGTGTTTATTCAACTAGACAAGAAGATAGGCCACGTGTGGTTGACGAAATGATCAAACTAAAAAGAGATCAATCTCTTGAAACGGAGGAAAACTAAACTTATGAAGCTTAACGGAGATCAAACTCCTGAAAATAAATGAGATCACACTTCTGAAGCTAAATGAGACTGGTAAGCTAAGGACCATCACACTCCAGAAGTTAAATGAGATTAAACTGGTAAGCTAAGAACTATCAAACTCCTGAAACTAAATGAGATTAAACTCATAAACCTAAGTACCATCAAACTCCTTACGTTAAATGAGATTAAACTCATAAAGCTAAGGACCATCAAAATCCTGAAGCTAAATGAGATTAAACTCATAAACCTAAAGACCATCAAACTCCTGAAGCTAAATGAGATTAAACTCATAAAGCTAAGGGCCATCAAACCCCTGAAGCTAAATGAGATTAAACTCATAAAGCTAAGGACCATCAAACTCCTTAAGCTAAAAGAGATTAAACTCATAAAGCTAAGGACCATCAAACTCCTTAAGCTAAAGGAGATTAAACTCATAAACCTAAGGGCCATCAAACTCCTGAAGCTAGAAGATGAAACTCAAACTCATGAAACCTGGGGAGATTAAACTCTTGAACCTGCAAGATATCAAATTAAGAGACACTAGGGTTGCAAAGTTTTTAAACTTCAAACGAACTTCTAAAATAAAACAGACAAATTAACAATAGAAAGGTAAACTGTAATATTTCCGTTTCCATAACACTAACTGGCTATACGGTGTTTTAAGTCCATATTTCTACGACCTTCGGCACATGGAAGTGTGATGGACACTAAACAATAAACAATCACAAGAAAAGTCTCCAACATAATCCATGAGAAGCTTGCAGATACGAAACAAACAGGCACAGAACAAAAATTAAAGCCAGCTAACAGTGCTTTGTTTTACAATAAATCAAGCATCATATCACATCATATCATCATCTTGGGTATATATATATATATATATATATATATATATATATATATATATATATATATATATGTCCAAGAAGAGACAGGTTAAAGTGTTATACAATATGTTTATCCTATATATAACTACTGCATCTTTGTGTTTGTGTGTGTGTGTGTGTGTGTGTGTGCGCGCGCATTTTTTATCGCTAATTGTTTTTGTGTTCACAATATTATTCTCATGAGTGTTGACGGGCCAATGAAAATATTTGCTAGAATATCATATCCCCTATATGACTCACTGGCACTGACCTGGTCAAGGAAAATATCTGCAGTAGTAACATATCCCCTATATGACTCACTGGCATTTTAAAATGAATATATATATATATATACGAATTAGAAAAATATTTTGGCCAAACACCATAAGAAATAACATCTTATTAGCAGAAATACAGATGAAACCACTGACAACAATTATTGAGGAAAGACACTGGCGATGGTTGGGACATGTGCTCCGAATGACTGACAACTCACTACCAAAAATAGCACTAAGATGGACACCACAGGGGAGCAGAAGTAAGGGTAGACCAAAAGAGACATGGAGAAGAACAACAGAAAGGATGTTGAGCAATAGAGGTCTCACCTGGGCAAGAGCAGAAAAAAAGGCGAAGGACAGGCATTTGTGGAAAACCCCTGCGGAAGCCCCGTGTGCCCTGGGCACTTAAGGTTCAGATATATATATATATTCAGTAACAACGTTTCACCTACACAACCCAGTTTTATTGACGAGATGACGGGAAACAAATATGCACTGTCATCATCATCATCATTTCGTGCCGTCTCCCTACGGAAGGTTGGCTGCAATGAATCTCCACTCTGTTTCTAACATCATATCCACCTTACAACTCAATAGCATGGAGCTTTTCCAAGACACTAAAGTACGTGAATGGAGATATAATTACACTCATTTCAACACAAATAATTTTTTTAAACGTAGGCTTAAAGAAGAAAAAAAAAACATAAGAGGTCGCTGTGTCATGAGTTTTTGTTACTGTCAAAAGTTGCTGGCAAGTGATAGACAGAAAAACGAACGAAACAACAAGTCAGAAATACAGAAATATCTGAAGACTCAAGTCTTGGCAGACTCCTTAGAACACTGCAATAGACTATATATCATGGTTATGTTCACTGTATGTTTTTGTATTGAAGATGAGAGAGAGAGAGAGAGAGAGAGAGAGAGAGAGAGAGAGAGAGAGAGAGAGAGAGAGAGAGAGATGTTCTTGATGTGGAAATGATAAAATGACAAGAACCTGACCAAGATGTGAGAACAAAGGGGAGAGAACTTGCTGACTGGAATGATGGGAAAAAGAGAGAGAAAACAGAATACAAGCCGAGCCGCGGCCGACTAAAAGTGTCGACGAGTTTGCTTGTTCATCCTGAGCGAGGCTTTCAGCCCGTTTCAAATGTTTTCCCTTGCTGTTTAGTCAGCCTGTTTCAAATGATGTTTTCCCTAGCTGTTTTGTCAGCCTGTTCAAATACTGTTGTTTTCCCGTGCTAAAAGTCAGCTTTTTGGGATAATGTTTTTTTTTTAAAATCCTCTCGGTCCTGCTCCGTTTCCTTTTCCTGTAATTGTATTTTAGTTACGGCCTGGTTGTCTGTAACGCTTTTTTTTAGTTACGGCCTGGTTGTCTGTAACGTTTTTTTTTCTTTTAGTTACGGCCTGGTTGTCTGTAACGTTTTTTTTTAGTTACGGCCTGGTTGTCTGTAACGGTTTTTTTTCAAGTTACGGCCTGGTTGTCTTTAACGTTTTTTTTTTAGTTACGGCCTGGTTGTTTGTAACTTTTTTTAGTAACTGCCTGGTTGTCTCTAACTTTTTTTTTTAGTTACGGCTTGGTTGTCTCTAACTTTTTTTTTAGTTACGGCCTGATTGTCTCTAACTTTTTTTTTTTAGTTACGGCCTGGTTGTCTCTAACTTATTTTTAGTTATGGCCTGGTCCTCTAACTTTTTTTTTTAGTTACTGCTTGGTTGTCTCTAACTTTTTTTTTTTTAGTTACTGCTGGTTGTCTCTAACTTTTTTTTTTAGTTACTGTTCGGTTGTCTCTAACTTTTTTTTTTTTTTAGTTACTGCCTGGTTGTCTCTAACTTTTTTTTACGTTTTGTCTGGTTGTCTCTAACATTTTTTTTAGTTACTGTCCGGTTGTCTCTAATTTTTTTTTTTTTTTTGGAGTTACGGCCTGGTTGTCTCTAAGTTTGTTTTTCTTTTTAGTTACGGTCTGGTTGTCTTAACTTTTTTTTTAGTTATAGCCTGGTTGTCTAACTTTTTTTTTTTTTAGTTACTGCTTGGTTGTCTCTAACTTTTTTTTTTAGTTATGGCCTGGTTGTCTAACTTTTTTTTTTAGTTACTGCTTGGTTGTCTCTAACCTTTTTTTTTAGTTACTGCCTGGTTGTCTCTAACTTATTTCTTTAAGTTACTGCCTCGTTGTCTCTAACTTTTTTTACGTTACGGTTCGGTTGTCTCTAACTTTTTTTTAGTTACTGTCCGGTTGTCTCTAACTTTTTTTTTTTTTTTAGTTACTGCCTGGTTGTCTCTAACTTTTTTTTTTAGTTACTGTTCGGTTGTCTCTAACTTTTTTTTTTTAGTTACTGCCTGGTTGTCTCTAACTTTTATTTTAGTTACTGTTCGGTTGTCTCTAACTTTTTTTTACTTACTGTTCGGTTGTCTCTAACTTTTTTTTTTTTTAGTTACTGCCTGGTTGTCTCTAACTTATTTTTTTAGTTACTGCCTGGTTGTCTCTAACTTATTTTTTTAGTTACTGCCTGGTTGTCTCTAACTTATTTTTTTAGTTACTGCCTGGTTGTCACTAAATTAATTTTTTAGTTACTGCCTGGTTGTCTCTAACTTTTTTTTTTTAGTTACTGCCTGGTTGTCTCTAACTTTTATTTTAGTTACTGTTCGGTTGTCTCTAACTTATTTTTTTACTTACTGCCTGGTTGTTTTTAACTTGTGTCGCCTCCTAAAACTTGTAGGGAATTCAGCTTGTCTTTTTCGTAAATTTCCACACACACACACACACACAAAACGTCTTCTTTGCTCAACAACTTCGTCTAGGACTTGTGTATTTGTGTTTCTGGTTGATCTAACTGTAACGCATTGCATGGGTTCTTCTCTCTCTCTCTCTCTTTTCTCTCTCTCTCTCTCTCTCTCTCTCTCTCTCTGTCTGTGCGTGCGTGTGTGCGTGTGTCCATGTAGGTGCTCTTTTAATTATGTGTAAATGATCGTACAGCGGAGAAGAGGTAATTAAGTAAAGTCCTTCTTCTGTTGTGCTCATTCAAAAAAACAGGCAACATCAGCGGCTGGTCAGAACATACGGAGTCGTTTAATGCAGGACGACAAAGACTGATGACAAACAAGTTCTGGCGAAACATCACGACACTGGGATGATACTTCTCTCAGGCATACGCTCTGCTTGCGACACACACACACACAGATGCAGCCTTCATGATCCAGTCAGCCATCTTCAGGCGTCCATCTTGCGCGCCGTTCACTCTTTACGTTTCTCACCACAATGACTCGATGCTTCTAATTTCTTTCTTTATCGTCGCTCTGCTAACTGCCTGCGCAAGTTTGACAGACACTGACTCCATCATCCACTTATCTGTAAGTATCATCATCATCATCATCGTCGTCGTCGTCGTCAGGTGCCGTTGCCTATTATGTTGCTCTATAGTACCCGATCCTTTATGCAGGCCATCCGTTCAATTGGTGATCTCATCTCACACTATCTCATCAAACTTTCCAGTATCACTTCTCTCGGCCTTCCCCCGGCTCTTCTTCCCTGTAATTTTCCTGTTACAATATTTTCAATGCCCCCTCTTCTCACTGCACGTCCTATGAAAGCACATTGTCTTCCTTGTGTTCCATATTTTCTCATACATTCTTCATTAGAAATCTTTGCTGTCCAGGGAATTCGCAACATTCTTCTGATAAACCACATTTCTACTGCTTCCAATGACCTTTGTGCGGACCTGCCTATTTTCCATGATTCAATTCCATATTAATAAGACAGGCTCGATATAGCATTTTAGGACCCGTTTTGTAATATTCACTGCTAAGGAGGCAACGCATTGTCTTTATTACATTTTTAAAAAGGGCCTCTCCCACTGGTGACCTGGTTTACTGCTGTACTCTTCTCATCAGTCGTTACTGTTGTCCTGCGGTAACTGAAAGCATTTACTTACGTCACCGTCTTCATATATGCATGGATGTTTCACTCCAGTACATTTACTCTATCTGATATTCCCACGGTTTCTGACTGGTTCCTCTTTAGCACCAATCATATTTGACAGCTGTTTCTGCACAACGTTTTCGCTTTTTGCTGCCAACACACAGTCGCTAGCACATCTCAGAATAGTGATATTACTGTCTTCACTTTCTGCTGTCAACACACGGTCGCTTGCATATCTCAGAATAGTGACATTACTGTCTTCACTTTCTGCTGTCAACACACAGTCGCTTGCACATCTCAGAATAGTGACATTACTGTCTTCACTTTCTGATGTCAACACACGGTAGCCTGCATATCTCAGAATAGTGACATTACTGTCTTCACTTTCTGCTATCAACACACAGTCGCTTGCACATCATAGTGACATTACTGCTTTCAATTTCTGCTGTCAACACACAGTCGCTTGCACATCTCAGTGACATTACTGCCTTCACTTTCTGCTGTCAACATACACCTGCTTGCACATCTCAGTGACATTACTGCCTTCACTTTCTGCTGTCAACACACACCTGCTTGCACATCTCAGAACAGTGACATTACTGCCTTCACTTTCTGCTGCCAACACACACCTGCTTGCACATCTCAGTGACATTACTGCCTTCACTTTCTGCTGCCAACACACACCTGCTTGCACATCTCAGTGTCATTACTGCCTTCACTTTCTGCTTTCAACACACACCTGTTTGCACATCTCAGTGACATTACTGTCTTCACTTTCTGCTTTCAACACACACCTGCTTGCACATCTCAGTGACATTACTGCCTTCACTTTCTGCTGTCAACACACACCTGCTTGCACATCTCAGTGACATTACTGCCTTCACTTTCTGCTTTCAACACACACCTGCTTGCACATCTCAGTGACATTACTGCCTTCGCTTTCTGCTTTCAACACACACCTGTTTGCACATCTCAGTGACATTACTGCCTTCGCTTTCTGCTTTCAACACACACCTGTTTGCACATCTCAGTGACATTACTGCCTTCACTTTCTGCTATCAACACACACCTGCTTGCACATCTCAGTGACATTACTGCCTTCACTTTCTGCTGTCAACACACACCTGCTTGCACATCTCAGTGACATTACTGCCTTCACTTTCTGCTGTAACACACACCTGCTTGCACATCTCAGTGACATTACTGCCTTCACTTTCTGCTGTCAACACACACCTGCTTGCACATCTCAGTGACATTACTGCCTTCACTTTCTGCTGTCAACACACACCTGCTTGCACATCTCAATGACATTACTGCCTTCACTTTCCACTCCTTTTAAATTTGTGATGTTTGTTAACGAAGTCAGGTGACAGGACACAACCTCCACCTCCTACCCTCCCTGTCATGTCTCTTGGTACCCATCTGCTGTCATTGCTCACTCTTACTGCTGCTCTGTGATTCCAGTACACACTCTTAATAATAAATGCCATATCTTTACCACTTCTACATGAAGTTCTTCAGACATCTGTATCATATCAAGCTCTGTCAAAAGCTTTTTTTTTTGTGAAATCAAAGAATCGCGCGTATAAATCTATTTCTTTATAGAGACTGCTCTATTAAACATAAAAAATTGCATTGTTTGCTTCTTCTCCTTCAGTTTAACAAAAAAAAAAACACAAAGTGTTATCCTGTGACCTCTATCTTAATCTTATTCCGTGTTCTTAAGTCTGTTAGTGTTGCTGTTCTCTTATCTGTTTAAGCCCCCCACCCTAGAACGTGTGCTGTCGCAGGCAGCAGAGAGACGCTCCAAGCGCCTGCTCAGTTTTCCCTGGCAGACTTGCTAGAGTTCTCCCGGAGAGCTGCCGTCTGGCCTACTTATTTTGTGATTTCCACATCCAAAGGAAGTTTTATTGCCCGGAGCAGGACACATGGATGTTCTGTCTCATACCTGGAGACGAAGGGAATTTAGTGCTAAAAGGATTGACGAGGAAAAAAAAAAAAAAGAATCCCTGCCATTTTAGGTGGAATTCAAACTCGCACCCTCCATCACCCCGAAGCGAGCGTCTAACCTCGAGGCAACGCCAGACCCCCACCATTTGTTAACATGGACTGTTACGATGATCCTGTGATGCTGGGTCACATCCTTATATTCCACTGATCTTTGTAGATTTGAGAACTTGCGCGATGATGGTCTTGAAGAACAGATAACAGCGTTGGACTGGGAAAACGGCTACAAAATAGTTCTGCTCTAAGCCATGAAGTGGGCTAACAAGCAGAGCTTTATAGACACGTTCCTCCGCTACGATGTTCAACAGTCTTTGTCGGGCTGAAGAGAAGATTCCGTCCACTACGAGCACAACGAGGAGATGAGATGGGAGTTGTGGTCAGTTTGCCGCTAATTAAAACAACGCTTTCACCTTCGCTTTTAAGATAAGTCTCATATCGGGGGGTGGGGGGATACAACATACTGACTGACATATAAATATAACACAGGACCTAACATAAATGTAAAGAGGGGCTTTATATAAATATAAGGTGAGGCCTCACATAAATGGAACATGGGGCCTTACATAAATGGAAAGTGGGGCCTCGTATACATGGAACGTGGGGCCTCACATAAATGGAAAGTGGAGTCTCATCTCACATACACCAAAAGTGGAGCCTCACATAAATGGCAAGTAGCGCCTCACATAAAAGGAACCTGGGGCCTCACATAAATGGAAAGTGGGGCCTCACATAAATGGAAAGTGGGGCCTAACATAAATGAAAAGTGGGGCCTCACATAAATGGAAAGTGGCGCCTGACATAAATGGAAAGTGGGACCTCACATAAATGGAACGTGGGGCCTTACATAAATGGAAAGCGGGGCCTCGTATACATGGAACGTGGGGCCTCACATAAATGGAAAGTGGAGTCTCATCTCACATACACCAAAAGTGGAGCCTCACATAAATGGCAAGTAGCGCCTCACATAAAAGGAACCTGGGGCCTCACATAAATGGAAAGTGGGGCCTCACATAAATGGAAAGTGGGGCCTAACATAAATGAAAAGTGGGGCCTCACATAAATGGAAAGTGGCGCCTGACATAAATGGAAAGTGGGACCTCACATAAATGGAACGTGGGGCCATGTATGAATAAAACTCGAAATATTATACAAATACAACATGTAGGAGAGAGTCTTTGCCTTGCCAAAGAAACAAGGTGCAGTTGAATGTGATGACCATCGAACCATTAGTCTTATGAGCCATGTTACCAAAATCCAGCTTCGTATTGTTATGAGAAAAATCAATTGCAAAACAAAACCAGAAATCGCTGAAGAACAGTGTGGTTTCGTCGAAGGAACAGGCACAAATAATGCCATATACATATTGAGAACATTGATGGAAAGATCAATAGAAGTAAAGATGGACCTATACTTATGCTTCATAGACTACTGTAAAGCATTTGATAAAGTGAGACACACAGAAATTATAAGAATGCTGGAAGACATCAACATAGATGGGAAATCAACCAGAAAGAAAAGAACAATCAAAGCAGTGGAAACATCATGGATCCCCACCTCCAAAAAAAGCAAGGCTGGTTCTGTCTGCAGGCAAAGTGACGGCCTCCATCTTTTGGAATTCAGAAGGTGTGCTATTAGTAGACTATCTTCAAAAGGGCAGAACGGTCACCGGGGCCTATTACGCTAATCTTGTGAAGCAACTGCGGGTCAAATTGAAGGAAAAGCGTCGAGGTAAATTTACGAGAGGAGTCATCTTTCAGCAAGACAATGCTCCAGTTCATACGTCGGTGGTGGAAATGGCTGCCATTCATGAATGCGGCTTCCAGCTTCTTAAACATCCTCCTTATTCCTCAGATTTGGCCCCTTCGGACTATTACCTGCTTACCAAACTCAAAAAAAGAGCTTAGTGGTCGCAAATTTGCTTCAGATGATGACGTCATTCATGCTGTAGACCACTTTCTACTGGCACAAGATGCTGACTTTTACAAAGAAGGGATCCATATGCTCCAGTATGGCTGAACTAAGTGCATAAACTTGCAAAGGGACTATGTTGAGAAATAACCACAAAACGTTGTCCACAAATAATCCGTTGTGAGAACTTATTAATCACACCGCCCCCCCCCCCCCCCCAAATGTGTGTGTGTGCGCGCACTGACTACAGGATATGAGAGAGAGAGAGAGAGAGAGAGAGAGAGAGAGAGAGAGAGAGCTACTACATCTAGAGCCCCAGAGACTGTATAACAATGTTAGGCCCGACTACAGGATATGAGAGAGAGAGAGAGAGAGAGAGCTACTACATCTAGAGCCCCAGAGACTGTATAACAATGTTAGGCCCGACTACAGGATATGAGAGAGAGAGAGCTACTACATCTAGAACCCCAGAGACTGTATAACAATGTTAGGCCCGACTACAGGATATGAGAGAGAGAGAGAGAGAGAGCTACTACATCTAGAGCCCCAGAGACTGTATAGCAATGTTAGGCCCGACTACAGGATATGAGAGAGTGAGAGAGAGAGCTACTACATCTAGAGCCCCAGAGACTGTATAACAATGTGAGGCCCGACTACAGGATATGAGAGAGAGAGAGAGAGAGAGAGCTACTACATCTAGAGCCCCAGAGACTGTATAACAATGTTAAGCCCGACTACAGGATATGAGAGAGTGAGAGAGAGAGCTACTACATCTAGAGTCCCAGAGACTATATAACAATGTGAGGCCCGACTACAGGATATGAGAGAGAGAGAGAGAGAGAGAGCTACTACATCTAGAGTCCCAGAGACTATATAACAATGTGAGGCCCGACTACAGGATATGAGAGAGAGAGAGAGAGAGAGAGCTACTACATCTAGAGTCCCAGAGACTATAACAATGTGAGGCCCGACTACAGGATATGAGAGAGAGAGAGAGAGAGAGAGCTACTACATCTAGAGTCCCAGAAACTGTATAACAATGTGAGGCCCGACTACAGGATATGAGAGAGAGAGAGAGAGAGCTACTACATCTAGAGTCCCAGAAACTGTATAACAATGTGAGGCCCGACTACAGGATATGAGAGAGAGAGAGAGAGAGAGAGCTACTACATCTAGAGTCCCAGAAACTGTATAACAATGTGAGGCCCGACTACAGGATATGAGAGAGAGAGAGAGAGAGCTACTACATCTAGAGCCCCAGAGACTGTATAACAGCATGAGGCCCGACTACAGGATATGAGAGAGAGAGAGAGAGAGAGAGAGAGCTACTACATCTAGAGCCCTAGAGACTGTATAACAGCGTGAGGCCCGAATACAGTATATGAGAGAGAGAGAGTGAGAGAGAGAGAGAGAGCTACTACATCTAGAGCCCCAGAGACTGTATAACAGCGTGAGGCCCGACTACAGGATATGAGAGACAGAGCCAGAAGATCACGGAATGCGCAACACTTTAGCTTGGCACTGGAAGGATTCCACTATGATCTACATAAGGACTACTCGCGGCATGCAAGTGTTACCATCGTAAAAATGGAAATAATGTGTAGTTACTGTCAAGCCAAAACGTTTACATCAGAGTATCCTGGTATTTGCTGCAAAAATTGGAAAGTGAATCTCTGCCAACTGGAACCACCGACACAACTTTTGACTTACACATCAGGAGATACGTCAGAGTCAAAGCATTTTCTTAGCAACATCAGAAAATACAACTCATGTTTCCAAATGACATCGTTCGGCGCCACATCAGTTGTTAAACAGCCCGGATTTCCATCGACATTCACGGTGCAAGGGCAGATTTACCATAGGGCGGGATCGTTGCTTCCACTGCCAGATCAACCACCAACATTTCTACAACTATATTTTACTGGAAACGAACAAGTGGAAACTGACCAGAGGAGCGACTACATCTCAGGAACAAGACGCCAAATTGTGTTAAACTTACAACGGATGTTTCATAAGCACACTGATCTTATTAAAACGTTTAAAACTGCATTAGGAACGTATGTCAACGGATGAATATAAAGTAATCATAAGAGCAGAACAAAGACCTGCAGGTGAACACTAGCAGGTGAACACTAGCAGGTGAACACTAGCAGGTGAACACTAGCAGGTGAACACTAGCGGCACTTCACTGCTCCTCAGGTAGATGACTTCGCGGTGGTTATATCTGGCTGATCAACGGGATATTGTAATATTGTAATGAGGCGACTCATTCAGAGCATTTCAGAAACACATCGATCTTATGATGGTCTACAGTACCCAGTGATATCCCCCCGCGGTGAAGATGGATATCATTTCAATCTGAGGCAGGTCAACCCAGCAACAGGTAAAACAATCGGCAAGAAAGTTTCCGCGATGAATTTCTATGCATACAGACTAGTGGTTCGAGATAATGAACAGAACCACATAGTAAACTGCAAGGAATTGTTTAATCAAGTCATCGTTGATATGTATGCAAAGATAAGAGTGAGCGTCTTCTTTACATTCGTCCAAATCAACGTAAACTGAGAGCTGACGTCTGAGAGATGCTGTGGCAACTGACGCGAACGTTGAAAACCTCGGTGCCTTAGTCATACTAGCAGCTACGTTTACAGGCAGTCCCAGACACACGCAGGATGCTATGACGTATGTGAGGACGTACGGGAGACCGGACTTATTTATCACTTTCATCTGCAATCGGACTTGGACAGAGATCAAGGAGAAGTTTACCAATGGTCAATTACCCAGTGAATGTCAGGACTTGATTCCAAGAGCAGATGAAACTAATTGACGTTACGTATAACAAAAGGCCATGTCTTTTGGAGTGCCAAGATGCCGGATGTACGCGACTGTATGGCAAAAGCGAGGACTGCCACACTCATACAATTTAATCTGGCTGGCGGACAAAATTCAGCCCACACAAATCGATGATGTTATATGTGCTGCGTTGCCTGACCCAACACAAGATCTTGAACTTTTTTGCAGTGGTAACGAAAGACATGATCCACGGACAACGTGGAAATCTCAGCCCCAACTCTCCGTGTATGAAGGACGGAAAGTGTACCAAGAAGTACCCAAGAAAACTGATTACATAGACACAAACCGGACATGACGGTTATCCTCTATACAGACGGCGAAATCCAGAAGATGGAGGGTCCACGACGAAAATAAAGATAAGAAGCAACACAGAAATAGAAATAGACAATAGGTGTGGGCTGTGGCATTTTCGCCGCTGCTGTCAAAAATGATTCAGGCACGCATCAAGTGGAGTACTGTAACAGTGCGAAATCGATTAAATGTGGGGATGAAACTAAAAATGTTGTTTATAATCAAGTTTTGAGTTAAATTAACATTACAGTAAATCTGTAAATGACTTTACTTTATACTTTGTAAACTTTACTTATACGTAAATACCTGTAAATAAAATTACTTCGATTTTACACTACAGATAGAATTCACTCCTTTTCCTGTCTAAAAGAAGATAGTGTTCTCGTGTCTTGGATGTTGTTTGTTAGATTTAGAGTTAAACAAATACTGGTATAATTATCTCTCATTTGCCCTGTTATGTATCACTTTCATCTCCAATAGATCAGGCAAATAATAGCAATAGCTTAAGTAGTTTAAACGATTCACTGATATAAATTTACAGAGTGTCCAGTAAATGTAGCGCCCCAGTCATCCAGTTGTACAAACTGGTACCTGACTTCTTTTGGAGTTTGGGAAGGAAAAGCGGCCAGGAAATCACCGGGCACCGCCGGGTAACTAGTATATAATAAAGCAAAAGGCAAATCCGTCAGAAATCTTTGATGTACAGTGATGTTCACATTATGAGGTGAGTCTCCAAGGGAACTAACTCTCTGACGAAGAGTTTGTGATTGCTGACTGCAGCAAAGTCCAGTTTATAACTGTCGTGATCGAAACTGTCCCAACACAGAACAAATACAGTCATACATGTCAACTATCCAAACATGAAAAAAAAATGCAGCCATCATCACATCTCTCACAACACAGAACAACAGTCATATTCTCAACTACCCAAACATGAAAAAAATGCAACCATCATCGCATCTATCCCAACACAGAACAACAGTCATATTCTCAACTACCCAATATGAAAAAAAATACAGCCATCATATCATCTATCCCAACACAGAACAACAGTCATACTCTCAACTATCCTAACATGAAGAAAAAAGCCATATTCGCAACTAACCCAATATAGAACAAAATCACTCATACTCGCAACTATCCCAACACATAAAATAAACACCCACATTTGCAACTACCCAAACATAAAACAAAAACAGCCAATATCACAACTATTCCAAAAAAAGACCCTACGATTCTATCCAAATATAAAAGAAAAACAGCCATCATCACAACCACCCCAACATGGAACAAACAAAACAAAAACCCACCAAACAACAACAACAAACCAAGACAGAACAAAGCTCCGCGCACCGATTATCTACAAAGTTTTCATAATCACTGCATCTATCAAAATCATGAGTTCGTGAGCGAGTTTAATTATTCATGTACCACGTCGTGACTAGACTGAGATCTTGAATAATCTGCCACAGTCATGCGCACAGAATACAACGCACTGCAGCTTCCACTCATTAAGCTAGCATTAGGGATGGTAGGTCTTTGTAGTACTTCTATAATCGATTGCTCACAGATCCGTTGTCGTGCGAGGGAGATAACACACACAGCACAAAGCCATGAAATGCTGACCAATTTTACAGAAATTAAATTACTGTAAAATAACAGTCATCGGTGCGTCATTGAAGTAGGCAGACAAGTTCAAATACCTAGGGACATTAATAACTTCAGACGGGGAAGATGTGAAATGTATATTAAGAATAGAATAACACAGGCTAAAATAACTTTTGAAAGGATGAAAAGTACAAAAAAATACAGCCATCGTTGAATCTATCCCAAAACAGAACAACAGTCACACTTTCAACTACCCAAACGTGAAGGAAAAAAAAAAACAGCCATATTCGCAACTAACCCAACGTAGAACAAAATCAGCCATACTCGCAACTATCCTAACACATAAAATAAACAGACATACACGCAACTACCCCAACAGAAAACAAAAACAGTCACTATCGCAACTATCCCAACATAGAACCCCCCCCCCCCCCCCCCAAGCTAAAGTTCTATCCAAATATAAAAGAAAAACAGACATCATCAGAACCATCATCAAATCTTGCATGCGATGTAATCAGTCACTAACACTGAACACGAGGGGAAACAGCGCTCCATTGTTATACTGGACCAATCCTGTTTTATGAATGTGCAGCATTCACAGTGACCAGGGAAGTACAGCGCCGCCTAGAGGCCCATGGGCAGGGGATAGACTAAACGAAGAAGCCCCGAAAGAGGCAAGAAGAAAAGAGACAGGAGGTAACAAAATTCAAGAGGACACAACACAAATTCATAGGACCCGTCATGAGAGCAGGTGGACTGGAATATCTGATAACAACAGGGATGATAGGGGGGCCAAAGAGACCGTGGCTGGCAGAGAGAGAGAAGATGACAGCTGGACTGGTGGAGATGGTAGGAAGAAAGAACAGGCAGTCCGGCTCTTAATTAACACCCTGAAGAGAAAATCGTAGAAAAGCAAAGCGTGGTCTCCAACGCCTGCCTTGGCCTGGCACTCGACAAATAGACAGCTTTCTACAACATATTTAAAACATCTCTTTGTAACAGATAACCAAGTTATACATTCAGACAACGAAGAAAGCTTTTAAGACTCTGTGTGTGTGCTAATAATGTTATAAATTATTACTCATTATAACAAACTTTACATTTGAATTCATCGCAGAATAACTCGGGCGATCTTGATTTGTATGGCCCATTCTGATGAATGGTACAACATTAGAAGGATAACTTCGGCAATCCTACCAGATACGAATGATCGATGTGAGCGAATTTTACATCGGAAGCTATCTGTAGTAGTAAATATCTGGGCGGTCAGCTACCCACAGCTGACTGCTTACATCAGGGCAAGCGAATAATAGCTGACCAAGACCCTATTCTATCTTCCTGTGGTCTCCCTGGAAACATGCAATAGTCTGGTCAAGTAAACAGAAATCACAATGGCAAGAAGGACCAGCTCCTTAAAATACGCCAAACCGAAGTCGGATGTTTTCGGCTGAAAGGCGCGTAACTGTGACACACTATAGTCGAGACGACGACGAAGAAGAAGAAGAAGAAGCAAAAGAGGAAGAATTATTTTAATCCAGGTACCACCTCTCTATAAATAAATCTGACAATGCTACTGGATCTTCTTCTCTCGTTTGTTCTCTCAGTCATGAATTGCCAGTCTTCCCCCACAAAGGCGACAGTAACATTTTACCATAAACACTACAAGTTTATCCTTCAGATAAGAAACAACAATACTGCGGCATAGTAAACTGGCAGAGCACCGTGTTGTGTGGTTAATCTTACAACAAGAAAACACTTTTACACGTGACAGAAAGAAAAATAGTTTTAGAAAAAACGATGACTAGGATAACCAGAGTCCGAATCACGGTCATTTCTCGCCATTTTTCTTTCTCTCGCGTCTACAAATGTTTCGCATACTACCTTTTCCGGTGCTGACTATAGGCAACACGCTCTGTTAACAATATAGACAACATTCAGAGCTAATGACATTCTAGGAAACTGGTTTTAAATGTTAAATTATTCTGGCCAGTGTAGACTAGAACATTGTGGTAACACGCGTACCTGGCACGATCAAATGAACTGATTAGATACGGCCTCTATGTATAATTAATTCCTTTTACTTTTTAAAAAAGGCCAACGCAGCACTTTACTGGCATACATACTCACACACACAAACGGTCTGGGGGGGGGGAGGGGGATAAGGAATGTACGTGAGTGCGTCTGTGTGTGGGTGTGAACTTTGTTCTGTTTGATATGGTCTATATGCCACCCTAAGCATAAGTTTAAAGTATGGCTTGATTGTTGTCTTTTTTTTTTATATTGCTTTTCTATAAATTTGTTAGTTTTGAATGAATGTAAGAATGCAAGTTTGTTTCATGTTGATCTATAAATCAGAGTGTAGAGAGGACATGAGATAAGTTTATTATTTATTTATGTAATCGTTTGATTGTGTCTTCGTGATTATTACGCTCATTAACAAATGCTGAATGACTGTGTCTGAGTGAAAGCTGTATGATGAAGGGCAGAATGTTAGATGGGCCTGCGTGCCCAATTCTTAACTCTTTGAAAATAAAGTATGTTCGTTCGTTCGTTCGTTCTGACACTGTCTCTGTCTCTCTTTCTCTCACTGTTTCTCTATTATTATCTTTCTCTGTGTTGCTCAGAGAGAGATAGAGAGGGAGTGAGAAAAGGAGAGAAAGAATGAGAGGAGAGAGAAGAATGAGACAATGAAAATGAAAGATAAAAAGAGCAACAGAGAGAGAGAGAGATAACATCAGAGAAACAGTGAAAGAGAGACAGAGAAAGAGAGAGAGAGAGAGAGGGATGAGACATTGAAAGTGAAAGACACACAGAGCACCACAGAGAAAGATAACAACAGAGAAACAGTGAGAGAAAGAGAAACAGTGAGAGAGACAGAGTGACAGAGAGAGAAAGAGAGAGGAATGAGACATCGAAAGCGAAAGACACACAGAGCACCACAGAGAAAGATAACAGAGAAACAGTGAAAGAAAGAAAAACAGTGAGAGAGAGAGTGACAGAAAGAGAGAGAGAGAGAGAGAGAGGAATGAGACATCGAAAGCGAAAGACAAACAGAGCAACACAGAGAAAGATAAGAGAGAAACAGTGAGAGAAAGAGAGACAGTGACAGATAGGGAGAAAAGAAAGAGAGAGATAAAAGAGAGAGAGAGAGAGAACGAGAGAGAAAAACAGAGAGAGAAAAAAAACAATCAGGAGAGTTTCGTGCGCTCTTGAAATCTTGATGTTACCTCTAAAACTACAGGGGCTTTTTTTTTGCCCCTGAAGACTCCGTTAAATGTCTCATGCCCATCTCTATCAACATCTGATGAACACCGTCGGCCACAGCAACAACAACAAAACATATTTAAGTTTCCACGTCCAATCTTTCCTTGTTGGCGTCTCTCATTCTCAACTGTGGCCACCATTTCCTCCTAAACTACCACAGCTTTCATAATCGTCGCTTCTCACTTATACAGTCCTTCCCATCATGGCGACAGAGAGAGATCTCTAGCAGATATGCTCCAAACATAGCCTGTACATGTAACCCTTTGGGATCATGACAAAAAGTCAGAGCGGGTTCTAAAAACTCCCCGACATTTTGACATTTAGAAATATCAAAGAGCAAGCGGCCATAGAGAACACTGAAAACACGCAGATATGGAATAAACAGATTAGAATCTCGATTGAATGTAGATAAAAAGAAACATACGAAAAAACATTCACCAGAAATATAAATATTATCCCATGGGGGGGGGGGGGGCGGACGGACTTTCAAATGTCGGAGAGGAAGGAAGCATTGCGTGTTCTGTTTCTATGTAGCGTGACATAAAGAGTTGATGTACAAAGGAGGGTGGAGGGGTGGAAAATGATGAATAAGCAAAGACCACACCCCCACCCCCCCCACCCCCAAATCAATGTACTCGCTGGACAAGTCTAGTACCACATTATTTATGCTACCGAAAGTGTGTATGCGTAGACAAACCCTCGTCAAGTTGCTCCCGCTGAACTTAATAGACACGATTTTGGAGGGGTGCTGTATATCAATCAGATAGTTAACGTTGTTTTGTAAAAACGGCAGGTAAGGTAAACTAGCAGCCCCGAGCTATGGCACTGAAACATACGATGTTAGTGCCCATAATGTCCACGATCTCTTCTACAATATTCAGGCAAATTGGTGGTGGTACATATTATTTGTGGATATCGTGTTACTTCCGTATATTCTCCAAGTCCTTGTTTCATATTACTGAAATATATGAGGAATATGGTGTTAATTCCTATATTCTCCAAGATCTGTTCCATATTATTGCGATAAATATGGCATACGGCGTTAGTTTTTATATTTTCCATGATCTGTTTCATCATAAAAACCACCATCATCATCATAATCATCATCGCCATCATCATCAAGTGCCGTGGCGGTAGGCAATGGCGGTCACGTTTCTCCACAATTCTCGATCCCGTTTTTTTTTTTTTCTGTCAGCTTAGTTGGTGACTTTTTATTCTGCCATCGCGCCTGACTGTCTCTTGGTATTCCCCTGCATCTCTTTCCATGCACCTTTCCCGTTGTTATGATATTTTCAAGTCCTTCTTTCTCATATATGTCCTATGAATGATGACTGCAGTTTTCTTATGGATTTAATAAGGCACCTATCTACATTTGCTTTTGTTAGACATTCCTGTTTGTCATCTTAAGTGTCCATGGTATTCTTAACATTCTTGTAAGAAACCACATCTTTGCTGCCTCTAGTGATCTTTGCATTGATCTGCTGATTCACATGCGAGTCTCGCAATGTGATATATGTCACTATATGCAAAAGATGCAGGATAACCTATACTGGTGAAACTAGCCTCAGATCAATGGACCGCATGCAGAAATATATGTACGATATCACCCAGCATCCATCCAAACCAGTCCCGAATCATTACAATGGCCCTAACCACAGAGGCAAATCTGATTTTCTGGTAACAGCCATAAAACAGTGTCACGCAGATGACAGAACCCGCTTAGCGCTTGAGAACCGCTACATTTAGGAATATGGGATGCCAGAACTACACGGTTTGAACTCGTTATTCAGCTACACTTAACATTCTCCTCTTCCACAATCAGAATCCCTCCCCACCAAGTTCCACTCTCTTCTCACTTGTTACATATAGTTCAGAATTTCTTCACAGCATCACATTACAACCCCTCTGCCCCAGCTATAATCACCTATTTCACCTTCTCCCAGCTAGATTACCATTGTATCACTCTCTCTCCCTTCCACGGTTTCCCTGCCCACAGCCCTAAGTTACGACCCACCTATCACACATCACAAGTCTCCATTTAAATATTCTATACACTCCACCATGCGCATTTCTGAACACAGCGTCAGACAAACCACAGCTTCTTGCACGTTACAGCTAAGAGCTATATTCATTTTATTTCTTTTTTTTTTTTTTAACATAGCATTCATGTATATTTATACTTTATCTCCTTTCTCTAGTTCTTGGTCCTGTGTTTTTGTATGATTAAAGACTCACGACGAAATTGTGTGCTCATTAAGTAATAAATCTGTCACTGCTTTTTTCCCCTAATTTATACATTTTGATCTGCTAACTGGCCGTGACTCATTTCCATAAAGTCGGACAGGCTCACTGTAGCATTTCAAAACTCCCTTTCTGCTATTCAGTGACAGAGATGCACTGCACAAAATGTTTTTCATTTGTAGGAGAGCTGGTTCTGGTTTTTTAACTTGATTTCAGAGGTAGATTTCCCATCTGAAGATACTCGATTGCCAAGACATTTAATTGCATGCACTTGTCTCACTGTTGTTTCATATACATTACATTCAGGTGGGGTTTTTGGGTTTTTTTTTCCTTTCCTGATATAACCACTGTTTCTGTTTTATTGCTATTCGGGGGGGGGGGGGGGTGTTCAGCGTTAGTCTGTAAATTTACCATAATTTTCAGACATACGAGTACATAGGATACTGAGTTAGCTCCTAAAATGTCGATGTCCTGTCGATACACTACAGTGATACCTCGGAATCTGAACGCCCCAGAACTCGAACACTTGGAATCTGAACGCCCTAGAACTCGAACAACTTAGAATCCGAACGCCCTAGAACTCGAACAACTTAGAATCCGAACGCCCCAGAACTCGAACAACTTGGAATCCGAACAAAAATTTCCAGCAAACTTTGACTCGGAATCCGAATCTTTGGAATCCGACCGGCCAGCATGTTTTTCACATGTGTCTGTGCGTACGTTTCCCCTTCGCCCGGGCCACCCATACTCTTTGTTGTTCAGCCCGTTGTCGGAAGCTGTCGTGGAAGCATCTCGCGTGATTTTTCGCTGCTAATTTTATGCTTTTGTGCCTGTTTTGTGTAATTTTGTAATATAATAACAACTTAGTGTATTCGTCATGGGTCCTAAAAGTGTAGTGAGGAAAATGAGAGTAAGAGGAAAGCTGTTAGAGCTACAATTTAAGTTAAGAAAGATCTTATCACTAAGCAAGAAAGATCTTATCACTAAGCATGAAAGCGGTACACGTGTGGCTGTTGTCGCTACTATGTTCGGGATGCCTAAATCGACTGTGTGTACGATTTTGAAATATCAAAACAGCTGATGTGGAGAAAGGCGTTATGACACTGACCTCTAGGAGATCGAAAAGAGTGGAAGAGATGGAAAAACTCTTAGTTTGGATTAATGAAAAAAAAGGTGGCTGGTGATGTGATTTCTGAGGCGATAATTTGTGAGAAAGCCAAAGTCCTCCACGATAATTTAGTGAAAAGCATGCCTGATATTGGTGCTCAAAAGGAGGAGTTTAAAGCCAGTAGGGGGTGGTTCAAGAGCTTTAAGAACCATGTGCTCAATTGTGACGAAACAGGCCTCTGTTGGAAAAAGATGACCAGGCGAACATACATCTCAAAGGAAGAAAAGTCTCTATCAGGCCATAGGCCAATGAAAGACCGCCTTACTCTCTTTCTGTAGGGTAATGCTAGTGGGGACTGCCAGATCAAACCTCTTCTCGTGTACCACTCAGAGTCTACGAGACTTTAAGAACAAAAACATCATTAAGAGCAAACTTAATGTTATGTGGAGATGGAATGTGAAAGCCTGGGTTACCAGGCAGTTCTTCACTGAATGGATACACCAGGAGTTTGCTCCTTCAGTAAAGGCTTATCTACAGTAGAAAAATCTCTTCTTGTCCCGGACAGTGCTCCTGCGCATTCTTCAGGCTTAGAAGATGATTTTGTGGGCTAATATAGCTTCATCCAGCACCACTCCTCTTATCCAGACCATGGACCAGCAGGTGATCTCGAACTTCAAAAAACTGTACATCAAGGTCATGTTCCAGAGATGTTTTGAAGTTACACATGAAACAGAACAACTGCCCCTCCGAGAGTTCTGGAAAGATCACTACAATATCCTCCATTGCCTAAGAGTCGTGGAGAAAGCATGGGGGGGGGGGGAAGTGTCTTTGAGAACAATGAACTCTGGCTGGAAAAATCTCTGGCCTGAATGTGTAACTGCAATGTGCTTCGAAGGGTGTTGTTCCTGACATCATATCTCTGGGCAAGTCCATGGGTCTGGAAGTCAGCGAAGAGGATATCAACGAGTTAGTGGACGATCACAGGACTGAGCTGACAACGGAAGAGCTTCAGCACCTCAACCAGCAGCAGCAGAAAGAAGTTACAGAAGAAATTTCTTCAGGGGAGGAAGAGGAAGACGCCGGAAGCATTCCCGTTGCTGAAATCAAGGATCTTCTCAGCATGTGGTCAAAACCCCAGGCTGCAGTCGTTGAGAAGTGGCACCCTAATAAAGCCCTTGTTAACATGTGTGTTAACTGGTTAAATGACAAACATCACTGAACTTTTTAGAAAAGTTCAAAAAGGTCGCCAACATCAGACCACTGTGGAACGTTGGTTCTCAAAAGATACCATGACCAGTGATCCCAAGCCCTCAACAAGTGGCACCGTAGCAAAGGGCATGAAAAGGCAAAGAATGCAGACACCAGAGCCACCAGAAACGCAGTTAACCTGATGTTTTCATAGAAGGTGACTTCCCTTCCAAGCAATAATCTTTCACCTCCTCCTCTAGCTTCCACATCATTCTTTTATAAAGTAAATACATGTTTTTGTATTTTTATATTTAATCAGTGGAGATTTTTTGTGAAATCTCCAGATCCTTTCTTTAAAAAAAAACTCATGACAAGGAAAAATATAAAGAAAACTCTACACCCAAACAATATAATGAAATGATAAACTAATTCAGTTTACTAAAGGCACAATAATTTACTGCAGCAAAAACCAATGAAGCTGACAAATATGTCTAGAGTTATACATGTTATAAACTACACTGTCTGCATTCTTGTCTTGTCTATTGTGTATCTTTCACTCTGAAAGGAGCAAACAGACTTTTGTAATACGACCCGACCATTTGCTTCATACAGCAGGGTATTTATGGTCTTTTCATATTTCCTCCATCCACCTCCAGCATGGGCGATCCATCCCTCCACGCGAGAGGCCTACATTCATACTGAAAACGACAGCTAAATTAATGTTAAAAACTAACTTAATGAAGGGGGAAAAAACCCAGTAATATACGACCGTGTTTTTTTTAAGATCCTCAAAGAGTTCATGAACTCCAGGTTTTGAAACCCTTATCTACAGCGATTTTTTTTCTTTGTGTATTCATCTAGAGTCCCGGCACTTCCTGCACCAAGGATAGGTTTTTCCCTCAATAGGATTATTTCTACTTCATCAAGGACAGTACCCTCTTTTCCCTCCCCGACACAGACTGCCGTTAATCTTCCTCGACTAAGCCTACAAGTACAGATCATTATCTAGCCCACGTCTATTTGTCTCCTTTGTTATGTTAACACCACAAGGTATCCCAAAATTTCTTCCCGGGATTTTCAACTGTTAAAATCTTACAATGGCTTTCAGGACACATGCGAATAAATGATACAACAACAATCTTCTAGGATTAATTCTAAATGTGAGATATCTAGAATATACATGTGAATTAGCAAGCTGTGAGTCTAGTCAACGGTGAGGAAGCAGGTCTAAATAAGCTAAAACTAGCCGCTCTGAGCAGAAAGATACGTCATGAGAGAGATGAAGAATGCAGTAATCTGACGCCTGAAGGCGGTTTCACACTGCTACATAGAACAAGCCACAGAATCTTCGTTTGTACCGGGTCCCCGACATCAAAAACTTCAGCTGTGCTGCATTCCTACACAATGACGTCTGCTATGGCGCATTCGTACACCACTGTTTTAGCTGTGCTGCATTCTGATAACAGAACTTTAGCTGTGCTGCAATCCGATAACAGGATTTCAGCTGTGCTGCATTCTGATAACAGGATTTCAGCTGTGCTGCATTTCGATAACAGAATTTCAGCTGTGTTGCATTCTGATACAGGATTTCAGCTGTGCTGCACTCTGATAACAGGAATTTTAACTGTGCTGCATTCCAATAACAGGATTTCAGCTGTGATGCATTCTGATAATAGAATTCCAGCCGTGATGCATTCTTTTAACAAGACTTCAGTTAAGTTGTATTTCAACTATAGGACTTCAGCAAATGCTGTATCCTATATCAGGACTTCAGCTGTGTTGCATTCCTATATCAGAATTTCAGCTGTGCTGCATTTCTATATCAGGATTTGAGCTGTCCTGCATTCTCATATTAGGATCTCAGCTGTGCTGCATTCTGATAATAGGATTCCAGCTGTGATGCACTCTTTCAAAAAGACTTCGGTTGAGTTGTGTTTCAAATATAGGATTTCAGCTGTGCTGCATTCCTATATCAGGATTTCAATTGTGCTGCATTCCTATATCAGGATTTCAGCTGTGATGCATTCTTTTAATAAGACTTTGGTTGAATTGCGTTTCAACTATAGGACTTCAGCTGTGCTGCATCTTACATCAGGATTTCAGCTGTGGTGCATTCCTATATCAGGATTTCAGTTGTGCTGCATTCCTATATCAGGATTTCAACTGTGCTGCATTCTCATAATAGGATTCCCGCAGTGATGCATTTTTTTTTTTTGGTAAGACTTAGGTTGAGTTGCATTTCAACTATATGACTTCAGCTGTGGTGCATCCTATATCAGGATTTCAGGTGTGCTGCATTCCTATATCAGGATTTCAGGTGTGCTGCATTCCTATATCAGGATTTCAGCTGTGCTGCATTCCTACTCCAGAATTTCACCCGTGCTGCACGAGTACACTAGAATTCCATACTTGCTGTATTCCTATTTCAGATTTTCAACAGTCCTACACTAGAACTTTGGTTGAATTGAACTCCCTCAATATCGTGATTTTCTGATGATTCCACGGACTTTTAATTATAATTCCACAAGAAATGCAGACTTCTCTGCAGCCGATATTATGCTGATCTTGTATTGTGTCCGATGGTAAGTGGTTACAGAGTGGTTATTTAAAGACTTGGGGTCTACCAAAGTATCAACATTTTTTTCTAAGCTCAATCGCTACGAGGATCAAATCGAAGTCCGCTTTGTTATCCACTTTCAGAAAAAGAGTCGACTCTTAACCAAGAGCATCACGAAGAGGTGGAAAAACATTTTGACCACCTGATTTACCGCCCCGAAATTACAGCGCCCTTCTTCTACAGGTGTTCACCCCCCCCCCCTTTTTCTCCCAGAGTTGATTCAATGGCTACAAAAATTAGTGCCAAGCACACTGGCACTGCTAAAAACTGTGCATGAAAACACAGAATACTTGCTTACATGGCGAAGCACACTGGGCTGTCAGTGTATGAATGCAAGATAATAAATCACGTAAAACTGAAGGTACTGTCCGGCTCAACAGCTAGTGAACACTACTAGACAAAACGGGTAATTTTGCACCTGCTGTTGGCATGATATGGCTTTTATCGATTGAAACTGGATCAATTTTATCCATTAACTAGATGCTGGGTTGAGGGAGGTTTCGTAAAATTTATGACCCAGCGCGGGCCTTGCCATACCAGCATAACCTGTTACAAGAGAGTGTATGTTCACATCTCTCTCTGTGGTCCTGTATCCATGTTAGAGGTTATAGCAATTCCCGTAAAGCAAGAGGTATGGGATGACTAATGTAAGCTGAAACAATGGCAATAACATGAAAGAATGCCAAGCAAATATACATCTGCGCTGTTTAGTTTGAGCGAAAGCTTGTAAAACAACAAGTATAAAAGGTAATTGACCATTCTGACAGACTCCGTTCCAGGGAGATAAATGGATCGAGACCTGGCGAAATGGTGGTGATACAGCCTGGCAGGAGATTCCATTAGTGAATTATCCCCCTTGTTAGACGTCTCCATGCTGAAAACAAAACGAGTTCTTGTTGAATATTCTCTGCGTGAACACATGAGGCTATGTAAGCGTATGAAAGTATCACTGTATGACAGACCACGAACATGTGAGACAATGAGATGAAAACAGTCATGAATAGATGATTAATGTCAAAATATGAGCATTAAAGGGTGAATTACGTGAGAATGTTACGGATAATCCGGTGGCTCTCAACATTTTTTTTTTACCTATGCAACCTTTTCACCAGAAGTCTGAATATCATTTCCGCGCATACACCCATCCCCTTCCCTACACATATGATTTTCTGACTTAAAAGTTGCGTTCCAAATAATACGTATATAAACAGGTTGACTAGACCCAAACCCCCTACCCTCCTCCTGAAACCCTAAAATCTCTTTCCTTCCTTCTCCATCCACCCTCCCCCCCCCCCACCTTACCGAGAACCCCTGGCATAATCCATCCATTCATGACCTTGGTCAGTGATCGGGTACACAGTCACCACCCAGTAGGACTTGTGGTGTTTTCTAACGCAGCAAGAATATTCTCCAGCTCTTGCGATCTGGGACCAGCCTTGTTGCCTCAGCTGTGTTGCATGCTACTCATTTCTACTTCTACAGTTCTCTGCCAGGCAGTCTTTGGTCTACCTCTCTCTCTCTCTCTCTCTACCTCGAGTGTCCATCTCGCGGCTGTTTTAGCTATGTTGCTGGAGTCTCTTCGGAGCACACGTCCAATCCTCTTCCAGTGTTTTATTTTTTTATTAAAAGATATAGCAGTGGATAATCTTGCAGATACAAAGACCAGATATACCGCTTTCAGAAGTGTCTTATGTACAGCGATGGAAATGGTCTAAGATAGTCTTTCAGCTCATTCATCCATCTCTTCATGTCCACTGCTTTATGATGTCTTTCCAGGACAGCAACTATTTCCCTCCACTTTTCACGGTCCACAGTCATCTTTGAGTGGCGGCTGAATTCTCTTGCTGACCATCTCAGCTTTTACGGTTCTTCTTCACTAGACTGTCTTTGGCTGACTTCTCTTTCCCTTTTTTCTTTCAGGTGTCCATCGTTGTACGGTTGTTTTAACGAAGTGCTGAGGTTTTCTAAGGTAAACGACCGATCAATTACTGGCTCCTTTTCTTCACAATAATGCGCAAGTTTTTTGTTGTTGTTTTTTTTTTTTGCCTACTGTAAGCGTTTACTGTATTATTTTTAGAAAAAGGATGTGGTGACAAAGGAAACTTTTCATCTCTGCTAAAAGTACCACATGTACATTATATATGGAAAAAAATTAAACTTCCAGAGAGAAGTAACCATGTAAAAGGCATAAAAACAACACAGCCAAACATGAGTTCTATACAAACTTCATATATATATATATATATATATATATATATATATATATATATATATATATGCGTGTGTAAGTTAGAGCATCACACCTGGAACAATTTCAACCAAACGTGGCAAACATATGACTTACAATCTGGGCAATGTACTGTGGGGGTTAGATAATCCCTAGGACTCCTATGGAGTCTGGGTGGTGGGGGCTTCGATCGATGCAAACATTACCCCACTGAACGACGGGAAGTAACTCCCGTTATATTTATGCCTACTTTGGATTGTCGGTCGTGATGGATAAAGGTCAGCCCACACAAATCGTTGAGGTTCTATCTGCCGAGATGCCGAATCTTTGGCACTGATAACGAGAAACATTATACACGGAGCAGATTTCTGATTTACGAAAGACACCCTACTGTTGTTCACCTCAGTGTGCATTTAGAAAATGGTCGGAGTGTTTATTCCATAACAGAGAGCGCCCATACAGTGGCTTATCAGCCACCAACCACATGGTGGGGGGGGGGGAGAGGTTCGGTGGGGGGTAGGATGGGGGTGGCATTTAAAAATCATCGAAAACGACCGATATTAGTGTCCAATCCATACTTTTCTGGGTCGCAGAGATAAATAGTGACACTCCCGATTCCGTTTACGTCCAAGTTCAGCCTCCATCGGCATGGAGGGCCTAGGGCTGGGGGGTGGATTGGGATGACAAGTACAAATAATCGAAAACGACCGCTATTAGTGTCGAATCTATACTTTTCGGGGGTCCCTGGGATGAATAGTGACATTCCCGATGTCGTTTAAATCAAAGTTTAGCCATGGAGGGCCTGGGATAGGGTGGGATGGGAGTGACATGTAAAAATAATCGAAAACAACCGATAGTAGTGTCGAATCCATAGTTTTTGGTGTCGTGGAGATGAATAGCGACATTCCCGATGTCGTTTAAGGGGGCTGGGGGTGACGGTGGGAAATAAAATGTCCAAATTGACCGAGATTAGTGTCGAGTCCATAGTGTTCGGGGTCGCTAAGCTGATTGGTGACAGTCCTGATGACAATTAAGCCCAAGTTTAGTAATATAGAACGAATAGAATTCTGTAAAACAGTTTAGACTCTGTAGAACCTTCTAGAAGGTTGTGGAAATGAATAGAACTTTGTAGAACTGTCTAGAAGGTTGCGGAAATTAATTGAACTTTCATGATTGGGATAAACGTCGTGTATGCGTGTATGTGTATGTGTGTATGTATGTATGTATGTATGTATGTATGTATGTATGTATGTATGTATGTATGTATGTATGTATGTATGTATGTATGTATGTATGTGTGTGTATGTATGTGTGTATGTATGTATGTGTGTATGTATGAATGTGTGTATGTGTGTATGTATGAATGTGTGTATGTGTATATGTATGTGTGTATGTATGAATGTGTGTATGTGTGTATGTATGAATGTGTGTATGTGTATATGTATGTGTGTATGTATGAATGTGTGCATGTGTGTATGTATGTATGTATATATATATAGAAGCCACATGGTGATGTTTTTAAAAAAAGACGTTAAAAAGCAGGTACAAAAATGGCACGTGATTTTATTTAAGGACATCGTTTATTCCTCGTTTAATGACGAAGTTCTTAGTTAAAATATCCAGTGTTAAAACAAAATATCATCACAGAGTGGCTGGTCACGTCATTCTGTCACAGGTCCTTAATGCCACGTCTTCTCTCCGAACCTGCCTTTAATGCCACATCTTCTTGCCATATGTCATTAATGTCACATCATCTCTCCATATTGTGTTTAACGTGACATCTTCTCATACGCCTTTAATGTTAATGTCACATCTTCTTGTCATACGCCTTTAATGTCATATCTTCTTACGATATGTCATTAATGTCACATCTTCTCTCCATATGTGTTTAACGTGACATCTTCTTCTCATACGTCCTTAATGTTAATGTCACATCTTCTTGTCATACGCCTTTAATGTCACATGTTCTTGTCATACGACCTTAATGCCACATCTTCTCTCCAGACTCGCTTAACGTCACATCTTCTTGAAGCACGTCCTTAACGCAACATCATCTCTCCATGCATGCTTAATGTCACATGTTCTTGTCATACGTCCTTAACACCACAACATCTCTCCATACGTTCTTAATGTCACAACCTCTTGTCATACGTCCTTAACACCACATCATCTCTCCATAGTTCTTAATGTCACAACCTCTTGTCATACGTCCTTAATGCCACATCATCTCTCCATAGGTACTTAAAGTCACAACCTCTTGTCATACGTCCTTAATGCCACATCATCTCTCCATAGGTACTTAAAGTCACAACCTCTTGTCATACGTTCTTAATGTCAGAACCTCTTGTCATACATACTTAATGTCACGTCTTTTTGTCATATGTTCTTAATGTCACATCTTCTCGCCATAAGTCCCTAATGCCACATCCTTTCGTCAAATTTCCTTAATGTCACATCTTTTCGCCACACATCAGTAACACCACATTCCCCCCCCCCCCCCAACACACACTCATTAATGTCACATCTTCTTGCCACACTCCTCAGTGTCACGTCCTTTTCTCCACACACAACTAACATCACATTATCTGAACACACATCATCAATGTCACATCTTCTCGCCAAACGTCCTTAATGCCAAATCCTCTCACCACACGTCTTCCAATTTCTTACAAAACTCTTCACATAACATCCAAGATCCAGGAAAAGTTGTTTTTTTTAAA